>PDGT01000009.1:277047-329681 GCA_003671415.1 Megathymus violae | reverse complement strand
GGGGGTGGCGGCGCTTCGAGTTGTTTGTCTAGATGTCTAGATCGCAGGGGACGCAGCTAAACACGGAGGGCGATAATCGTAACCGCCGCCATCATTACTCACCTCTCGGTTCGCAGGCAGTCGATAACAACCAGGATTTAGTATGCGGCTAGTTTTGTTGAATATTTATGCCGTAGATGTAGTTTGCTTGCAATTTGCGAATACGACTGTGTCATTCCGATTAGGTTTAGACATTCTTTATACTAAGGATGTCATTCGATTATTCATTTGGTCTGGACCAATAGGTTATATACAATAAGTGAATATAATTTACGTTACGACTGTTAGCGAGAATTTTGTTTCGCCGAGTGATACTCGTAATACTCGTAGTCGAGTATTTGTTTGTTCGAACCCGGGAGCCCAAAATATAGGTTCGTAGGCGAATAGTGGACTGTATAGTATAGGGCTTGCACGTCCCTTTCTGGGCAATACACTCGATATAAAAAATGCACACACCAAAAAGGGAATCCACCAATCTTAATCCCGATGCGTGGCGTCTGGTGTCCGGCGCCGAGATGGTAGTGTGTCTTCTGTGTTCACGCTGACAATATTCCAACTTCACGTAGTCACATCCAAAGGTATCCGAAGACGAAATCACGACGAAATATAAGGGTTGCATCATCGAATCAGCAAATTAAAAGCAACGAAACGCCACGTACAGCTCGTGTACCGTACTTGACCGCGAACCACTGCAGACTGCGCCGCCGATGGCGCTCGCACACGAAAAAAAAAAAAACGAGAAAAAAGGAGGATTGAACCCAAGTCAATGCATAACATTAATTTACATCGAATGTATTGCCCGAATGAAAATTAAGTTAGATATTACGGAACAACGACAAATAAATAGATTTTCACACGCGTAATTCTGAGTTTATTGAAAGAAAGAAAGAAACATTTATTTCGTCATAAAGACTTAAACCAATTAATACATTTACAATACAATACGGAACATATGACGAAAAGGACTGCCCTCGGCCTATAGGATGGAACGGTCAAGAACCACTGCTGCTGGTTTTCAGCGCAATCCTTTTATTTTCGCGAAGTTTAATTAATTATTGCTGTCCCTCCCTTATATTTTTGTTTACTCGTAGCAAGTAGAATAGAATTTATTGTAATCTCGGCTATACATTAAGTTGCAGATATCTGGTACGGTTTGCCGACGGTCGCGGGTGCCATTTTAGATAAAGAATACACATCTCGGTACTGCCAGGGCAGACGGCAAATTATATCATCATATCTTTTCTAAACGGCAGTAGAAGCAAATAATGACGTGCATAAGTGTATTTACAGAATACCTCGATGAATAAATTATTTTGATTTGATTTGATTTAGAGCTAAGGTGTTGCTATAGTACTGTTGTACTAAAATAACGTCTGCGATAGAATCGTGCGTTTTAGTGGTCACTAAACATCGGGCGAACAGTTCCTTTAATACATACATAACAAAATATTCATTAACGTGAATGCAGTGAGTGCATCTACGTTCGGCGCCTGCACAAGAGATTATTCTCTTAATGTCTCTCTACAATCTTCACATTTTCTTATGTATCGTCGTGAAGGAAAGTTAGAGTCACTAATAAACGCATTGTATCGATGTTTCTTGTGGCTCGGTCGGGGCGGTGGTACCGCGTGTGGTGTGNNNNCCGAGCCGCGAGTCGCGAACCGCACGACGCACGACCCGATTAGCGCGGCCTCGAGCTCCCCTGCTCCTGCCGCCGCCGCCGCCCCTACGAGCGTGCTCCCGTCGTTATAAACCTAATTTAATGTTTTGCTTTGTGCTACTGCTCTAAAAACCAAAGAAACTGTATGTAAATTCAATACGTAGGAACAAATATCTCCCAATTAAAACCATCCGATATTTTTTTATGGGGTACTACCGATGGGAAGGGATTCATGCGCTGTGCAGTGGGCAAACTGGCCACTGGTGGATAAAAAGGATTAACGAAAAATCTAGTAATTTCATGTTTTATTCAGGTCCAGTTCGTATTTCAGTAACTAAACTTCTGCAAGTCGTTAATTTCCTGTGTATTTCCACGCGGCCATGACACGAGCCCGGCCGGCCGCGGCCGCGCCGCGCGCTTCGTTTGCTGCAGACGGCGCATATCTAAAACTGTTTTAGCTCAAGTAACTCAACTCGACAAGCGTTTTGCCTTTGACCTGAGACTGTCATCTTCAAGTTAGGTCAAATCAGTTTTATATTTTCTTTACTAATTGTCGTATGTACATTTCTAATTTCATTGAATTGCTATAAATGTACTCGTTCTGCAGATAGTCAGTAATCGTTTAATGTTTACAACGGTGTACAAGGTAACACGAGAAGATAAGTCACTATAGCGTCTTCTCATATGTGCCGATTATTGTCAAGGAGGTTTTAGCTGGTGAAGATTCCAACCAACTACGTGTAGAATTACAGTCTACGCTTCCTCCTGAGTAGTAAGGAGTGACCACCACAGTTCAAAACGGCGTTGGCCTTGACGGTCACATAAACAGCCTTCCGAGTCAAATATAAGGAAGCAAGAAACAAAAAACCATCATTCAAACAATTAATTCTTTACTGTTGTAAATTTATTCTAGTAAAACTTTTATTATACCTCCGTAAATGAGCCAGCACCGTACCATTTTAAAACTGTTGGATTCATAAAGAGACTGGAAAATATCTTTATAAAGTTGGCGCTAATGTGTAACACTGACATGTGACAGGAAGTGTCATTGTAGTGCTAAATCTTAGGCACAATATTGCTTCTTTATTCGATTTAACACTCGTCGTGTATATACAGAGCGAAATATTATACTAACGTCGTGTATGTAGCATGCTGTTTGCTATATTGTTTTCATTATAACTGCATAAAGTTTTTCATGCTCATGTTAGTATTTGAACCGAATTGAGCTTTCGTTTGTGTTTTACAGCGCGTATTTAATTTTTTTAACGTCACCATTTATGTTTTACTAAGTTAATAATAGTAATTAATTATTTAAAGTTAGGATTGATGTAGGTGATATGTTTTTATTTTATTTAAGTACTATTTCTAGTGTTGTTCGGAAAGATAAACTTACATCTATATACAGCGAATCAGCCTTAAAATAACCACCTTAAAATAACCACCGATGCATGTTCCAAATACACTTTCGGACATGATGCTACCTTGTAACATTTGGAGCTCGTGGAGAGACGGTATCAATATTCTCAGTACACTTTCCCGAGCGTGCACGATCTGATAAGTAATGTTATATTACTGTATTGTTTATGTATATTACAAATCGAATTACACTTGCACTTTCCGAATTAGCATATTTTCAAGCAATATCAGCATCATTTTTAACTTATCTAGTGTATAGAGAGAGGTATGTCATTAACAATATGTCTATCAATAACAATATGTTCTATGTACGTCTGTGTAAAAAAATTAATGAAAGTACAAATTTCCTACTCGTATAGGACTTGCAAAAACGATTGATGTAGTTTGATTACTCTAAAAATTTATTTCTCTGAACATGCTTGAATTTTTTTATCCGAAGTAGTTTACAGGATACAAAGACTTTGAATTATACTACATTTATTTATTTATTTATTTCATATACACATCTATCCTTACAGTTATAGCCCAATACGATAGAGTGGCCTTATATAATATCTAATTAATATACATTATATGTAAGCTTAAATATGTGGATATTTAGAAGAAATAAAAATACTTAACTATTGCAACATAATAAATATAACACTACCTTTTCAAAATCACTCAAATGACATGAAAATAAATCGAGTCTTTCATGAGCCTCATTGAGCACATTAATGGCTCGAGTGAGGGGTGCTTTGGCAATCAAGTTGGTTTTAGCTGTCGGCGCGGCTAGCAGTGGTACCCGCCGGCGCCTCCATACATAGCGCTCCGGCACAGTTTGATGATATTACTCCCTTTGAATCAATGCTACAAAGAAATGTCTCGCGTTCTTTAATGGTATCATTAATCTGTAAAAAGTTTATCAAAAACAGCGTTTTTAAAATCGTTGGGCGCTTTGGCGAATGCGCTGAACCGACTTCCGTCGGCCCTTCGGCAAGCTGGATCTTTTGTCTAAGCTTTTCAGTGGATTTTGAACATCGACAGCGAGCGTAGAGTCTCAAACATTAGGCTTTATCAACAACGACGATGCAAATTGTTCACCATTTTGATTTCACAAACTGGTTTAATCGGGATTTTCATTTAAATTAATTGTTATAATATCACTGCCGAACTTACTGAATATATGGTTGATTAATTAACATGTTCGTAATATTGTATTTTTGTCTTTTTGTCTCTTTGCACATCTCCACTAGAGGAGTTCGTTTTAGGTGATATTTTTAACATGGAGTTAAGTTGCAAAAATGGTGTAGTCGCGTTACACAATGCCTTACAATAATCCAGCATTGCACGCAAAGAAGGCAACGGTGAAACCTTTGGGTATTAAAAAATAGTATAGGTTAAGTCAAATATGCAGTAACTTTAAAGTATATAATGTATTTTATATAAACTGTGTGTACAATCTGTACTGGTACACTCGAGCTTCATACGTATGTCTTATGGCGTAAACGCTGTTCCCTGTGGATATAATTATACAGACTCAGTATTTAAAAAAAAGTTTTATATCTAATTATAGGGGAAGTACTTTTTCTAAAACGAGTAAATAAAATAAATATCTTTCAAAAATGAATTTGAAAAAAAAATGTATTATATTTCACACGAGTATTTTCATTTGATATGTAATGTGCTGCACTTAACAATAGTTTTTGTAATCATCATATTTACTTCACAAAGTAATGCTCAATGATCAGAACTAGCTTATTTTTGCAGTATGTATCTGTTATGAGGCTCAAAAATTTTATGCACCGATACCGAATTGTAAGTTTTTCCACCCCCGTAGATTCGGAGAAAGTCGCGTGAGACAGCTGGAGAAACAGACTCACGAGCAATCTCATAAGCCTTAATTTTTTCCTTGGATGTAAGGCACCCTAAAAATAATATCAAAGGCGCTTTTGTCGGTGACATTTCAAATTAAAATTTGAAGGGAAAGAGACATGCAGCAGAATGAATGTCGATTCAGAATCTCAAAAACAAAAGGCGGAATATTAAAATTTTGTCAAAAGATTCTTGACCGATCATCACGGCAATGAATTTCCAGCCGTGAAAGCTCTGGCAGTAGCGACGGGCGGTGGCAGCGGGCAGCGGGCAGCGTGCAGCGGGCAGCGGGCAGCGGGCAGCGGGCCGGGGAGGAGGAGGCGAGGTGGAGATTGATGGCTGCCATCGCTTCCATCCGTTAATCATGGACGTGTCTCCGGCACACCGTAGGCGTCAGACGAACTACTTAATAACCACTCATTACGAGGAATATTAAATTCGTGCGCTAATGTGGTTTTTATGTCCTCCCGCCCTTCACTTCGCTTTCCGTTTGTATTTTGAATAGCGTAGGAAAATCAATAAATATTTGCCTGTCTCCAATCACCGCAGCATTCACACATTCCAAACTGAAACTTCTCCTTCTATGTATTGAAGGAGATTAGTTGCTGGTTATATTTGAAGTAACAATATATTAAATATGGCGTACCCGCAATTTTATCGAAACCAATGTGCGTTAGAAGTATTTTATAAACGGTTAAGTTTTAATAAGGGTTTCTGTATAATAATATAAATACCGGTTGGTTCTCGTGTTAATTGCAGCTCCGGGGCAGGAGGCCAGCTGTAACAGTACTCGCCTATTGGACTTTCGACCGTTTCGATCTCAGTCACAGCTGGGTGTTCATAAAACGCACTGCATCATTATTTATACATAGTTTATGGATCGCTCTCTAATAACTTGAAGTGAACTCACACACGTCGACAAGTGGATTAAAACTACCGAGCTTAAACTACGTGTTGAGCAGAGAGACTCGTGCTCTGCGACCTTTTATTTAGGTTAATAATAATAACGTGCACGCAGAATGTTAAATGTGTTAAATTTAAAAGGTCCAAATGCAATCCAACTCACATATTGGAGCTCAGGTTCCGATGACTAGGGACGAACAACGGCGGCATGTTCGAAACATTACATACATTAGTGTATTTACAATATGCGTCGAGGGGGAACGAATTACTGGTTTTACCGCAAACATAGCAATACCGAAAACCAGTAATGAAAATTGATTATTTCGTCGACTGCATACAGATTTAATGAATTGATGGAATTTTACAGAACCTTCAATGGTTTTCTCGTCCAATCGACATTCGTTACGAAACAGTAGAAGAATCGATGACGCAGGTAACGAAATCCGTGTATGCGATATTCAGCCTAGGCACAAGGCACACATACTTTGTTGTGAGGTTCGTTCATGAATTTTTTTTTTATATTAATGGCTGGTCAACGAGACCGATCATCAAGACTCGAGGTTGATTTTTTTCTGAGATGGTAAGTTTGCCATTCTACTCAAGATCCATGATTATATTAATTATAAACATACCTAGATGAAAATAGTGTTTTAGGGTAAAGGGTACTTCTCAGCTGTCAACTGCAGCTGCCCCGCGCCGGTCGTAGCTGCTAGGCAGCTGCACACTGGCTATTTTCATTCAGCCACAAATCAATTCGACAAAGCTCGAAGTAGTTCTTAGTCGGCGGACAACGGATTGAACAAATACTTGTGATGAAACTAAAAATTTCCAATTACAGCACTGATGTCTTCATGTTATATATTAAGTGTTCATGTTAGTATATAGGTATAAATCTACTCTGCAATTCATGTCATATATCAACCCCTGAAAGGATAAATTTACCAAGTGCATACGAAACATAAAAGGCGTTTAGATCATTTATTATTTGCTCTAGGTAGATTTCCGTTTACTTAGTCACTTAGTAAATTAGTTTCATTATATTATTAGTAAAACATTGCCAACTGAGAAGCAAAATAACAACCTAATGAATGGAGGAATGAGTCTTACGTACATTTTATTTCACATTTAGAACGTGCGACTACTATTTACTAACGTTTTGTCGATTTACACGACGATCTTGTCGTAACATGCCCCGTGTCCTGAGGTCCAAATATTGATACAAAATTCAGAAATGGTCATTACAGTAGGTAGTTGTTTTGTTTAGCGATGGATACGATCCAATTTGATCTGTATTTTATAGGTGTGTCGCGGCGGGCCGCGGCGCGGGGCAGCGCGGGGCGGCGCGATGCGGCGCGGTACGGCGCGGGGGAGCGCGGGGAGATCGAACGGCGTAATAGAGTACTCGCGGCTCGAGTTAAGTGCACTAAATGTAATTATCGCTCACTTTTTTGTTAAATATTTTTTGTTTTTCGGTTATTTTCATGCGCCCTCACGTTATTAAAGTACCACGTATTCAGTTACGTTTGCCTATAGACACTTTTCAATGGTACCCCACCTTCGTAACTCTTCCCCGGCTAGGCTCGGGCTCTCACTCTGAGAGGAGGCAAGATCGTCCTGCAGTTGTCAGGTTCGCTAGTTTTTGAAAAACACACTACACACACGAATAATTGATTTAAATTATAAGTTGAATTAAACAGTAGAATCAGTGGTTGTACCTACCTAGTGAGATTGTTATAGAAGATGCTTCTCTTTAATATGGCTCCGTCGATAGTAGTACGAGTGGGACATGTTACATGCACGTTGAGTAACGGAGACGGATACGGATACGTTGCGAGAGGAATCTGACGGGAATGCAAATCTGACACTAAAATGATTAGGGTTGACATAACTTAATTATTATTTTATTTAAGATAACCATTAATACCGATGATTAAGCAGTGGCCGGTGGTCAACGTAGACCTCCCGCACGGAGGACTTGCATTCGAATCCTGCAAGCCTCTATAATTTTTCATATTATATGCGTATTAGAAAAACTAACACGTGAAGCTTTTGGTATCATATCATATAATGAAAGACATATTCACATAATTTAGAGCTTAATAATCAATGAACAACTAATCAATTTACTCATTTAAAGTTGTGTATAGTTTTGTTTATATTTTGATGTGATTTGTATTAATGCCTTTTATGATTATACGCGAGTTCGGTGTTGAGCATGTCGGGTTTTCTTTAGCTGTGACAGCCCTAGCGCCGTCGGGTCGTGCGCGGCGATCCGGAACGGTCGAAAGTGTTCGAGGCTTGATTTGCATTACATCCCTCCATTAGTGTGTTGTGTCTACATAAGCCTCTTCGTGCTTCTCCTTGAATAATATACTCTCGTATTTAACCAGTGTTCAGTAAGTGTCAACTGAATTTACCATTTGTAATAATTTCAGTGTTTGCATTGATTCCAGTCAGTATGTTCTAGTCTTTTTTTTGTAAGTTTCTAAAACATTTCAATGTTTTTTTTTAAACGTTTACACACTCACACCTCCGCACTAGCATTTCCTGTGTTACGGGTGGCATGGACATACACAGATATAACATTAAAAACGCCCATGACTCGAGAACAAACATTTATTTATTTATTTATTTATTTATTTAATCTTTATTGACCACAATATTAAATATTAAGGTACAAATGGCGAGCTTAATGCTAAAAGCATTCTCTGCCAGCTAACCATTAGGCCAAACAAAAATACACGATGAGCGGCATTATAGTAGAAAATAAAGAAACTATAAGAATATACATAACTACTAAATAAATAATAATAAGAACACTATACAATGTCATATTATACAAACATACACACAAATGAATATAAATTACATACATAACTATATACATTATATCATATAACAGATGACGAACAAGAGACTTATTGGTGACGATCCAGTAGATGAGCACGTAGCCTTTTTTTAAAGGTTAACTTACCAGCGGGTCTTCTAATGTACTCAGGAAGAGAGTTCCAGGTACGGGCGGCCTGAACAGAGAAGTAGTTCGATATGAATCCAGACCGGTGCAGCGGAATAGAAAGAAGGTAAGACTCACTAGAGCGAAGCTGTCGGTCATGGAAGGAACATAAATATTGGAAAAGGGATTTTAAATAATCCGGTGAAAGGGGATCAAAGAGGATCGAGAACAATGAACAAAGCATCCGAAATTGCCGTCGCTCACGGATAGATAGCCATTGAAGCTTAGAACGATAAGAAGAGATGTGATCATATTTACGTAAGCTGAAAACGAAGCGAACGGCATTGTTAATGAGACGATCCAGCTTGTTTAAGAGAGCCTCACTCAGATCCATGTAGCACACATCATCATAATCGATGATCGGAAAAATGAGCGCCTGCACCAAGTAAGCTTTAGTGTCAGTAGGCAGGAAGTGCCTAAGCCGATTCAAGGTAGTCAAAGAGGCGGTCACACTGCGGCAAACTTCGGTTGCCCGTTTATCCCAATTAAGATTACAATCAATAAATATACCAAGATCTTTGACACTCGTGCAGTAGTTTATGATGTAATCTTCGAACTTGACAGGTGCCACCAATTCAATATCTAGCTTGGCGATTTGGCGTGGACTTCCTACAACTATCGCTTGACATTTTCGGGGATTGATGTTAATACCGAACTTTTGTGACCATGTTCGGATATTGTTCAGATCCTCGTTGATTTTGCTAACAGCCAAATTAATGTTAGCTATGTCGGCATGGGTGTAAATTTGCAGGTCATCAGCGTAAAGATGGTAAGAGCAACCAAGAAGAGGGGTAAGAGAGTTGACAAAGATAGAGAAGAGTATAGGTGATAGAATACCTCCTTGTGGCACGCCACAGTTGATATCACACCAGTTAGACTGACAACCATCTAGTTTAACACACTGTTGACGTCCACGTAGATACGAGAAAAACCATTCCGTAGCGGTAGAAAAGAACCGGTAACTCGCAAGAAGAGCTAGGAGGATATCGTGGTCAACCATGTTGAAAGCGTTAGAGAAATCAATTAATACAAGATAGTGACCATTTTATCCTCCATACTCACACGAATGTCCTCAGTGACCTTGAGTAGGGCAGTGGTAGTACTGTGCCCAGCTCTAAAGCCAGATTGTAGTTCACAAAGCAGGTTATTTTTGTTAATGAAAGAGAATAGCTGTTTATGCACTATGGCTTCTAGGACTTTAGAGAGAAAGGGCAATAGGGTGATGGGCCTGTACTCCTTCAATTCACAGTGGCTAGAAGTTTTAGGAATTGGAATAACCAGTGCCTTCAGCCAAAGAATTGGAAATTCCCCCATGGTTAAAGAGAAGTTCACAATATGAGTAATAGAAGGAAGAAGGAATTCAAGTACAGGCATGATCATCGCCCTACTTACCCCGTCGAACCCAGCAGCACCAGACTTAATGGACAGGAGGACATTACGGACATCTTCTAAACCAATAGGAGAAAGAGAAAAAATTTCTGAAACTGAAGGAGCCATGGAAGTAATTTCTGAGATAGTAGAGGATTTATCCAAAGTGTTGAGAAGAGAAGTGGAAGAAAAATGACGATTAAAATCATCGGCGGAGAAAACAGGTTTTTTGGCCTGGGCAGGTATCTTTCCCATGCCAAGGGAATGAAAGAACTTCCATATATCAGCAGAAGAAGAATTGGAGATGTTTTCAAGGATATAGGAACGTTTGGCGGCTCTCACCATCTTGTTACATCGATTTCGCGCGATTTTGTAGACGACCATTTTTCGGAGCATGAATCTACGAAAGGCTCTGTCGCGGCGCGTCATAGCCATCCGGACGCCTCTGGTAACCCACGGAGCTGGTTGTCTTTTTACCCTAACTGCTCGTAGTGGTGCATGCTTTTCAAACAGCGCGAGGATTGTCTTGTTAAGTTGAGACACCTTATCATTTACCGATGACGCAGAGTACACAACGCTTAAGTCAAGCTTGGCAGCATCTTCCAACAAGGCAACTTTGTCGATTTTGGCGAAGCAACGCATCATGACAATTTCAGCCTTTAATTTAGGCGGTCTTAATTTGTAAGAAACGTAAAATGCATCATGTCGTGAAAATCCAGGCGCAGACAGTTGTCCGTGAGTTATAACATGTTCAGGTGAGGAAGTTAATATCAAATTAAGCAAGGAGTCAGACGTATCAAGATTGTGGTGAGTGGGTCCTGAGGGAAGAACAGAGAGATTGACCGATTTGACAATATTAAGAAGAATATTGGAATGTGAAGTGTTCCTTAATAAATCAGTGTTAAGATCACCCATTATGATACGGTGCACATACTCATGAGAATGAGCCTCTAGTACGGATTCAAAACTGGAGAAGTAGTCAATTGAGGGAGGACAGTACACAACCCCAAGTAAAGTTTTGGCCCGACTTAGCTGTATTTCAATAAACAGGTATTCAGCTAATGCCGAGTAAGAGGATGGCGACGAAGCAATAACTATGTATGAAATGTCACTGCGGAGGTAAATAGCAACGCCACCACCTCTTTTATCGGTGCGATCGTTTCTTATCAAGACGAAACCAGGAAGACTGTAAGAAGTGGTCAGAAGTGAAGGCTTGAGCCAGGTTTCAGAGATAAGGATCGCGTGTACTGTGGTTCGGGTATGCGAAGTAAAAGAATCGAGTAAATCCGTAAAGTGAGCTGGTATACTTTGTGCGTTAATATATATATATATAAACTACTACTACATAAAACAAAAACAACATTACTGGTCCTGTCAATTGGTTGGTGAAAAAGAATGTTACAGTAACAAAGATTATAAAGATATAAAAAAAGACAAAAAGAGCTCAAAAACAATACAATTATTGTGATACTTTCACAATACTAACAAGAAAAAGAAAGAAAAACATGAAACATAATTAAGCATAACCTAACATTATTCATAACACAAGTTAAAAACAAAAATACGTACAATACGTTGGCAGAATAGTATGATCATCATTACCTAGAAACATCTGTTACGTAAACTACACGTACGTGTACGTACATTTATCTGTTACGTAAATGTCTGCCCCAGCCGGGAATCGAACCCGGGACCACTCGCTCGGCAGGCAGGGTCACTACCAACTAGGCTATTGGGTCATCTACGTTGGATAACAATCCAACCAGAAGATAAGTGGCGAGGAAGTCTAAGATGTGGAACGCACTATCTTATAAAAACCGTCACTCTCCTATTTCTATTTTTTCTTTTTTAAATGAAACGTAATGAGTATTTCTATATTTACGGAAAAAGTACTGAATAGGCAGGCCGAGTATTGCTGCAATGCAGACGTTAGCAATATACACATTCGTTACATTGAATCTACAATTGCCAACAGCGGTCGGACTCTGTGAGCCGGAAACTATAATGACGCTATCGGTTTTGCCGCGTCTGATGAACGAGACATTACATGCTATATTATAATGATGGACGTGTTTCTTGATGAATTGTTAAAGAACGGTGGTTAAAGGTTACATAATGAGTCTGTGTTATTCAGTATATTATAGTTGATTTTTTTTTCTTTTCCTCTGACATATTTAAACTTTACAGAAACTCATTGAGAATTTAATTTTTTTTTAATTTTTCCAACTGTATAATTATTTAATTAGATATAAATTACTTTCATGTAAGTTAGTACGACTGACATTCGCATACCCAACGGGTTAGGATAAGAGAAGCTATATAGTAATATACGAAGCACCGAGCTGTCTTTCCTGAATTGAATTGTTTTTTCAATTGTTATTCAAATATCATGTTTCAAATGTTATTTCGGCTAAGCGACAATTTTCCCGAAGCCGCAATGTCACACACCGGGATTATTTTTTAAATATACTAAATAATATCTAATTTAGCGTCTTCCGTATGTCCGTATAGCTCAAGGTAACAATTATTGTTGTTTGTTAAAACTGAGAAAGTAATAATAAGTGTTTGTCGTTTCTCATAATTCATACTACTGACATTCTCGAGGAACGGTACACCATCGAAGTTAATAACGATGATTTTAACGAGCCATCCCTCTCGTCGGGTTTCATGTGGGCCAAAATTTAATGAGTTAGCAAATTTATCGGCAAATTTATCGTCATTGAGCAATAATAAATAAATGGTCCATTAATAAACAGGCTAGCCAGCCCTAAATTCATCTCCGCTTTAATTCATTCTCATCTTGTGATATAATCCATCAAATATTCAAATATTATTCATCTGTGATGCATCTGAGAAATAAAATCATATATTAAGAGCATGTAATATTACGCGAGATCCATCAAGAACATACTTACCCCTAATAGAAGTTCAATAACCCATTATTTGTATCTCAAAGTTTATTGTTGACAAGTGTGTTTGTATTACTGTATTACTGTAGTTACTCTATAAATATTATAGTGTCTCATTACGTATAATTGTGACAGGGGTGCTTGATATTAAACGTTACAATTATTTTATCGGTAGCTTTATACAAAATTACAGTTATTATGAAAATATATTATATTGGGACCTCACGCTTTTTTACTATAAATGAATTATTTTCATTTTAAACTTATTCCACATTAATTAGTCATAATTGATTATTGGACATTCTATTGCTGTAACACAAAATCTTTAAATTTAGTTCGGTTTGCTATTAAAGCGTGATTTTTTAGTTTTTTTTTTACTATAATTCATTTTTTAGTATTAATATCAAACCGTGTAATATATTAGTTTTAATTCAATTAATTATTCTTTTTATTCATCGCAGCGTGTACGGTAAAACTGTAAAGAGTTTATGTTAATACCCTATCTGATAAAATTGTAATGTAACACTTGTATGTTATTTACAATAAATAAATAACATAAAATAAAGTAATTTCAAACTAAAACCGGTAAATTCATCACGACGAAGAGTGTTATTGTTAAGCAAGGACCCTATATGAGCCAGCAACGAAGACTGGGTGTTGTTCTAAACACTGGTTTTTTTTCGTACTGGTGGACACTCATCATTAGGATTTAGTATTGTCTTCTCTTGCTGTAAAAATTGCCTGCATCCGTCTGGGCATACTTTTTATTAAATTGTCAGTCAAACTTTGTGGCATTAGGTTCCATTGTTCACCCAATACAGTTTTCAGGATGCTTCGATTAGTTGGTGCTAGATTTCTTTGTTCAATTTATTTTCCTAGTTTATCCCTAACATAGATTTCTACCTTGGTAAGACACGCCGCAGTGTAAGGACGAGCATTATGTTGCATTTGAAGAAAGTTATACACCTCACTTTATAACACCTGCGGTGAGCAAAAGGCCTCTGGCGAGCAAGTACGCCCCTTTTTTTTTTACGTGGGGAAACGCGGGGGTGACTGAGAGGATATGCCGGACTCCTACCGGCTAAAACCCCCCCGGTGTTGCTCTGAGCGCCCTTTGTCGGGATTGCGGGTACGCTCTCGCATTCTTCCGTGGTCCCGACGGCGTTTGCTCTTCTACAGAGCCCGTCTCTGTGCGGAATGAATCTGGAGCTACTTCATCCCTCCGTCTTTGAGGTGCACGCGGGAACACCGTGCGTATCACCTCGAGGCTCGTTTCTTTCGGCGCAGGGCACCCCCTATCCTACGCCATAGCCTCTGTTATACAATAAATCTGTCGTTTCTCTCTGTTGTTACTATTTTGCGACCTCGTCCTTTACGTCTCTTATACTCTCCATTCTGCCGGTATCGTTTAACATTGATAAAAATCACAAACTTGGACACTCGTAATGTTCGAGCCACTTCATTGTTAGACACCTGATTATTACTCAAATTTATGAAATTAAGTTTCGTCCACTCGATAATAACAATTTTTTGTCAATTATAGCCCAAACAAACAAATGAAAGTCGTAAGTAAAATTCTAATAATTAGTATTTACAACGGTTTCGACGTGTAACGCTTGAAGTATGCAAAACATATTTGAGATAAATACCGAATAGCATCGACGACAAAGTTTGTTCGCAGTGTTCCCCTTATGACCCTATATTAAATATCTTTGATTGAAAACAATTACCTCACCGGTGTGTAGCCGACCGAAACTTTAATGTTTGGAGCGGACAATCATTAACATTAAAGCCAATAGGTGTAATCTCCAACGCGGCGAGTTCATCGAATCGAATCCCACCGAATTGAGCGATTAGCGTTTGGATTAAAACGATCAGCCTATTTAAGAAGGCGGTCTCAATTATCGTCACCCAATTAATTTCCCATGGGCGAGCTATATCTCGAGAGAGATGGTTCAAATCTGAAGTGAACGCCTCGTCCGTCGCTCACTTACTCAAAAGAGTGCGTCGAGAACACTTCCCGCTAGCACTTTCGGTGAATGAAAATTGATGAGTATTCAGTTTTTAAATTTACTAAAATTAATTGTTCTTGATTAATAAATCTTACAAAAATTTATTAATCTTGACGTAGCCAATTTACTTAAAATCTATTTAATTGTCTCGTTAGGTTTGTTAATTTGATATTAGATTGGAAGTGGAGAGGCGTGCAGTAGGCAGGAGGAGTCGCGATAACCGTTGTTGCGACGGTTTGGTGCAGTTTCGACAGATGCAATACATTTAATATGTCTAACTATATTATAGTCTAGACCGATACGCCATAGAACACGTAGGTAATTAATGTGAGTAATGAATGTTTCGCCCGACAGGAGTTCTCCTGTTGAGATTTGTTCAATCTCAAAAATGTTGGTTATCCTTGTCAAGTTACAAATAAATGAGGACCGTTAAAAAAAATCCCTCTCATTAAACATAACAATCACGGTGAACGGACGGACGGTACTTTGATGACGATCGATGGATGAAATGTGTATCTACTAACATCAATTATAAACTCTAATTTAGATCCATTATCGTAACACTGTTCTTAAGCAACTACTAAACAAGTTTGTTATCTGATTCGTATCTAGTAATAAATAAGATATCATTTTACAACCACCCGATTGCAAGATAATCCGTCTGCTCTCAAAATGTCCACGAGACTACTCGGGTCGATACGGCTCTTAAGACGTGATGCCTTTGGTAAATATGTTTTCCACGATATCATGATATTTTTATGATATCGCTAATACAATGCAGAAAAGAAAAATAGACAAAAGGATCCAAACTTTCATAATAAAACTGTGAATAGCGTGATGTTGTAGCCACATAAATTCGTAGAAATTTCAAAGGATGTATTTAGCTCCTCTGGGGTACTCATATGTTGTATGCGCAATATTCCCCATATTGCGCGTTGTTATAGTAACTAATACCTCGTTTCGTGTTGTGCGGTGGCAGACATTACACTTCGTAAATATTTTAGAAATCTCTGAAATGGGAGTTCGCATAAACGAGAACTTTCTTAGGGGGACAGCTACAATAAAACAGCATTGAGGTATTCCATTGTCCACAACCGACTTTTCAACTATAGACAAATAGCACCACATCTGAAGCAATCGTAATTACTTTTTAATCAGGTATTTAATACATTTCATGTTTGCACCATAGTGATGTTTAGGTGTCAGTTTGCCCACTGTGTGAGTTAGACACAGTCATTTATCGCAATAATTTTTTTACACTAACTTGTTAATAGATTCCGTATTACCTTATATATTCTATATCGCTAGAACACATTAATTTATATAAGTCGCCGGGAATAATATAAATTTGTACATAAGTTTCCGCGTGATACTTGCACCCAGAGACAGTCAGAGAAACTTTCCAAAAAATGTTGAAGTCGATCCCGATAGGGTTTTATTAGATACGCAAAAATTACACACATTCGTGTGATCACTTTGTTATTTTTTACATATTTTTATAAACGTAACCTATACCTACGATGTTTTTTTTTGTTAAGAGAATTCAGAAGATCCTCTATTGTGGCGGTCGACTAATTGTTAGCAAATACGTCATTTGCGTCATTTGAGTCCTCTCGGATCCATCAATGGAATTACTATATTTTAATACTTTTATATATATTGGTGTTCGCGTATAAGACGTATTGTGCATTATGTAACTATACGAATGTGACGCTCTGCATCAAACCGTCACTGTAAGTACTCATAGTCTCCGTGTGCTCTCGTGTTTAACTGGTGCCCAAAACTATGTGCCACTTGTAACAAGTTCAACGACTACTAAATGTAAGTATTTGCACAGTAATTGAGTGTCGTTAGTTAAATGTAATGTTTTACTGTATCTCTACTTCGCTATTATTATGATTATGAAAATAAATTTTATTGTTCGTTACGATTTCACTTCGAAGCGGTAGTGTTTTATCTATTACCTAGATGGATGTATTTACAAGAACTATATATAAGTATTGGGGTCGATGTAGACAACTGTAGATATCGTTGGCATAAAAGGAACAATAAAAGAATGCTGTAATATGGTATGGTACGCAGATATTGGTCGAGTCCCAGAATGATTGACTTCGCTGGGATGGTTGCTTTTGACTTTCCCTTGGTGTATGTGTTCACGCAGGTTGTAGGTGCACCCACCAGGTCAGTAGACTGGGATGGGCTTGGGGAGTTCCTGGCAGCTTTGTTATGTCTCAGAAGATCCGGATGTGTGCACCGACTCAATAACTGATGTGATTTGACAGCGTATGGAATATTTTACCCCAAATCTGTAGTATCGATCGATAGCCATAGCTTACCAAGCCTGGGTGTCAGCGTAGACGAATAGAAACCCGAAAACTTCCGAACTCAAAATAAAACTAAACGCTGCCTTCCGTTCAACGAAGAGATAAATCGCCAAGGCGAAGGCTAAATGAATACACAAAAATGGCGAATGACTAGTAGGTTACCCCACTGGAAGACGAGAGTTCCGGTTGCAACTCAAGACTGTCGAAGGTAACTTTTGTCTACTGTCATTTCTACCTTTGCAGAAGCCAGATAACTCTATGGCCTATATGGTAAAAGGGATCCTTTTCGCTTTTAACTCGATCCTTGATGACGGCGGAGCCAAACCGCTTACCATCCCGTAGTGTGAGAACTCGTTGAATGCCATACTTTTTACACAAATGTCTCTTAGGTGGGCTCTTACAGTTACTCGACGTTAAGAAGTAGAGGGGGCTTGGTGGCATTACTGCAGTAGTAATAAAACGTGCGTTTCCGAGTTGCCCGCCGTCTTAATGTACTTATTCACGCTTTTCCTATATAACAGGAAGGAATTCCTTCTTTGTGGAAGGTAGCTCTCGACCATCCTATACCGAAAAAGGTGACCTTACCGATCCGACCAACTACAGGTTTATAGCAAGTACCTTGGTACTTGCGATGGATATGATGATGTGATGGAGCGAGTGATCAACATGCAGTGTCTGAGCCGCCTGGAGGATCATCAACTGATCAACGGCCATAAAAATGGTCTCCGCTATAGCCAGTACTCTAGTCATCTTCTGGTGTACGTCACGTCTCGGTGGCGCGGGCCGTCCAAACTAAAAGTAAGGGGGAGGCATTAGCAGTTAGCCTCGATATTACACAAAGCCTTTCATCGGGTTTGGTACAAGGGCCATCTCACGAAGCTTCCATCTTACGGTCTTCTTGAAAGTTTGTATTGTATTCGCACGCTACAAAAATAAATAAATACTTACACACATTCATACATATATAAATATACTCGCCCATACGTATATACTGTTATTAATAAATTAAACTTGCCTTATACCTAAATATGTGTTTTTTTTTGCGCCCAGAAGATGGAAAAAGGGCTACCCTCCGGAAAAGCGCGGGAGGGGGGTGGTGAATGCTCATAGCATACCAGCGCAGCCGGCTGCGCTGGTTATGTGGGACTCCCGAGAAACCTAGGGGCCTACCCACTAAACACCACCCAAGTTGGCTTTGGCCTTGTAGCCTCTAAGCCTTCATCGGATGCGACCCTTCCTGGTATGTATGTTAATTTAATATTAAATTTTGTAATCCCGTGTGGACGGTCGCCGTACACGTGGAAACTGAGCGCGCCGGCGATACTGTTATCCGTGTCACACTGCCGCCGCGCCGCCGGCTGGCACTCGCAGCGGCCCACCTGCGCGTGCATTTCACTTACGATCTCAACTCCGTAGCGAATCCGCGACGCTTCGCAATATTCGCGCTCCGCTTCTTATGCCTGTTTTGCTAGTAATTTAACGTAATTTTCCGCTAGAGTATTTATTCTGTTAAATATGTTATCTGTGCTACTTTCTGCTTGTGTTGTGTCACCGTACTCTTCTCCTGATGCACATATATCGATTTATAGATACAGGTTCCTATTCATTTCTATAGACAACTATAAACAGAATTGGAGATGGGAGGTCAGCTACGGCACTGTGGCGCGGCGTGGAGGCGTTCCACTCGTGAAAACTACACCGACTCAACAACTCTCCAAATGCGCCCGATAAACGCCGAACTAAATTTCAATCATTTAGAGAGCGGGTTGTGCTCTTAAATCCTGTTACCGAGTTCCAAGTTTGATTAAATTTGAACAACTTGTTAGGCGTATTGGATTTGAGGGCAAGTAGCGATATCAGTAGGTTCCATGAGAACGATTTTACTTTGAATAACGATATATATAGGCAGTAGCACGATTTCTTAAATGAATTCTTTACACCCTTGGCATAGATATTTTGATTGCGATTGTGAGCTTCTTGAACATATTTTTGAAACTTAGCGACCATATTTATTTAATTATTGAATGGTTTCTCTAATGTGTATGCTAGGCTACCTAATTATTTTAAATGTCGAAAGTTACAAATAGTAATTAGTAGTAATTCATGGTATAAGTTACATTGACGGGGCTGTCAAATGATTCACATGAGTTGTATTCATCGTTGGGAGACACTGATTATCACACAGGATAGCGGAACAGCTTAGGGGAACGTGGTGGCGAAGAACGACGGAATGGTATACATTACTTAGTTTAACCTCACGATTCTATATACATTTATTATAATAAACTGTTTCTAGTAAAACCTCGTCGTTTTATCTTTGTTAATACTCCCCGAGCCCTTAGTCTCCTTTCACAACACAATCCTTTGAATATTTATATGTAATTCGGGTTCAAACAACTGAATATAAAAAGATGAAGGTCCATCTGCACTGTACAGAGGGTTACACTGGTTGTTCATACTTTGTCATCGTGTGATTATATCAATGCGGTATATGAGAAATGGTCCATTGTGGAGCCAATGGAACGAGTGTTTGCAGAGAACTTAACTCCGGAGAAAGTCCGCACCTCGCTCCCGTTACACGAGAGACTGCTATCTGCTACATTAAGGAGTCGGTTATAATCGTGAAGGGGAATGTATGTGGGAAAAGAACCATCATTAGCTGATCCTAAAATTAATATTTTATGCCATAAGGAACAAGATTATGAATTCAAACAAAAGTCGAGGTAGATGCGAATTATAAGAATATTTTGATATTGTTCTGTAATTATGTTAGCTGCATAACATGTTCCTCTATATGTTAATATTTAATATTGCGCAATTGTTATGTGCCTATTAAAAGGAATTTTGGATTTAATTTACATAAATAAAATTTGTAGATGCCGAGTAGGTACGTTAAATGACAAGTTACTCGTGAGGGTTTTAACTTGTTTCACAGGCTACCAATGTCCAACTATTCTAAAACCAATCGTGCAATGTTTAGTGTGTCTATTGATTGCAAAGTTAACAGATCCCATTTCTGTTCATCTCTTGCGAAAACTACATTTTGGCTTAATGTTTTCAGCATGTTTCGCATTTAGAATTTTGTCAAGCCTACATCATGTGGGTGGGTACTCTCTACATTGCACAAACAGTTAATTTCGGCAAAAGCAGTTTATTGGACCGCACAGATGAGGTGCTTACATTTGCGTGCTACTTTTATATGTAAAGAAATTGAACTCCAAGCGTGTACCCCGTTCACTCAGTCCACTATATCTGCATCTCATATCATATATATCATCATGTACCTACTGCGCAAAATAAAATATCCATTTAGCGGATACTTATCTCTGGTGTTTGTACATGTAAAGTGGATTTTAAATGTTGGCTTCGATCCAATTTTGCAAAAAGTGGATTTTATTGTCACATTTGTGTGCATGAACCGTTCACGGCTAAGCAGCGCAAGTGATCGATAAGTTATCACACATCACATACGAGTAGTAACATATTGTTAGGTATCTGCCCCGAATTATAGCTGAAGAACTGTAAGCTACGCACAATATTTTACCATTTATTATTTTTGAATCTAATGAAAAATCACTATTCACCTACAAATGCGTTATCCGTCTCACAAAGGCTTGCTGTATCTCGAGAACGTTTCCCTTGATGTCGAAATACCAGTAGCGACGCTACTCGGTAGGTTTGATTTCACGTTTATTCCTCAAATGTTGACTATGCCACATCAAACAAACGAAACGAGCTCACAACGCTTAATATTGGATTCGATTCAGGTATCCTTATGCGTATGTTTCATTGCTACACACGCGAGGTAAACCTGGTCTTTTAACCTATGATTATCATCGACATCGACACCGACATCGACAGGGTGATAATGGTAACCTTCGATGGAATATTTAATATTAAGAAGTAGCCGATGATTCATGCGCTAGAAGGTTAATTTTTGAATGGCTTATTGCACTTGGAATACCTCCGATCTATAGTACCGGTATAACTAAACCCATGTTATTCACCTATGAACTATTTAGGTCCAGTGTTTTTAGATTTTGTAATTAAGCGAACCCGTCAGTGGTTTTCGCAATGTATTACAAAGGCTCTGCCATCATACAAACGTAATTAATTTGTATCGCAAACGATTTTAAACACTCGACGCATCAGTTCTTGACGACTGATCAGTATACAGACAATATATACAGCGCCGCTAAAGTAGCAGCGCAATGGAAATCCAATTAATGTTGAAAATTTATTACTCGCCGGCGGCCGTCAAACACAATATTGTACGAGTCCGAGGGCCATCTCCTGTAATTAAATCCGACGGTAATTGCGACTGACGGTGAAGGAATTCGAGTAGTTTCGATTTTTACCTTTAATTTCGGTAGTGTATTCAGGAATATTACATGTGCCATCGATACAGTAAGCGGATTTGCAGTCCACTGTTGGCAGGCAGGTTGCACCTACCACACGCTCTCAAACGTGATGACAATATTGCACAAAGGTGGTCGCGGTAGGTCGCCCACTTGGAACTAAACATTTGTAGCTTCTGGCTTCACTCTGACATGCAAAAAAAATCATGAATGAGTGACATAGCGGTGCCGGTGGTAGGTACCGTTCCCGTCCGCTACTCCAAACACTAGAGCGAGAACGGTATAAACATGTATAAATTACAATTTTTTTCTCAAACACGAATAAATATTCTAAGCAAAGGGAGCTAAGGTAGCGAAGTAGCAGCATTTATCGTCACCTTTGCGTAGTAATTGTTTTCGTGATACATTTTTGTTTATGTGTTCGGTGAATTCAGTGGTTTAAATGATTTTAAAATTTGATTTTCCTGGTCTTTCATATAAAGGGTTGTTTTAAAATTAATATCAACGTTATCGGTCTTCGTTGAAAACTAATTTAATAAATCAGTCGTCGTATAAGGAAAAATATTTCTAAAAATAAAACATCACTTACTAAAGTACCTTATTCACTGTTAAGTATTCATACGAAATGCAGTTCAATTCCATTAAAATCGTCACCGGACGACGCTGCCGCTGCCGCTTAGCAACAAAAGAAAAATGTTCCGTCAAATTTTCGCCTGTACGTGGCGGTGATAAGGATGAAAACCTGAAAGCAGATGAAATGATAACTAAAAGAAGCAGAATGTAAACGACAGTGACAGCCTCCAGTGCAATTAGTCGCATTCTGTTTTGTGACAGCGTTCCATTATGCTGAGAGCGACGTTGTTGCGAGGGCGGCGGCGACGGCGTCCGTCGTGAAAATATTCTCCGCACTAAACTGGTCTAAGCGATAAAAGCGCTTCACGGTTCGATAAACATTTGTAGATTGGAACGTGCCTGAAATTCAGTTTGATCAAGATTTGATCTTTACTTTTTGTCGAAGAATTAGAGAGGCGACTAATCCGATGAAATTTCTCCCCGGTTTTGTCGGTTGCAGCTTACGTAATATAATAATCATTCGAATCGCAAAATTTAAAATAAATGTTTGGAGCTTGTTTACGTTAGCGAATACATTTTTTTGGTCAATATTACAAATAAATTCGCTTCGCATATAAGCTATAAGGCCCCTTTGATTTCTAAAATTACAACACTGATGTAGTCTTAAATAAAGTATAAAACAGGTATTCACTTTCCCAGCAGTTAATCTACAAGAATACCGTTTGGAATGTTGTCGTCGAGCTGATCCGATATCCAATATTAGCAGTATTGGTTTGCACTGCTTGCTTTGGGAATATTCTTGAATCATACTGTACCGTATTGTTCAGCGTTCAGAGATTCAGAAGGTATAGATTGCAAGACACTTATATTATTTTTTATTTTTAGTTTATAAGCTCTGCTGAACAATTTAAATACTTGCTCACTAGTACACCATCATTTATTTTTATTTAAAAATTGTCATTTTTGTTTGTATTTATTATAGTATAGTTCTTTGAATTCAAAAATATTCAATTAAAGCTACACAAAAACTGTTAAACTTTGTTAAGATGGTACATCTAAAGAGGTCATCCATACTAACTTTTATTTTCTGTTCGGTGAGGATAGATCCAATCCTCGGGATGAAAAGTAACTTGGAACACGATTCATAGTATAAGAGAAAAATATGCCAAATACTATCTAATTCTATTCAATAGTTTTCACTTGTTACGTCGACATACAGACGGTTTTTATTACTAAACAGGTTAGGGAAATAACAAGTTTAATTATTACGTTTCTTTCCAATTATTACATTTTTTTTTATTTTACAGGAAATCAATAGACAATGGAGACAAAGGTCCAATACGTAGAGGCTCGTTTAGAGCCACTAAAGAATTGTGACGTAGTGAACATGGCGGATACCATTCTCGACTGTGCAGCTCTGATACGTCCGAAGGTGGCCCTCGGCGGTTTACAGCAGCTATCAAAAAAGATCTTCAAGCCAGCGGCTTATTGTGGTGAAGTTACCACGGGTCGGTAGAGAGGCTACTGACGGCAGTCATTCAAATCGTTTAACACTGGAAATGTGGCACATGTGTGGAGGTAACAATGTTAGGAGCGGCTGAGGCTTCGATGTCAGTATCACGGGAAGTCTGAAGACCCATGAGCGGGTTTCCTCGTTACTTACCCATTAGACACATCCATCCCCGACACTTACTGTATCTGTAGTTACTGCACTTTGGCCGGTCGATGAGTCGATCGCAAAGGTGGGAGCCTGTCCATTAACCTCCACTTTGCCTGGAGAAGATGAGGAGCACGGGATTCCTCGGGAGCACTGAAGACCATATTGTCGGTTATCATCAATATCTCGTAACAGGGTCCCCACGGGAGTATTATTATATATATCAATAGCTTATAAAATATCTTGTATTACTAATAATTTTCTGCACACACACTACTAAACAGCGATTGATTAATACTACTAAGCACGTGTAATCTGTAATCTGTGCGTAATCTGATTTTTATTTTTGTCTTCCATATTAAAATTTGAAATAGATATATTTATCTTGCCTATACGAATACTCCTACACCTATACGAGTACACGCTGCATGAAATACGTTACGGCACGTTGTTGTGCGAACAAAAATGATAAGCACATTGTGATCCAAAGTATTTCGAATAAAATTATTATAATTTAACATTGTTGTAATTGAATTATAACAATGTTAATGAATTTTTAAATTGTTGTTATGAGTCACTGTGGTAATTAACTTAAGTTAAACCTATCGCACAAGTCTGCAAGTAATTCAATTTAAAACTCGTGATCAATAACTGTGTTAAACCTCATGTTTGTTGTGATATGTTGATAAGTTTAATAATAGTTTAAGCGACGCATTAATATGCAACTTATAGGCAAAGGATATTATAGTTTAGATGAATATATTAATGACAAGGACGCCTGGAAATAATACTGTCGAAGCCAGTTCCGCACAGGTTTAAACTTTTGTTATTACCATGTGTTGTTTAAAAGATGTGCTGAGGAATTTCTTTCGCCGTTTCTTCTCCTCAATGTTAAAGCACCTTTTCGAAACGGTAGTAGAAGCAAAACATAATGTTCATAAGTGTATTTACAGAATACGTATATGATTAAATGATTTTGAATTTGAATTTGATACCTAGTGATCTATTAAATGGCACGAATGACAACAGGTGGATCGCGCATTATTATCATGGTACGGCACGACGCAGCACGCATTCGGTGTGACACGTAAATATTTTATGATCCACTCCCAGCGCAGAGGGCTAGAAGGTGACGGCGAGTGTTCACTTATATTCAACTAAGTAACTGGCTCTGCACTTAAAAATAATTCGAAGCGGTAACGTGTAAAACCGACATTACCACGAAAAGATCATAACCGAGAGCTCGAGCTGTGTGTAAGAAGCTTAACGCGATCCGTAGAGCCACTAAATAGAAGTTACGGTGAAAGAATTTATAAAACTTTGGGTTTCACTCGGGCTTTGTAATTTGTTTTGTAAATAAATGTTATCGAATACAGCACTCGTGAAGTTTGTTAAAATTTGAACTCTCATTTTAACCATTATTATTTCCCTTTTGTACTTTTTAAGCTCGGTATTTATCGTTTTTACAAGATGGCCCTCTAGAATGCTGTCGATAGATGAAAGTACTGTAGAAAACTAGTTGGAATGAATGAAGGTCCTCCAATGAGCTATCGCAATCTAATGTCAGTTGCCGTAAAACTGACTGTTGTATATGTGATAAACAAATCAGGACTCGGACTGCCCAATAATATATTGATGCCTGTCACATATACACTGCCATAATGCTTAATTCAGTTATGCGCGTACAGAATACATCTCAATTAGGGTTCTAAGCAACTAATTCGTTAAGCAAAATTAACGCCCTAACTAAAGGGGTTTCCCTTACTAGCAAAACATCTCGGGACAGCAAACAAAGTGCGGCGTCGAATTTTAAGATTTTGGGAGGGTGCATTCAGTCCAGTTCGGTGGGGGAAAGCATCGAGAGTAAAACATTGCCAATCTGCTTTTGTTTAAACTGGTGGTGACTGGTGACTATGGATTGTTATGACATACGTTGTAAAAAATCGTATATTTTGTATGTGACGTGAGTTCCGGTGGGACCTGACATCTTTTAACTGGTAACAGGTGGAGTATCGATAGATGGAAGATTAAACTTTTATAAAATCCTACGACTGTGCGCCGGTACCATTTTAAGTAATAATTTAAAAGTAACTTTGAGACAGAACAACGAATACTATCTAAATTTAACATGATAGCATTATATAAACACTTATCATATTTCTATAACACTTAAGCACCGAGGTGGAAGATTGTTGAAGCTCACGAGTGGAAAGTACTCGACATTAACAAGCGGTGAACAATTCATACAGAATATCTTCATTTATTGACAATATAATATTTCTGACACCAGTTTCTGAGCCGTCACGCTATGAGCCAATGTGGATCTGACGATTTTTACATTCATTTTTTATTATGTGGGAATAGATGCATTTATCGGTATTTAAAAGAGTATAGATATTCATCCCATAAATTATAAATACGCCAAGTCAAATCTATTCAGGTTATAAAATGTTATGTATGCACATATAGACAAACAGAATCCACAGATAAAATATCAGAGAAAAAATTGGTTTGACCTCTGTAATAATAATAAATTCTTACAGTTGGCATTCGACTTTTATCATTGGTCGAACGGTTTATAAAACAATGTTCGAAAAGCGCTGTGGGCTCCGGAACAGCGTGGTCGAGGTGCAGCAGCAGGACTGCAATAGGTGGCTGCCGCACCACTCAAACAGTTATACAAATCGTTGAAACTAATTGAACAGCGGTAGTTAAAAGTGTATTAACCGTTTGATAGTTCTACTATTTATTATATGTACAAAATCTAAAACAAACATGCACGTTGTGTAATTACAAGGTACAAATTCTCGTTAGTACTACCTTGGAGATGTAGAGTGTGCACCGAATGAGGCGAATGCCGCGATGCCTCAGCGCTCGGCGGAGAGTTTGCGCAAGTTCGAAATACTCCGAGCAAGTTAGTAAGTCCTCGATGTTTCGAGTGTCTGAATCGTTAGTACTTTAATACTGTTGAAACTTGGGAGTGTCGAGTGTTGTGCGAATAATTTTACCGTGAAATGACCTCCTTCCCTCCTCATTCCTTGAACCCGATCCGGTACGATCGCTCGTCTCCATATCACCGTGCTCAATACCGACGGTAGCTGCCAGATACTGACGATATGGTAGCTAAGCTGGTAGTTCTGCTCTACTCTGCCTGCCGAGTGGACTGATCCATGTTCGATAGTCAGCCGGGGCAGACATTTATGTGACAGCTAATTATTTGTATGTGCCCATGCAACTCGCAACACTGAGAATCGCAATGCGGGGGTGTCAGTTTGTTAGCGTTTATTATTTTCCAGTTACGTACGATTGTAGACTTCTCCGCCGGTCTGGTTGTTGATACCACTCCCTTTCTTAATATCTGGCTTAAATCAATGTTCTCAACGAATTAACTCCTCAATGATAACCGAAATTTAAAAATATGAAGCACGTGACTCGCCACTACCACAATAATGAATGTAAGCCTATTTTTAATACCTTTATTTCATGAAAAATTAACTTTCGATTATAATAAAAGTTACATTCGAGAAACCATCACGCTGTATAAACTCGTAATACTCGAATCATATTTTGGTTTGAGACAGCAGTGACAAGTCAAAAATAAAGTCTGAAATTAAATAACAAACAGTGACTCACAAAATAACTGCCGACAGTCCGCTTAACAGCGCTGGTTTCGGTTAAAGGAGCTGTCACACAGAGTTGCTTTAACTGACACAGTTTTAAGTACATGAAAATTAAGAACTGCCACCAGATCAATCAATCTGCGCAGAGACCGCGACTTGCATGTGTACTCTTTCACGGTGAGAGTGAATCGACCTCTGTGGACACCGCCGACTGTGCACGCCAGCAACGGCAAGAAGTAGAGAAGCGTCTATAAAAAGCCTGCGATTAAGCTCGGTATCTGTGTGGTTTCTGTACTCATGTAGTAGGAGTGCGGGGGTATGGAGTGTGGGGTGCGGAGTGTGAAGTGCGGGGCGCGGGGCGCAAAGGCGATGGGGATCTGTCATGTGTCAAGATCCTGAGGGAATACACTCTTTCGCGGCCACAGATCTCTCCTGGCTGTCTTATATTTGTAATGTTTCACAGCTTGAAGCGATGAGTTGTGAATTTTATCGCGACGTAAACGACAGGATGTGAAGTGAAGCGTGCTGATAAATGGTACTTGGATAAATCGTTATATTAGAAAATGTTTTTGAAGAAAATCGATTAAAGCTCTCTAAGTAATATAAAAGGAATGATATATAATGGAACTAAACAGAGAGTCTAAAGTTTTTTTACGTTATTTTGATTAGCGTTCAACAGCAACAACAGCCGTAGAATAATCACGACGAAAGTGTAAAAATAGTTCAGGATTGTTAATTCCTTCACTGGTCTGACGGAGCTGGCGATCACACCGTTGTCAGATGTTCCCCAGGCGCACTTCAACGTTATTAATGACGTCGCCCCCGCGTCCGCGCCCTCCCCGTCCCGACCCGCACCGCGCCGCCCTTTGTGAACAGCTTTTAATTATCTTAAAATGCTCTCGCTGCTATACTTGTAAGGAAGTTTCAAATGATGCTGATTTATTCTGAACACTGTGAAGGTTAATAAAGCACATTGCACAACAAAGGGACCGTTTATGGTTTAGATTAGATGGTGAGGAAATTGTTTGCTCAACTTGGAGATCAGTTCCAACGAAATCTATATTTCTATGTCGGATCGTTTTAAATATCTCGTGCTCTGGCCGACTTATAACTTTATCTCGTCTTCACACTGATTATTATGAGACGGCTGCAAAATTGACATTACGCGCCAGGCGCTGTTGTAGTGAAAATGTGATGTTTTTATTTCGAACTGATGATTTTGGCTGTATTGAGGCGGCCTAGAATAATCCCCCCAATCCCATGCTGGTAGAAAGGGTGTCCTAAGAGGCGACAGAAGCCAGCCAGGTTGCTGCTAGGGCTTCGCGTAATGATTATGTTATCAGTATTATTATTAAGTTATTAATATTACTACTGGTATTATTATCTTTCCGTAAAACCTGCCTGGCTAGCTACCATCCTCCTGCTTGAGTCAGCCGTCAAATGACTCGTCGTGTTGCGGCTGGGGGCTTGAGAGCCAATACATTATTTCTTACCTTCTTCTCATTTCCTGACCGCCAACGGATCAGTGGTCTTTTTAATGACCACGGGCGACGGTGACAATTTACCATCAGGTGGCTCGTCTGCTCGTTTGTCGGATTTTGACATAAAAAAAACTGATGATAATTGAGAATGTTAACTGCAAAAATCTAAGTTAGATTTTTTCAATTATTGACAAAACAATGAATCAAAAATAATTTTTTATTTATAATGTTGAGTCCAAAAAATTTATATAAAATTTCAGAGACTTAACATGTGATGAGCCTTTTTTCATAAATAAAAATTATATAAAATGTATTATTTTTTTAATTATATCACTATGTTTAATAGTAAACAAACTGAAGTTTGAACATCGTTATTAAATCAAAAAATAAATATTATTATAAATAATCAAAAATACTTCACAACTATTTATCAGTTTATCACATATTCTCACAATTAATTATTTGACTGTTGTTATGTTTTTCACTGCGCTAAAAGCCATTATATAAGGCATGTTATGATTGTTAAAAGTTTGTCTCCGATTTCGCAAAAAAACAGCTTTTTTGACTTAGTCAGTATATGATAAAGCTTGTGTTGGATATGTTTCAATTGTGAGATTAAAATAAGTGTATAATGTCAGTTTAGTTAGTTCGTGACCAATATTCTATTATTATAAACTTTGCAATTATTTTATCTCGATTGTCTTTGATCCATCGTAATCGTAGATATAATTTTTATTTCTTATTATATCAAACTTTATCACTCCCTGCAGCGTAGCTCATTATATTTACTTCTGTCGAAGGACCGGGACAAAACAAGTATACGACAAGGAACAGTCCAGGGAGCGTCGCGCCGCCCCTCTGGCGGACTGGACGATTTAGTTCCACAAACGATTGTGGACTTCCAATGACTTATTTACAAAACGAAGCGTCATCAGAGTAACTCAACGACAGAATTGATTATTGTAAAAGCAATATATGAATAGTCAAGTGTAAAATTCAGTTCACTTTTGGTAAACCGTGCAAGATACAACCATAGAGCCCACTGCGGAACACTGGCCCGTCTGGATGTCACTACTAAGGAGGCCTGGATTGTACTTCACCTGGTTGGCGTTGCTCCGGAACGAATTATTGGAGGATTGTAGAAGTGTATGTCTTTTCTAATAGAACCTGTTAACTTGCCTGAAATCTGAAGCTGGGTGTGTGTATATATTTTAAATTCATTTTCATTCGCTTCGATGAAGGAAAACATCGCCAGGAAACCTGTCCACCTGACCGTTCTCCATAATGTGATGTCTACTGACACGCACTCGGCCTGAACCCTCTCGTCGTGAGAAGGGAACCAAGTCCAGCAGGGGGGCAGTATTGATATTGTGATGACCAAGATGATGAATTAACAGAAGCCGGTGAGATACTAATATTGTGGCGACACCTTGAGGAGTTTAAGAACAAAAAGTAGTACTTATGAAATACGATATCAAAACAAACGCCGGCGCCGGCCGGCTTCGTCACACATGGGGATTTACCGAGGCCCTTTGTCTCATGTTTGTGGCGCACTTTATGAATGAAATGGCGAAAATAAAAACATTGTAGGACGACTGCGTAGATTTTGATAAATCAAACGAATTTATGTTTTTCGTTGACCGATAGTTATTTGTTTTTATCGATAATTTTATTTTCGTTTTATATCACAAAATAATGGTGTATAACCTGGTCAACCGACGGTCAATAAATAGTCTATCGGATGCACTGTTTTGACAGACATTTGACAGATCTATCGCGCGTCCACCTCGACGGTGCTCCGGTACTTCCCGAGCGGCCGCGGCGGCGCGCGCGCAGGCAGTGGTTCGGGAACGATCGACGGTGCACGTTCAACCGCTTCTGCCGCGAGACGCATCATGCATCTTGCATCAAGTAAACCGCGCTTAATTAAGCTGCTTTCTTTATTTCTGTATTTCTTCTTTTCTTCCTTCCTTCCTTTCTTCTTCCTTCCCTCACTCCCTCTCTCGCATCTTGAATCACATCCCAATACCAATTGGCGTTTCGGCACAAGAAACAATTTACGTATGCGAGATTGAATATATTCGTAATTATCAGGAACATGCAATTGCATTAATGCTAACAACTAAAAAAAAATCCCAAGAGAGCGAGTGTATTGTATTTGTTTATTTTTGGTTTACGAAAATTTGAACGTATCTCTCATTTTCGCAAACATCTCAAGTGGCTCCCAATTCGTTTTCGCAGGATTACTAGGGTCCTATGTCTCCTGTACAAAATTCTTCATAATCCAACTTCACCTACGTATTTACGACAGCGCTTTTTCTACGTCCGCCCCTCATGTGTTCCTTGCAGAATACATCGCAAATCCCTCCTTAAATTTCCTCCACACAAAACCGCTTCTTATTCCCACTCCTTCTCTGCTCATGCAGTAAGACTATGGAATTCATTACCGTTCCACATTCGTGAGTGTAAGACAATATCTACTTTTAAATTTTAAGTTAAACAACACTATCTTTGCCTTTGCTAAGTTCTTTCCAATTATTTCATTATATATAATTAAATAATATTATTCACAAATGATTTTCTTCCTTATATACTATATTTCTTTACAAAATTATACTCCATATATATATATATATATATATATTGTTTTTATATATGTACTAGCACTTATATGTGTATATTGTATATATGTAGTTGTTGTGATCAATGATATGAGCTTGTGTGAGTGAATATGTACGCAAGATTGCTCGTATGCATGGCTGTATGTATCGTACATTAATGTGTAAAACCAGTCGCAAATAAACAAATCTTGGTGACAGACGTGTTATTCATTGTGTTCCTTGAGAGTTCGACTTAAATGTGAAGCAACCAACTGTGTCATAACAAACTCATCTTTAATACACCAACATATGGTCGAAATCGAGCCGGATATTATCGTAATAACCAGCTAAGGAAGACCCACAAAGAACAATAGGCCGACTACCTGAGCGACCGAGCGGCCGACCTTTTTTTTCTGAACGATTTTAAGATAAGAGTGCAACGAGTACAATTATTACAACGCATAAATTACGTACCCATATCTTCCGGTCGGAACAATATATTTTTATACTGTTTTGGAATTGAAATTCAATTAAACAATCATAATAATTGATACAATGAATGTGACCTTGTAAGGAACAACAGCGGCTTATTAATTTGCTTGAAGACACTTACAAATTGCTACAAAAGACGCAAATCAATTTGAAGAAATGTCCGATAGAAAGGCTGACGAAAGGCTACATAGAAGCAAAGATACAATGTGTAGAAAGTTATTGGCAGACATTTAATAGTACACATCAGGAGTTAGTGAAATGTACGCCGAAGTGTACACAAAATGAAATTCCGTATTTTTTAAATGAAGACTATTTCATTGTGGAAGATTTGTACGCGTGTATAGTGGGCGACTTAAAGGATATGATAAAACTAAGTTCGAAAAGTTCTTCTATGGAAGCACAACCGGCAAGTATTCAATACTTCTAGTACTCATAATATAGCACAATTGCCGAAAATACAACTTCCTACGTTTAACGGTAATTATGAAATGTGGCCAAGATTTAATGACTTATTTATTTCGTTGGTGCATAACAATACGGCGTTGTGATGTGGAAAAACTACATTATTTAAAATCGAGTGTTACCGCTGAAGCCGAGTCGTTGTTAAAACACATACAAGTTTCGTCTGATAATTATACCCACGCATGGGACATTCTTAAAACAAGGTATGGCAATAAAAGGTTAATATTAAATTCCATTATGAAAAGATTATTTAATCAAAAGAAACTAACTACGCAATCGGCAATTCAGCTAAAAGGATTATTAGATACAACAACCGACTGCTTGAATGGTTTAAAAAATATGAAATTATCGACTGAGTCGTGGGATCCTTTAATAATTTACCTCTTAGTTCAAAAGTTGGATCCAGATACACATAAAAGTTGGAAAGAATATGCTTATAAAGAAGGATCTGAAGATTTGCCTACCTGGGATAACCTAAAGAAATTTTTAGAGTTAAAATTTAGAACTTTGGAGCTAACAAATTCTTTTCGAGAACATAATATAAAACCAGTTAAAGAACGATCATTTCATATTACTCCGGGCAATAAGCGAAACTGTGTCATGTGTAATGACAATCACACTCTGTCTCACTGCAAACATTCCATTATGTTACCAACTGAGAGAATGAAATACGTCACCGAGAAACAACTATGTTTTAATTGTCTGGGCTCAGGACATCCTGCATCAAAATGTAGAATACCAGTGTCCTGTAGATTATGTCAGCGACGCCATCATTCCCTTCTACATATCCATAAACAGCACGAACCTGTGGCATCTCCGAGTACCTCACATCAACCACAGGCTTTACATCACGCAGTAGAAGAGAAGGAGAATGTAAACGCAATGGCAGCGTCTTATTTCACTTCCAGACAAGGAACAGCACTACTTGCGACTGCACTTGTTGAAGCAAAGAGCGAGAAGGGGTATGTAACTACATTAAGAGCCTTGATCGACCAAGGCTCTCAGGCGACTTTCATAAGTGAGAAGGCGTCTCAACTATTGAATCTTAAAAAACAACCGTTAAAGGGAAGCATCGTAGGGGTGGGATCTATGAGAACTGAGATAAAACATGTGGTGCAGCTACAAATAAAGTCACAGTGGGGCTCAAACTTTAGTCTACCTATACAAGCCTACGTGATATCTAAACAACTGACCACAAAGATGCCTGCCAAAACAATTATCAATCAGCAATGGACGCACCTCCAAGGACTCAACCTAGCTGATCCAACATATTTCATGCCAGGGTCTATAGATTTATTACTTGGAGTTAGAGAGTATACTCAAATAATGCAACAAGGCTTTATCAAGGGTCCACCAGGAACCCCATGCGCCCAGAAAACCAGCTTGGGCTGGGTTATTTTTGGAGATGTGTTTACTAGTTCACAAGAAGATACTTACGCTGTCATGCATCATGACGTGGACATCGAAGATATGTTAAATTCATTCTGGGAAGTAGAGCTAGAATCGAAAAGACATTTAACAAGGGAAGAACTACTCTGTGAAGAAATATACGAGAAAACAACAACAAGAAATACAGAAGGAAGATATATAGTTAACTTACCTTTCAAAACAGGCAATCCATTATCACCCGATGGGAATTCTAAAGAGATAGCTACACGAAGATTTATGTTACTGGAAAGGAAATTTATAAAGTCACCAAGTTTGAAAAGAGAGTACATAAAGGTAATAGAAGAGTACTTAGAACGTGGGTTTTTGGAAGAGATACCTAAAAGGGAAAGGGAAGCGAATAAATCGGTATACTTACCTCATCATGCAGTGGTACGTAACGATAAAGAAACCACGCGCACACGCGTAGTCTTTGATGCTTCTTGTAAGGGAAGTAACAATGTTTCATTGAACGATGAGCTACTTGTAGATCCTCAACTGCAAGAAAACCTAAGATATCTTCTAATGAGATGGAGAATGAAACAATTCTGCTTTATGGCTGATGTTCAAAAAATGTATCTGCAAATATTAGAAGCTAAACAAGACGCAGACTATCAAAGAATCCTCTGGAGAGCTGATGAATCTGCTGAATTACGAGAGTTTCGTCTTCTTAGAGTAACGTTTGGAACAGCCTCAGCACCTTACTTGGCTGTTAAAACTCTCCAACGAGTTGCTCATGATGAAGGAGCACAGAATCAGCTTGCGATGCAAACAATAAAGGAAGAGTTTTACATCGACGACTTATTATCAGGCGCAGATTCTCCAGAAGAAGCCGTATCCATGGCCAGAGAAATAACTACTATGCTTCAACATGGAGGTTTCGAACTAACAAAATGGTCATCGAACAATATTAAATTTATACAGTCCATTGAAGAAAGCAAAAGGTCAGCAAATGTTAATATAAATATGAATTTAGATGGCACAACAAAGGCATTAGGTATTATATGGAATTTAAGAACAGATAACTTTGAATACAAGCTCAATCTATCTCCAGTTTTGAAACCAATAACAAAACGCAGTATCCTATCTGATATCCAAAAGCTTTTTGACCCACTTGGTTGGCTTGCGCCAAGTACAGTTATGGCCAAGATGCTGATACAAAATTTATGGTTGGAAAGAATAAACTGGGATGACCAGGTTAGTAATACTTTAGAAGAAGAATGGAAACAAATAAGAAACGACTTTGCTAATGTGCATAACATCAAAGTGAACCGCTGGATTGGCACACTTACTACAACCAAAGACAAAGTTCAAGTCCATGGTTTTAGTGACGCTTCAATGCGTGCATATGCCGCATCTGTGTACATAAAAGCTGAAACAGCAGATGGTCACATACAAACACACCTCCTCGCTGCTAGGACGAAAGTAGCACCACTGAAAACAATATCCTTACCACGTTTGTAACTTTGTGGTGCCTTACTCTTATCTAAACTTATGAAACAAATTGGACAAGCTATGAGGATACCAACCTCTCAAATGTATGCATGGAACGATTCGTCAATTGTAATTGCATGGCTATCTGGGGAACCAAATCGCTGGAAACCTTTTGTAGCGAATCGTATCGTGGAAATAATAGAAGACCTAAACCACAATCACTGGCATCACGTACAGTCACAAGAAAACCCCGCTGACTTGGCATCTCGAGGTATCTTACTGTCAGCTCTTAAGGATTGTGAATCATGGTGGAAGGGTCCAAAGTGGTTATCTGAAAGAAACATAAATATCAATGAACCAGAAATAGTAGAAACAGATTTAGAAACGAAAACAACAAAAATCAACACTTAACTTACATCCGACAATTCTGAAAGAGAAGAAAAATCAATTAGTTCACAGTTTGAAAAATTTGAAAATTTAAGTGGATTATTAAAAACTATTGCATATTGTAGAAGATTTTTGAGTTATAAGAAATTCAAGGAAAACATAAATAAAGAGCTAGAAACAAAGGAATTAGAGGAAGCTTTGAATATCTGCATCAGGAAAGTGCAAGAAGAAGAGTTCAAGGAAGAAATTGATAGATTAAAGAAGAATAAACCAGTAAAAAGTAGTAGTAAATTAACATGACTCAATTCATATTTAGATGAACAAAATATCCTCAGGGTGGGCGGTCGTTTGCGACACGCAGACTTACCTGAGTACCAAAGGAATCCGGTTATCTTAGGAATCCATAATATGCTTGTACCTTTAATAATAGCTGATGCACATATAAGAACTTTGCACGGTGGTCTTAAACTAATGCAATGCTATTTACGTTCAAGGTATTGGATATTAAGGGTCAAATCAATGATTAAAAGTCATACACATAGATGCCTCATATGTAGAAAAATACAAGCAACCGCAAGGGTCCAAATCATGGGAGACTTACCAAGGCAAAGAGTGGTTCCCTCCAGACCATTCTTGAACTGTGGCGTGGACTTTGCAGGGCCTTTTCAAACACTAATGTGCAAGGGTAGGGGAAATAAAACAACCAAAACCTATGTTGCAATATTTATTTGTACATCGACTAAAGCAATTCACATTGAATTAGTAGGAGATCTCACTTCTGAGGCATTCATTGGAGCCTTTCAACGTTTTGTTGCCAGAAGAGGTAAATGTAATAACATTTGGAGTGATCAAGGTAGAAACTTTATAGGCGCCAATAAGCAACTTGTCGATGCCTGGAATGAAGCCAAATTACAATTCACAGGACACATAGCGCAGACTCTAGCCTCTGAGGGTACGCAGTGGCATTTCATACCGGCCTACAGTCCTCACTTTGGCGGATTGTGGGAGGCTGGCGTCAAGTCAATGAAATATCACCTAAAACGGATTGTGACAACTCACCTTACGTATGAAGAGATGACGACAGTGCTGTGTCAGATCGAAGCCTGTCTCAATTCACGCCCCCTTTGTCCCATTGATGAGTCAGACATAGAGAACTTAGATCCACTAACACCGGGACATTTTTTAATTGGTGAAGCACCCATAACTGTTCCTTCACCCAATATTAAGGATGGTAAAATTTCTACATTATTTCGCTGGCAACACACACAAAAACTAGTAAAGGACTTTTGGCGGCGTTGGCGTTTAGACTTCAATAACGTCCTAAATGGCAAAGGAAACAGAAAGAACTACAGATAGGTGAATTAGTTTTGATGAAGGTTGACAATCTGCCACCTGCTAAATGGTCTCTAGGCAGGATTGTGGATAAACATCCTGGGCAAGATGGTTTTACACGTGTATACAGTGTCAAGAGTGATGGTGCAGTTACCAAAAGACCTGTTGTGAAATTGTGTGCTTTGCCTACTGAATAGTTTGTTATAAAAAGGACCTTCAGTCTTTTGGTGGGCGGTATGTTGTGATCAATGATATGAGCTTGTGTGAGTGAATATGTACGCAAGATTGCTCGTATGCATGGCTGTATGTATCGTACATTAATGTGTAAAACCAGTCGCAAATAAACAAATCTTGGTGACAGACGTGTTATTCATTGTGTTCCTTGAGAGTTCGACTTAAATGTGAAGCAACCAACTGTGTCATAACAAACTCATCTTTAATACTCCAACAGTAGTATAATTTTATATAGATTGTGTGCACGTAAATTTGCCTCTCATACTATTATTTAAATCTAAGGTCTGCTGGAAGAAATTTCATTTTGGAATAAGCAGTACCTATGTACCAAATGTTTTAGATTAGTTATTAATTTAAGTTTACCGTGTACATGAAATAAATAAATATATAAAATAAAGCTACCTTTCGGGAAGGTACATCCTTCTGTTCGGTACAAGCATGTCATAATTAACCCGCACTGATGCTAATTTTTTAAATCATCATGTTCATAAACCATCTAATATCCGAAACAATCGGATAATCCGAAATAAATTCATTTCCATAACCGTCACCGAAACCGCAAAAAAAATATTTATATATCCATATTCACATCCGGATCCGAAATTTCAAATCCATAACATCCCTAATACTAACAATTAAATTGTACAAGTGTTCTTCCGACTGCTTCTTATATTTATATAGATAGATAGTAGATATTTATACTCATACATCAGATTTAATATGTATAATTAATTCTATGTAGTAGTAAGATTTACCGAAGAAATAAAAATAAAATAATATATATTTTCTGATGGATATCCTTGTATAAAATATTCACAACAGCAAACACCCTCACCATGAAGATGTGTCCCGAGACTCGCACATGGAACAGTTCGGATATCAGAGTGGTAATATTTACAGTACGGCCAAAGTTTCTGTTTTACTTGTCCCTACTCTCAGTTGACTTTTATTTAAACGGTAAATTGTTAATTAAATAGGGAATGGACTGGAGATGAACTTGTCAAGATGAACGCTGGCTCGAGTGTGCTCACATTTTGTATTCAACCGTTTGTATGTAATTTGATTTGAGTTTCAGTTAGTGTCAGATGTGTAAATTGTGTAATATCCTGGTCGGGGCTGCGAGTTGGATGTTAACAGCTTTTTCATACTGGCGTTTTTAAAACATGCCTTGCATACACAAAATCTCGACAAACATTACTGCCCAAAATATTTTTTATATTTTAAATTAAACTGCACCCTGCCTGTCAATGACAATTGGACGGATTGATTTCATAATGAAGAATTATGAACTGTATTTACTTTATTGAGTACAGAAGTATACATAACACCATCCCTGCAGGATCACTGTCACACCTAATTCTACGTGGATAACATTAATTAGGTATATTATTTAAATAGATTTTACATAAACAGCGTTAACTCTAGCGTATTTAATATCGATGCAGCGAGCGTAAAACTTTAATTAAATCTTTAAGTAATTTTAGCAATATTTATACATGTAAAAGTGATGCATAACTACGCGATTATGCCGTTTGATTAATCGCACTAGCGTTTGCAAGTCGCGAATGTGAAGGGGCAGTTATGTGAATGACTTTTGCGTGCGGTGTCGGGACTGCGTCATTAAAATTCTCTTTGACCGTAGTTTCTCCGGACACGGCGTGTATGTTGATGTCCACGGGGACACGTCCTCGGCCGCTAACCGCCCGTGTCGCAAATATGCTTATATTGCAAATTGCTACATTTTTCGCTTTAAGCATGAAGTTTTCAACATTTTAACCATTTGATTGCTTCACTGTTTGTAAAGCGCTGGAGCTTGCGTTATCGTGGTATCAATGATCTATGGATAGAGTGAGGGTTCGTGTAATTAGTGTTAGTAATTGGTCATGAGGCTTTTGGAATCTATTGTAAACGTTATGTCCGCAGGTAAATGTTCTTCAGTCGAACTAGTTGGAGGTGGCACTCCTTTGGACCATGTTATATTAGTTTAGCGATTAAGGTTAATTCGCACTACTCGACCTGCCCGTTGATATTTTAATCGGCTACTTACCTTAGTTATGCTGATGGTCCTCAATTATCTAATGATTTTATTTCTAACTATTGTTGTAATGTCCGTTATATTTTAGTACAGTTGCAACACAGTAGTTTTACACAAATGATTTCCCGAGCAGTTGGTAGCCGAGCCCGAAGGTCTGTGACCGAAGTCCGCCGCGGCCCTGACCCGTCGACCGCTCCACAGACGACAGGCCGGAAAGCTTTGCTTGGATCATTTCCAGTAGCGACATTTTGAGGTCACTGTACAATGTGTCGTGATACGCTCACCTTTGTTCATTATTGATACTAATATAATATAAAATTTTTATCATAAGTATCATATCATAAGGTAGTAGAATCTGAAATTCATGGAAGTTGCATTATCTGTGCTAGTAATATAAAGAGTGAAAGCTAATATTGTTAGTATATAATTGTGTGAGCCATGCAGTAAGATGTTTACACATACACACACACACACACACGATCACACACACGTGGCACGCGCCACACAACATACAAATACTATAACACACACAAATTGAATTAATTTATTTTTACATTCTAGACCTGATAAAACTGACCTGTAATACTCTATATTTTCAATTAATTGCTTAGTGTTATCACTATTATCGGTCATGACAGACAATAGACTCAGGGCCGTCCTTAAGTCGAAAGTATCTCCCGCCATGGTTTTAGAAGAAGATTCCTCACTAGATTGCTCGGAACACAATGAAATTACTTCTGAAAACAAACGATCAAATACGCTACAAATTTTGCGAACTAGTAAAATTTGATCCGACGACAATTCACTCGATTTTAATTTATAAATACTAATATATTATTTATATTCCACTAAGATTTTATTGGCCTGCTCTCTTCTTCATTTCAATATATCGTCTTTTCTACGACCACAGCCTATTTTTATTACATATGTTCGGATCCTTGTTTAATTCATCTAAAATTAAAATTAATTCTTCCACCATAACCTATAATAATAAAACACCGACATTATAATGCCATAATATTAAAATATAATCCTGTATATTAAGTTTATTGAAATTAACAAATGTAATGTATAATATAAGGTTAAATAATAGAAAAAAAAATTGCATAATATCTACTAAGTAGGTAGGTACGAGTTATAATAAGTATTGCACGTTTATAATTGCAAATAGTAAAATAGAAGAAATAAATTACAATTAAATTGCACGTAAATAAATTTTATAATAACAGCGTAAAAGAAATTAAAAATAGGTAGTCGAACCGTATATTATAAGTAGATACATAATTTTTACACCACAGTTTTTTTTTTCTAGTATTGGTACCGAATTTAGAAGTACACCGGATTTTATAGATCTAACAGCAGGTAGACAACAGAAGGCGTCTTACAGCAACAAAAATATAAAATTGAATCATAAAACAATATTTCTGTCACCTACAAGCCCTCATGAAATATTTAAAATCATAATGGGGCTCAAGAACAGCAATTCAGTGGGGAATGACGAACTCGACACTACTATAAAATCATGTGCTAATTATCTATGTAAATCTTTGAGTTACATAATAAACTTAGTATTTACCGAAGGCTGTTTCCGTGACAAACTAAAACAATCCGTTGTTAAACCCTTACATAAGAAAGGGGATAAATTCGACCTTAACAACTACAGACCCATTACTCTTGTACCAATATTATCAAAAATTATAGAGAATGCAATAAATACTACACTACAAAATTTTTTCACAAAGCACAACATAATATGTAAAGAACAATTTGGCTTCCGTAAAAATAGTTCGACAACATTAGCAATATTTAAGTTCATTAACATCATCTCCGAAAGTCTAAATCAAAGACTACCGGTAGCGACAGTATTTCTGGACATGTCGAAAGCCTATGATTTAGTTGACCATAAAAATTTACTTGATAAGCTCGAAAGATATGGTATAAAGGGTCAGGCATACCATCTGATAAAAAGCTATTTACAAAATAGGCAACAGCGCACCGAAATAACTAGAATAGAGACGCGCCAAAATCATCCCACAAAAACTATTTATAGGTCAGAATTTAGGAAAAATCATAACTGTGCTATTCCACAAGGTAGTATTATGGGTCCTTTGTTGTTCCTTTCATATATAAACGACCTCCCTGACTCAACAAAAAGTCAATGTATTTTATTCGCCGATGACACCACACTAATTATAAAAGAGAGAGAAGTAGCAACATTAAAAAATAAATTAGTTAACGCAATAAACGACGTTACATTGTGGTTAAAGAATAATAACCTGCAGCTAAACATAACCAAAACTAACTTAATATACTTTAACACGAACAGAAATATAACTGACACATTAGACATAACATATAATGGCAAACAACTGGATGAACTAAACTATACAAAGTTCCTAGGCGTAACTATAGAAAAAAATTTTAAATGGACACAAAACATCAAGAGTCTCTGTAATAAATTAGACCGGTTTATCTTTGCTGTTAGAAGAATCAGACAGACTGTATCCGAACAAGCTGCATGGTGTGCATACCACGGTTATGTGTCTTCGGTGCTAAGTTACGGATTAATAATTTGGGGAAACTCTTCTGAGGCTATACGAGCTTTCAGAGTTCAGAAAAAATGCATCCGTGCAGTATGCAACGCACACTAGCGAGATAGCTGTAAACCACTATTCAAAAAGAATAACGTATTGCCTCTACCTTCATTGTATATCCGAGATATCTGTCTATTTGTACACAGGTACCCTGAGTATTTCGTAAAAAACATAGATGTATCTACCAGACCAACTAGATATCCAAACAAATTAGTTGCACCCCAATGTACATTACAAATTACAGAAAAAAATGCATATTTCATGGCAATTAAAATTTATAATAGATTACCAGACTATAAAAATGATGACATACAATCAATTTAAAAATAAATTAACTATATGGCTTCTGAATAAATGTATTTACGACATTAAAGAGTTTTTAAATATAAAATTGTATGACATGGATATGTCTTAAAATGTAATTTTTAATAATTCTGACATAGATTGCGGAAATTGTATTTATATTATATTTCAATAATTCGTTATTATTTTACAATGATTAGTTATTCGATTTAATGATTTTAATATTCAATTTTATTCAATTCAGACACATTATTGACTGAATGAATTTCATCTCTTAGATTTTAATTGTGACATAGATGGAGAGAATTTTATTTATATTGTATTTTAATTATTTATTACTATTTTACAATGATTATTATTTAGTTTAATGATTTCAATAATTGATATTGTTTTAATGTTAACACAGAATTGCGTAGATTTGTATTTTCTTTTCCTTATGAGGTTGATGAAATCGGATGTTTGGTGTTGATTGAATTTAATTAGAATGAATTTGATGTATTAAATTCTAATTGTGACGTAGGTTGCAGAAATTGTAGAACTATATTATATTTTAATTATTTATTACTATGTTAGAAATATTATTTTAGATGTAGACAGACTATTACAGATTTATTTTAATGATTTTAATGTTCGATTTTATATAATGTTACCGTCATATAAATTATAAATAAATAATGAGCTGATATTTGTACGCCGACACTGGCAAAGCACGATGGGTTGTATAAATCTTATTGTAATATGTCATCTTTGTATCTGTGCTTATACAAATAAACAAAAAAATAAATAATAATTTTGAAAAAAAAAACCCCACAATTACGCTGCGCACATTAGATAACACTCACACTTGTGACGTCACGCCGCTTCATCTGCCTTGAGCTGGTGCCGTCGTACGATGCTGGAAAAACGCGCCAGGGCCTGCTGGTCCAATCTCCGCTGAATATGATCGTCCTGGAACTTCTTTGCCAGCCGATACGCTCCCGCTAGTATTGCTTTGCCAGTGCTGCAGCTGCTCTGCCATTTGGGCTACTATGGTTTCCTCTTTAGTCTTATCTTCAGAATTTCTGTAATAAATTTTATATTTGGCCTTCGTAAATACGGTCACGTTTCCGATTTTCCAGTGGCTTCCGATGCCTCTTCGTCGGTATACTTATAATATACTTTCTGCTTTGTACTGTTCTGTTTTCTTTGTAATCTTTCTGCCTCTAGCGATCTTTTAAATAAATTTAAATATCTTTGTCGCTCCAGTTCTTTCGAGTTAACTTAACGTTCAAATTGCTAGATAATTTAATTATTGTGTTTTGGCTAAAGATTAATTCATAAAATGGTTTTAAAATATAAATTGAAAAGTAACTTAGCCGCCGGTCGAAAACGCGTCTGTGATACTTTGAAGTTAACGATGCCTGTGGGGGTCAGTACCCATATTTACCTTTAGGAGGTCGGCAACTCGCTTGCCGACTTTTTTTTACATAAAATAAGTTAATGGTTGACAACAATCCCACCTGATGGTAAGTGGTGATGAAGTCTAAGATGGATGGATGGATAGATGCACTAACTTATAATAGCCTATTCACTCTCCTCTTGAAGACTACCACATCGTATGTAACTGGGAACACCGACGCGGGCAGGTTATTTCAGTCCTTTGTAGTGCGCACAATAAACGAGGACGCAAACCGCGTCGTCCGTGCAGGTAGTAGGTTCACCACGAAAGGGTGGATACCTGCCGTACATCGAGTTGTTCGATGGAGGAACGGTGATGGGGGAATTAATTCGAACAATTCCTACGCACACTTTCCAAAATGTACCCTATAGAAGACCGAGAGGCTGGCAACCCTGTGCCTGTGCTCAAGGCTTTGTAGATTGGTTTCAACCAGATCTGGGTGACTTTTGATAGCACCAGCCCAGATGTGACAACAGTACTCCACACATGGTCGAACCTGAGCTTTATACAGGGTTAAAAGCTGATTCGGTGTGAAGTACTGCCTCACTTTCGCAAGGACCCCCAGTTTGCTTGCAGTTGCTTTAGCCTTAGACTCGATGAATATACCAAAGTTGAGGTTCGACGAAACTTCAACTTCCAACAATTGAAGACGGTCACTGCATGCAAGGATACATTCTGAAAAGTAGGAGCCAAGGGCTCTTTTTGGCGCTGAATAGACACGTCTGTGTTTTGCTTACGTTGAATCTTACAAGATTGGCATCGCCCCATTCGGAGACTGTCCGAAGTGTAAGACTCATACGTTCCACCATGGCCTCTCTTTCGGATTGTATTTCGTTTCTGCTGGCTCGGGGTTTTGGAAGATATCTTTCCACTGCTGTGCTGTCATCTGCATACCCATAGATACCGGGCTTGAGCAGATCATTGATGTGCAGCAGGAATAGAGTAGCGGACAGAACGGACCCCTGAGGAACTCCGGCGTTAGTAGCCATCGATTGCGACGAAAAACCACGACGACAACACGGAGAAACCGTCCACTCAGAAAGTCCTTTATCCAAACGATAAGGCCAGAGGAAATACCATACGCTGGAAGCTTGCTTAGCAGGCTAGCGTGCCACACCCTGTCGAAACCCTTCGAGACATCGAGGTAGACGGCAAGCGCCTCCCCGTTTCGCCCTCAGCTACTAAAATAAAAAAAATAATTAAAAATAAATTGCAATCTCAAATACACAAACTCAATAGTCTCAAATAGATCAATAGACTTCTGATACTAAGAGCTTTGCAAACATCTTTTATCAAAGTCGCTAATTCTTTATACGAGTAGATACTAAATACTCTATACAAACTGCCTTTTTATAAACTGAAGTCTTATAGAAATTTCAGGTGTCTCTTCCGGTATCGGCCGAGAGCCGCTCGACTTATCGGGTGATACTGAAAGCCCGAAGGCGTTTTAAAATACACACCGACACAAAAGGCTGTTTTTAGGCTTACAATAAAGGGAATATCAACACAATAAAAGCACCCATCCCTCAGGCATTTTAGGTGGCATGAACTTATTACTGCTATCTGTTAAAAGGGAACGAGAGCGACGACTCATCGACAATGTGTAGTGTAACTAGCTATATATGTAATTAGATAAATCTAGTCTCAGATAGGTGCATCTTTGGAGTGTCACATAATTGATTTGTTGGTATGAGGATTTCAAATATTCAATAGATACATAATGATATAGATCGAAATCGTTGTTTTAAGATACAAAATAGATTTTCACGTGCATATTAATATAAGTACATTTAGTATATAAAAATAGTAGAGAAACTCTAGTCGCACTTGACGGTTGTTCAATTCGTTTCTTATTTTATTCAAGCTATGCTCAGACATCGAGGTTGTGTGTGTGTGTATTTTATTTACGAGTATGCAGATATTTCATCTCTTGAGCGCTATATTCACAATGGCTCTCATTCCAAGAATAGGAAGAATTCTTAAATTTTAATACCCGCGAGTCCCAAATTGCAGTGAAATTAAAAAAGAACTGTAGTGGGGCTCGAAACAATAGAACAAAGCGTACGTAGCGCAATTCGCCACTCACCACTCGCCAGCATCAGCGTCAGCGCGAGTGCGAGTATCTTCGAGCTCCGATCGCACCAACATTTTCTATTGTGTGACGGAGCTAGATTTTCCCGCAAACATCGCTGTACACCTGAATAACTTTAGAAATAGGTTTTTTACATAAGAGAACGCCGAGTGCATGAAAGTAACCTACATTTTATCAATAGACAGGTATCACGAACAACGGCACGAGCTTGGCTTTTAATTTTACTGAGCTGTGTATTAATATGCGACATATTAAAAAATGACATCATTCGTAATTGTTGAACCAGAAAATATATTCACGTAGATATTAAGAGGTACACTTAGTATTTTGCCTGTGATGATAAAAACGGCTCCTTCAATATATTAACAAAAAATATTCTAACTGTGTTGTGACGCTGCTTATTTTAAATATACAGATTTTTTTACAATGTTTACGAGTTTGTCAGGAGTATGGTGTATGGTGAATGTCAATACATTCGATAGATATTGGAGCAACGAGATTGGTTCAATAATGTAAAACTACCCAGCTTGATCCATGCATTGGTACTCAATTCATGCATGCTAGTATTAATTTATATATGATGGTAAGGTTACTTGAAACAGGGGATTGGTTTGAAAAGATTGGAGAATTATTGGCAACTTCTACTGGAAGCAAGAAGCTGCAGCCTAAACGGATTAAAATGGGAATCTATAAACAGACGACTGAGGCAGGGTTTTATACTTCACCACTCCTTTTTAATTTATCCTCTAGACAATCAGAAGGGACGACCAATTGATAAATAATATAAGATAAGTGGATGACAGGGTTCTGATAGCGAGTACTGAGATCGGACTGTGGAAGTTATTTGAGGATGTGGCGTCGGTAGGAGAAGCTATGAGATTAAATATTAACAACAATTCAACCAGGACCGTGGTGATTTCAAAATTTCCACTGCCTTCCTCTATAATTAAACTAGGAGGAGAAAAAATAGAGGCAGTATCAAAGTTTAAACATTTAGCCCGGTATAACACAGCTGAATTGAATAATCTGGAAGAAAATAAGTATAAAATTGGGCAAGTTAAAGCTGCTTTTTTCAGAATGTCGAAAATTTTATGTGACTTTAAAACCCCGTTTGACCATAGATTTCTTTGGTTTGATAATTTGAAATGTGGATTCTTCGATGGAAGGTAAGATATCGTGGACCAGTTTTACATCAAATGCCAAGGGATTTTAACAATCAAATCGCAAATGAGAATTGATGACAACTATTATGAAAAGAAAAGTGGCCTTCTTTCGGTATTTGCAAAGGGAACCGGCATTAGAAATACTACGGACAATCCTCGAAGGCAAAATAGTGGGTAAAAGGCCACCAGGAAGTCCAAGACAAAAATAGTTTGACGACATACGAGGCTGGAACGGATTACAATACCGCCAGCTAAAAACAAGGTAACTTAAGAACGAAAAGCTACCTGAAACTAATCTCCAAACTATAATAAGAATATAAAGACGTTGATAGTAAGGTTCTTTACCTGTCTGGCTAAAGTACTTTGGATTTAATGGTCATTCTGGCCGTGCCAATGACGCGTTGATGATGCTTTTGATTTTGAATAATAGGATAACACTGTATTGAATATCTCATATAATGCATTTCTCATATAATATATCCAATCCTTGATGGGTGTATGTATGTACTTTTATGATATTCATATAGGTGCGTGTTAGATGCAATTTGTATGTGTACGTATCGAAATTTTTAATAGTGGCACGGTAACACACCTAAACAGTTAGTTGAAAAAACTCCCCGCAAGGCGAATTCATTTTTATTAGGCGCGCTCCAACTTTTTCCAAAGCGGCTTACCGAGTTTGCACTTACTTGTGGGTTAGGAGCGCCTCTGAACGAACGTGTGGCATAAATCAGCATAGTAATGAGATCGAGGTAAAAATGCGAAACGGGGCACGGGCACCGGCAACGTGCCAGCGGCGGCGGCGGCGTCTTGATCGGTATACGCATTGTGCTACCCACTATCATTATTTGATTACGGTACTCATATTTTGTTTTTTTTTCGACACAATACAGTACGTATTTACCTGTGAGAACGTTTTAATGTGTTCGACGATATTTACTTATATTATTAGTTGTTTTCTAAATTATGTTCGTAAAATTTAAAGGTTGCTGGTTATCTCGAACATTTTCTTCGATAAATAACAATTTAAGCCTCGTTTGAATTTGACAGCGTAAAGTTACGAAGTGAACGCATATTTTAGTCACGCTCCAACTTTCCCACAAAGCTTCTTACCGAGTTTGCACCTCGCTTGCGAGTTTGGAGCTATTTAGAAAGAAATCGCATAGAACAGCATATCACCGATAGGAGAAAGTGATAGGTTAAAAGACAGTTCTCTGGCACTTGCTTTGTGGAAGTAGATTTATTTAAAATGTAGTTTTACTTATTGTAACAATTTATGACATTTACAGAGTGATGCCAATTGTGGTATCCATTAAACATTTTATAGGTGCCGTAGTTTCGGAGAAAACACGTGCACGAGTAACGATGAAAGCTAATTTTATTTTACAGACGTCTGTGAAAATTGACAAAGAAATGTCAAATTACTTTTTAATTGTGTTCAAAAATGTTCATAGTTTTCTATAACTGTCTAAAGCAAAAAGTTAAATTACAAAGGAAATTCAAACAACAGCTACAATAGTGTTTTTCGGTATTTTTCGTCGACAAAATCCATCTAATAGCGCACTCCGCCGCGCCGAGTCACGTCGCGCCGGAATTAGCGCCACTTTATTTCAAAGTTTTACATTCATAACAAGTTTATGACGTGAATGTAAATGTATGTGTCGGGGACGTTACGAATACAGTAACTAAACTGATCAAGGCACGTGACCACTTATCACAATCACTTGTTTTCACATCAAATTCTTCACTAAGTTGTGAATTTTTCGCATTTTCTATCATCAACGACTAAGTAATGATAAACTACATGCAATCTATTTCCGTTTTATGGAGTGTAGTGTTTTAAATAAAAGTTATAGAAATTAACAAGATAGGTTATATTAAATTATTCTTGGTGGTCAAAATATTTATAAAATAAATTTAAAATAATCGAAAGTATGTATAAAGTCTATTAAAGTATAATGTAAGTAACATGGTAAGACGGTATTGACCTTTAGATAGGCCCATTACTTCTGCGGAATGAATCGCACGGCGTCTTCGAAGGCAGAAGTGTGCGGTAGGGCGAACGAGACGATCGGAGTCTCCGGCGTTTAGCGCACAAAAACTCTGAGTTAAGAAGGAGAAGCACCTGTGTTAAGGAGAACGACACGACCGACCAAAGCAACCAGTCGGTTGAGAAATGCGTTGAGAAACTTCCAGAGACTGTCTGCGCTGAGAAACTTCAAGAGATGGTATTTGTTGATAAACTTTTAGCCGTATTGGGGCGGCTTAGAATAGTCCCCGCAATCCCATGCTGGCGGTACAGGGTGTCGTAAGAGACAACAGAAGCCAGCTTGCTTGGTGGTAGTGCTTCGCGTATGGATTATATTATCAGTATTATTATTAAGTCATTAATAATATTACTGGTATTATTATCTTTCCGTGAAGCCTGCCTGGTTAGCTATCATCCTCTTGCCCAAGTCAGCCGCCAAATGACTCGTCGTGTTCCGGTTGGGAGCTTCAGAGTCAGTATCTTCTTTATAACCTTCTCATTCCTGGCCAACAACGCATCAGTCTTTGGTCTTCCTAATGTCCATGAGCGACGGTGACCACTTACCATCAGGTGGCTCGTCTGTTCGTTTGTCGGCTATTAACATAAAAAAAAACTTACAACGACTGTCTGCGTTGAGAAACATCAAGTGACTGTCCTTTCTGGATATACAGCTCGCCTTTTATAGTCTATGTCCATTCTGGAACAATTTGTTTTTCAGAAATTCAGTTTTGAATTTCTCGTCACATAATTATCTAATCTCATAATAATCTACATAATTGAAGACACTTGCCAAATAGTTGGCAACAGCGTCATCGCAATAAAATCACAATAAAATTAATTAAAGAAATTAAAAAATAACCTGATAAAAGCTACAGGAAATCATAAAAAGACATTTGACAAGGTAATATTTTACATTAGTTTAGAATCCATACATAATAATGTACTTAGAACTGCATAGAATTAAATAACATACAATTTAATAGTATATAGAATTTAATAAAGTATTGAACAAATCTCTAATCTTAGCTATACATTACAGGAGAAATCGAAGGTCGAGTGCCATTGACAGGAAATTTTTGAAAAATACAACAGCCCGGGTGCCTCGCTCGAGACCAACAGCTTCAGCTGTCTTGTCTGACATGTTATTTCAATGAATGTAAATGAAACTTAATATGTATTATTGTAATCACAAAGACCTTGTCTGAATGTAAAATCTCATTAAATAAGAAAATAATAACAATCATACCAAAATTTGCTTGATCGTACCACATTTGACCTTTCAGTCACCCAGGCTAACATCGTCCTTCGAGATTCAATCAACTGTAGTCCTCTTTGGAGACCCAGGCCATCCAAGCCAAAATAGTAGCTTACACTGGGACCTAGGTTAGTTTAATATTAATTATACTAAGATTTGAACTTACATGTCCGTTTTTTAGGTATGTCTAACTAATAACTAATATGTGTGCATTCAGACAATAATACCTTGATGAACATTCTGGTTATCATCATTATCAATACTAAGAAAAATTTGGGCAACTTTCGGAGTCTACCGTGGGCGTACTTCTCTAAGTACGGTTACCGGTTAAAGATTTTGTAACATATCTGTCATCTTTAAGTACTTCAACAACCTTCACCGGCCTTAATACTAATCTGATTGTGTTCTTCATTTTTTCACAATAAATTATCATCAATATTGAATCTTACACTTTTAGACTTTGTTGCATCAAACCGTTTAATGTGGCCATCAATCTTTCAACTTGACCTTTGTCGCGACTTTATCTTCCTTGGGTTTTATTATTAACGACTAAATTTCTTGATCAGCCGGTTGTTTGTGCCACGATAATTAATAGCAAAGTGAGTAAGATACCTGTTTCCATCATCCTCGACACTTTGCATGGACTGAACTCAAACGTTATTACTAACAAAAGCTTGACGTCTCTCTGCATGACTATCTTTAAAAAGGTTATTATGACACTTCATTGTTACTTGAGTTATGTTTCATAAAGAAAGAAAAGTAACCGCAATTTTAAAGTATCTTGACTCGATCTATCCCGATTAATATGTGTTTATAAACACCGAGTTTGAATAGTAACAAAATGAAAATGACGCATCCAATTGCAACAATTGTCCCTGCGAAGCTGACATCTCATATACGTTTACCCTCATCTCTCTAGACGAAGTAATCGAGTTTTTCGCGTAGTGTCCCACACCAAGGTAGCTGAAGCAGATAACGGCAGCTGGTGAGTCTCTTGGTGTATCCGAGTTCCGTTTCAACTTAGATTGCAAATGTCTGTGTCCTGTCTTGTCTCAGTTGAAGCACTTAACAGATGTTACCAGTCCGGCAGATTTTTGACTTCCTCTTCAAATAAGTCATCGCTTGAAGCTCCTATACCAGCTTATATCATGAAATTTCACCCACTGTGTTGGTGCGCCTTCGCTGCATCCAATAACACATAACACTGTTGTTACATCCCAGTTCTGATGTCGGAAGTACAGCATTGCTGGCGTCACGGTCAGACATTTCGCAGGCGAATAATTGATGATAGGAACAAAGTAACCTTTCCACAAGAATTAATTGTTTTAATTATAATTTGAACATTTCTTGACAATGTTGTCCATCCAACTAAACAATTTAATTATAAAATGTTGCAATTGAAATATTGCTAATTGGAACTAGATCGTGTTTTACTTCTGATGTCTGGAGACATATACGACTTATGTATTGTGAAATACGAAGTGAAAAAATGTCACTGTCTAATTTGTAATATAATGAATTAATAACGAAATGAATTAGTCAATAAATGTTCAGTTTAATTAGATGACCTGGGATCAAAGTTTGTCAATGTTCGTTATCTCTAAAAGATGGGTTCAATGGCAGTGGTCCGCCGGCAGCCAAACGCTATAACTCTCCGAGATTACCACCAATGCTCTCATTAAACGCCGAAGAGACGTCGAACACGATAACTAAATTTCGCTGTTCGTAGTGCAACGCTAAGATAATTTACGATATCAGTATTTACCAGGACACCGAGTGCAATGTCGTCCGATGGGTGGATGTGTTGATTAACCTTAAAAAAATACTAAGAATGGACTGAACTTCCATTTTATATTATTATTATTATTTAATACAAATGTATTAAAAAAAGTTAAACTACATTATTATCTTCCAAATGTAACCGCTATAATAAGACTTTCATATAGCACCATACATAGCAATTAGACTTCCTAACAACGTAAAAAAGAATTCCTTAATAGTTATATCGTGTCATTTTCGATAAATGCTGTACCTGTACCATAATCGCCACATTCCCGGTGTGTGCAGCCATTACCGCCGCATAAAAAACATCGAACGGCGCAAACGTTCGACGCCATATTGACAACTGATACGGGATATAAATGCTGCAACGACTTCACACGCACCGCACCG
>PDGT01000009.1:247410-276927 GCA_003671415.1 Megathymus violae | reverse complement strand
CGCACCGCACCGCACCGCACCGCACCGCACCGCACCGCACCGCACCGCACCGCACCGCACCGCACCGCACCGCACCGCACCGCACCGCACCGCACTTTATATAGTTAAGATCTTAACTTATATATAGTAAGTGTCGTATACTTATATAGCGTGTATGTTTTGATATACAATTGTTAACTCTCTGTAGGGAAATTTTCGTTATATTGTATTTACGTAATAAATATGTTAATATGACGAAATATCTAAATTTATTTGAGTCTAAAGTAAAACTTTTATCTGCAATTGTTATACGTAATTAACATTATTATTATTCTAGTTACACAATTAGATATTTTAATTACGTCCATCGTAAATTTGTCGAATGTATATTTAGGTTAAATTTTTCTATTAAATCGCGTATATATCTGGTAGCAGGAACGAGATGTCTACTGAAATGAGTCCCAAATTCACGGGTTGCGCTCGCAACGTTTTTCCATTTGGTAATGGGTTTTAACAATTATCAAACGTCGTATGTCGGAGCGCCGTTTCATTTTGTGTGCGGTTTAATAACGCATAACATATCAAATATGACCATTTAATGTTTTCTGTGGAATAAGTTATGCATTTGAAAATATTAGATATTGTTAAAACACCGTACGTAACTTGTAATGAACGTCGATTTTTAATTAATGGAAGCGATAAACATGCAAGCACCCGAGCCAGGTATCGATCGGTGTCGAGAGATTTATCAGGGCCGAGCATCGAGGCGCTGCGCTGGTCCGATCGTGAGAGATCTTGGCGGGCTTTCGACCGGGGCTTCGTAGTGGGTAACAATACCACATAACTCAGATGATATGTTGGACATATTTGAAGATCTCTCACAATACTAAAAAAAGCAATAATCCTGTTTGAGGTTAGCATTACTTCTTTACACCCCGCGACGGCCACCAAACATCAAGACATACGACTGTGTTAGTGCCGACTATTATCAGTACATTTATTTTTCTAAGAGTGATGATTGCAGCATACAACCTACTCGTATTTGTAGCCAGTGAAAGTCTGCCTTTCAATAATTAATAAAATTAACTTCACGTTTATTTAAGTAGGCTGATTGCTCATTGCTGCATGATTCAATTTGCTGGTTTAGACAAAAAGTAACATAATTTGACATAATTTATACAGTTGAAAGTTCATTTGACTTTCACAAAGTAGAAATTAATATTTCACGCGGTTCGCCACAAGCTGAAGACACGGTATCCGGAAGTATGTCGAAGCAGATAAAAACTCGTAAGGAGAAATAACAGTAAACAAGTCCATAATATGAGCGGCATACGCCTGCAGCCCATCTGGCCCATCTGGCCCATCTGGCCCATCTGGCCCATCTGGGGATAATAATAGCGCTTGCTGTCACGCCAGTTTGTTTGCGTCTGAATAACAGAAATTGCTTGTTACGTCGTGTAGTTGTAAACGGTAAACGTGAATGTAGGATTTTTTTGTACCGTAATTTCCATGGGGCGAGACTTGGCGTTGTAAATAGGAGATATACTTTCCGGTTCAATAAATCGTCGAGTAGTTGAGGGTTCTGGGTGGATCTACAACTCCTCGGGATGCGATGTGTACCTAACGAAGTAACTAAAGGATTTCATGACCCTCTAGTACATGCATAACGAAAACCAACTTCAGTACTAAGATAAGTTTTATTATCCCTTAAAGAATCTCAACACTCATTTTATTGGTTTTATAAAATTAATTTATGCTTCCGCTTACACTGAAGAAGTACACATTTAATGAGGGATTAGTGAAAACTCTATTGTCAAAAGATATCAAGTTACTTGATGTTTTAACACTTGAAGACTTGTTTTAACACATGACAATAATTTAATTTTTCAAATTCACCGGTCATCTATCCAAGAGTCGATAGGGAGTCGATAATCGAGATTAATACCTTGTTTTTTGTTTTCATTTGTCTGTCTGCCCATGTATCGCACTATACCACTGAACATATTCGGCTGATACTTGGCGTGTTTCTAATATTACGGGGTAAACTGTAGGATACTTTTCATCCCGAAAAATAAATATGTTCCCGCGGGATTGTAAATAAATGTTAATAGGCATGGTCTTAAGACGCCATTAAAATTTTTTAACATCTTAGATGCTGATATTATTCCTAATCTATACTAATAATAAAATTCTAACCGATCGCTTTCTGTACATGAACGATATATGAGAAAAAACATCATTACGGGCCTTTATTAATGCAATAGAACACAAAATAATAGTTGTTAAAATTTTTGTTTCTTTGTCTGTTTGTCTGTGCGTTTGTTCCCGCTAATCTCAGGAAAGGCTTAAACGATTCCGTTTCGGTTTTCACAAATGTATTGCAGTGAGCGTCACTTAATACTTAAATTTGTTTCATTGCAATCCGTCCATAAATAATAAATAAAAAAACTTATAAATTAATTTAAAATAATGTAAGGCGTAGTTTTTCTGAAACGAAGCCTGGGCAGTTTGTTAGTAAATTAATATAATTCGAATTACAGAACTAGAAAAACAAAATCCTAAAACAATGCGCGCGCTATGTTTAAACGTAAACCGTTGATATGCTGCAGCGGAGTGAGGACAGGTTACCAGTGATAAAATAAATTTAATGAAGCTTAGAGATTTTGGCTCTAGAACTGCTTGGATGGGTTTTATAAATATATTAAGAAGAAAGTAAAGTAGAACGGTGCCAACACGTGAGCCACGGGCGGTAGACAGCTTCTCATTATTATTTTACCGTTAATATGCAGATTCTAAAAAGCATATTAACACGACTAACATCCTATCAAATAAGTCTGATAGATTGGTACTTCTGACGTGCCTCAAGTTAATTACCTACGAGCTCGAGCGCGGATAAAGTGCAGAGAAAGTCATTACGGTTCTCGTACCTTCCGTTTTAGAGATATATGTCAGAATCAGCAAAATACTCCAGCTGGGGTGGCATCGAGAAAATGCAGTATAATTACAATTATTAAAATGAAATGCGGGCTAAAATTTTCGAGGGTCGTATGCCAATATCGATAAACGTCCAATCGCTCACCGGATGTAAATGAAGCATGGACAGTGGCGGTGGAATCACCCGGCACATGGAACACCCCGCAAACGTTCAACAAATCGGGACTCGCTCCGCTTCACTCAATTAGCTGGCGATCACACACACACCCACAACGTGAAAACAACGTCATGTTACATGGAAAAACAATGTGAAAAACAATTAAAATTTCCTTGTGCGCCGCTCCGCTCCTTCAGCCAGATGACGTATGTTATTGCTACTATAATAAGGTAAACCTACAAGAATATAAGTTGTTTTTTAAATTTATTTATTTATTTTGTAAAATCATTTTCATGTATGTTGTACGGCTCGTAGGTAATGCTAGGGAGCTCAAATTCTTGGGATCAGTTGTAGTTAGCAGATTTTTAGAAAAATTAAAGCGTCCTTTTGGTTTTATTAACTACTACCTTACAAACACAGATTTTATCACTAATCCTGAGTGGATCGTATCCATCGAAACCTTTACATCACTTTCCGAATATATTCAGTTCTATTGTGTTAATGAATGCCCCTAGTAATAGTTTTTTAATATATCCTTCACGTACATAGAGCGATCAGTAATATTTTTTTATATATATTTACAGATACATATATACAAATATTCCAACTTAAGTACGAGTATATCGTTATTTTAATTTGACTTGAACCCCACAAACCAAACCACAACACCACAACATCGGTCAGAATTACGTTAGTAAGATGATCGCCTCCGCCAAACTTATGCAATTCTGATACAACTCTTGATTATAAACGGATCGTATTACGGGTACGAGTAGATACACTGGGATATTTTTTTTAATATGCAACATGACACATGACAAGAATAACTCCAAAAGCTTTTATTGTTTTAATATTTTATACGCGTCATCGCTAAATGGCTACAATTCTGAATAAAGCGAAGCATCATTATATTTCGCAGAAAAAATCCTTTTGCATAGTATTTACGTTCCGTGTAAAATTGTAATAAAACGAAGACTCGGGATTCACTTTATACAAATATTTATTTGAATAGAACTCACAAACGAGCATTCGGTGAATTTATACAACCAAAATATGTATTTAAAATGTTTAAAATACACAAATATTTATATTGTTATTCTATTCTGTGAGTACAGAGTCAGGCCTGTAAGTAATGTTGTGTATTGTTAATGCTTCACAATAGCTCATTGAAGAGAACCGTTTGTAGGATTCCAAATATTATTTGAAACAAAGGTTTTGAATTTATATAAAAATGACCGATGTCTATTATGGGCTTTGTAAGTAACGAACTAGGGTCTCATTTTGCACGCCGACAGCACGCCGTGGAGAAGTAGGTCAGCCCGGCCGGTGAAACTTTGACACGACGGACCGGCTACTTCGCGCTACGGCACCGCTAGGAGGCTATATGATATAAGAATATCGAAGACGGTGCTAATTGCGAGCGAGGCGCAAGGTGTACGATAAAGTATGTCGGTTTTCAAACGGTTGTTATATCGAACCTCCTGCCAAAACCTCCGGACCGTGTCAAGGCCGGGGTTGCGTCAACGCGCTCAAGACCGTAGTCGCATTGCGTTAAATGCTGCATTTAACGCAATAATATAAGGGTACCCTAGCTTTCGGTATTAATTAGAGAGTTCAAATTAATTTTGTTAATTCCATTTAGTAAAACAGAGTTTAATTATTTAAATGGCCCGGAGTTGCTTTTCATTATAGTGAGAATCTGAAGATAAAGAACTCCTCAACGAACAGTAATAATTAATTATGATTAATATATACATGTGTGTGTAATTCCTGTGTGACAATCCTTGTCGAATTCTGTTACTTATTAATTTAAATACAATTTTATTATATGCTCTACCTGCTAAATGTTTGAAGTCGGTACCAAGAAGAAACAAGAACACTTACGGATTTAAACATCTTAATTAATAACGGAATGTAATAAATACTAACTAAATATTATGATGTCGTGGGAGTGAACCTTTTTTATGTGGAATTTTTACAGCATTAGAACCCCCTGGTGATCTTCCTCAGCGCTAAGTAGCCAACTCCGGGATCTCTATAGGAACGCAACAGGAGTCCTTTGAGCGTGGTGCCCCTATCGGGCTCTACCTGGGAGGAACATCATGCCCCTTTCCTCATCCTCCGATCTTATCGACGGTACGCGACTACACGTACCGCCGTACTTCACGGGATCGCTAGCCGGACGGTTCGAGCGCCCACTCTTACCGCCCGCAACCCTGGAAGATCCCTTTTAGCCGCCTTTAACGACAGGCAAAGAATACCGTAGCACGTGTTCTGGTCCCGAGCTACAGCGACAAGAGAGAATGAACCTACCGTATCCACCCACTATCTATTTTACTTGACAATTCAAATTTAACGTTCGCGCAGATAAAGGCCATATGTAAATATTAAATAGGATTTTCTTGGTGTTACATAAGCCAGATTAGCCACGGCAAAACCTTGGGTCACATATCAATACAACGCACACCATGCATGACATGTCGTATATTAACCACCATGTACATTTTAATATCAATTATATTGTTACGAAGCTTCTCGAAAGGATGGCTGAGAAGAGGAGCCTTACGAAGTTTCTGGAAGGGTGGCCGATCCTAACAGTGGAAACAATAGAGGCAATAAAAAGAACCCAGGCAGTAATAAAAACTACCTGGGATACTTCAAGCCATTCTCGCCCTTAGGGGCGAGATAAAGGGGCGAATATGGCATGCATGGACTAATATGGGGGAGTTTACCTGACCCGCTATTGTTATGTCGATTTCCGGGTATTGTTACTGACTTTCCATGAAAAGCTTAGAAAAGTATGGAAGTCCCGGTAATCGATATAAATAGCGGGCAGGGTCGCCCACAGGGCATTTGGTTCCCGCATACGTAGAGAAGAGTTCTCTCCCTAAGCGAATACCTGCGATCTACGAGTGCAACTGCGATTATGAAGTGTGTGTGAAGTGAAATAAAGTCTCTGCGGAACTATTGTGGCATTTCACGAACCGTCTCTTCCGTCTACCAGATACATTGTTTGAATAATTGCTCAGTTCGGGCCATTTTTCTCATCATGCTATATCCTGAACACATTATTTACGTTGCCTTATGTTAACTTCTTTTCATTTATCTTAATTTGTGAGACGTTTCTTACCGTTACATTAGTAGACGCAGCTGTGTCGATCGATACACAGTTACTATAAGCGGCAAAATCATGAGTGTAACTGTGGATATTTGGTTAGTTGCAACTTACTTCATGTAACTATCTATCATATACTTACTCTGTGACAATAATTTCTAGATGGAATCTCCTTGTAAAATTGACAAATAGGTTTATGTGTATTTGCCTGTTTTGCGTTGGAATAAAATCATTAAAGTGATGTAAAAAAGTGTTTTATATAATACACACATAACCTGAACAGTAACAAAAATTATTACGTCTTGTACCACGAGCGCGGTTTATCGGCGGCGACGGCTGATGGCTGACGGCACGGCTGACGGCACGGCTGACGGCTCGGCTGACGACACGGCTGTTTGTAAGATCGCGCTGGCTCTTTCATATCCTCGGACAAATCTTTGTTATGAGTTTGAACTGTTTCGTTATATCGAAGCATTACATATGTTTGATTGGGTTCGTATTCAATGTTTAATTTAACGATCTCACTTGTTCCATGTAACTACGTCCGTACAACTTTCTTGTGTATCCTATGAATAATCAGTGTGTAACTACTCGTATTTAGGCACAGTTTTCTCATTTTAAAATGTTTCTCGGAAATTTTTAAATTTTGAACGAAAAAAGATTTGGTTGCATTAATTTGAATTCAATAACGAAACTAAAAAAAATATCTATACGTTCAATTGTAAATGTATGCAAATGAATAAACCTGAGGTCAGTATAAAGCTTATACACACACGAACACTCACTCACAATACGCATACTAGTTTCGACGGGTACTATTGCTTTCTATATATCTTATATTTTTATTTAAACGATACATACGATAAAATGCTGTATAAACTCGTATACAAATTGTTCGTTATTTTAGTTTAATGATTTTTTTTTTCCATTCCGCAAAGAAATTATTCAAAATATCGATCCGTTTTCATTCCTCCGCCAGAACGGTTTGTCCGCCGGCCAAATATTCTAATAGAGGCATTCGTCAGGATTAGCTAAACAGAGCACGCGTTGCCACGCTGCTCTCTCTCTCTCTCCCACACACCCATATACACAAAGCAGGCCCCAGACGCCTCCACTGTTACTTCTTTACAACGGTTGTTCTAAATTTCTAATACACATCTATATGATTTAGGGACAATCATCAAGTCAACCACTACAGTTAAACTATAAAAATTCTCTATGAACTATCAAACAATCATCAAGATATAATTTATACGACGCACAGGCAGAATTAATTGTTTTGTTCCTTAGTTATTATCTGACTGTCTGTTTTTTAAAGGGGAATAATCTTCAGAATGATTCGATGAATTTCCTTCAAAGATTTAGTTTAATCACAGCTGAGTGCATAATTTAATAGTTTATCCTTTTTGAATGCTAAGTACCTCCTTCTAGTTCTTTATGGAGTTCATAAAATATTCGAACACATCTAGAGCTTACGTTAAGTTTCTGGAGGGCCTCCAAAACATGACACATAATATGCATAGAGTATTTAACTTATACCTCACAGCCTTTCGTCTCTACCGCACGTCACGGATCTTGGGAAATGTATCGCCGAAAGACAGGAGAAGTTTTCTTTACGAAAGTGCTAAAAAAGATTACTGCTACTAAAAATGAGGTGCATAAGTGTATTTTCAAAATACCTAAATTATTAGATGATTTTTAATACGATTTTGAATTTGTATGTTGTTGAACGTTTGGGGTACCGCGACTTAGCGATAGCGGGTTGTGACAAACCAATATCAGTTTTCAACTGATTATTATAATAAAAATTATTACTTATAGTTCGGAACACAATTTTATATATAGTTATTTTTTATTATTATAAAATTTCATGATAAAACTAGCATACAGTCGATTCTAAGATATGTGTTCGTTTTGTTCAATAACCGTTGGTTTGGTAACTTGGTTTCACGGTAATGAGGATGTAACGGGATCTCAGTCAAATAGAATACAACTCTGTAGTAATCGAACTGCAAATATTTAAATCGCATATTTTAACATAATATGATTTCTCGAAGCTCGAAGCGTCACATTTCGTGCTGAGTCTCTGTAAGTCCTCATGGATTGCGATAGACTGACATTTCGCAAGTTTCTCTAGCAGCAATCCTTCTGATCCTTATTTAATGAGATCGTAGATGATATGCGGGACGCGTGGCTCTCCGCTCTCGGCTCCTACATTTTTATATTACAGCCGCCAGCTATAATATAAAATATTATCACTCGACGTGATACGAAAATATCAAGAATAAATATATCAATATCAGCACCTCCTGTCTGTACCATGTACGGATGAATAAAATTATCGATCTGTTCGGAACATTAAAATTAATAAAGGGAACGATCAAATATTTTGAATTTTTTTCTTTGATTGTCTTTTTTACATAAAATAATTTAATACTTGACAACAATCCCACCTGATGGTATTTCGTGAGGAAGTCTAAGATGTAACGCATTAACATGTAAGAGTCTATTCAATCCCTCCTTGAAGTCTCCCACATCATAGGTAGGCGGGAACACCTTCGTAATTACGAAGCAAACCGCGTAGCTCGTACAGGCGGTATGTTCAAGACGTAAGTCCTTGCCGTACGTACGTCAGGTTGTCCGGTCGAGGAACGGAACGGGGAAATATTTAGTACAATTCCTGCCCACACTCTCCAAAATTCTATAGCATATATATTGCATATGCATAAATATCGGCAACCCCGCACCTATGCTGAAAATTTTGCAAATTGCTTTGATGAGCCTCTTTGAATGCTTCTACATCGAGTCCAAGGCTGATATTTGGCAGCACCAGCACAAATGAGACAACAGTATTCCACACATGAGCTTTGTACAGAGTCGAAAGGTTTGTCGGTGTGAAGTACCGCCGCATCTTCGTAAGTACCCCGAGATTTGTTGTAGCCGTTATAGCTTTGGACTCGATGAACCGACCGAAGTTGAAAACGGTCAGTGCATTCCAAGGACACATTTTGAAAAGTAGAAGCAAAGTTGAACGGTCTTTTTTTGGCGGTGAACACAAACACTGCCTCAAATGTGAGATTCATACGTCGCGTCATGGTCTCTCTTTCGGATTTCGTCTCTACTCGCTGGAGCACTCGGCAGGTATCTCTACACTATTGTGCTGTCATCTGCATATCAATGAATACCGGGCTTGAGTAGGTCATTGATGTGTAGCAGGAATAGAGTGGCGGAAAGTACGGACCCCTGAGTGACTCCGGCGTATGTCACCTTAAATCAACGACAACTCGAAGAAACCATTCGCTCAGAAAGTCTAATAAAACCAACTAATAAAATCACTGTCTGCGGTTTTTGTTGTGCAGAATATGCTTCAGAATATCTGGATGATCTCTCTTAAAATTATTTTAGCTCCACTAAGATTATAATAAGCGTTTCGTATATATAGACACTTGAAGTAAATTAATATAAGCGCCCTTGAAATAATCTCCCGCCCGTTCTGTAATAAGTCTACGAGTTACCATTCAATGACTCCAGATGCCAAGTCTTCAAATTTAAATACGTTTAAGGCTTAAGCGCATCGTGGCATAGAAACGGCAGTACGATGAGAGTAGACATTTCTACTTGTGCGACTTCATACTAAGGAGAGAGCAGCTAGATCCCGCCGGATTATGACCATTAACGCTTGTGGAACTACTTCAAAAACATCTGTTTCTTAACGTAAATCTTTAATTAGATACAGTGCCTCTCCATCAGTGTTGTCCCTCGGTCATAGATCGGTTAGCTAGTATTATTTAAGTTACTTTTATATATTTCCTTTCTCTCTTAGATATAAATATTTAAATATAAAAGATAGATAATATGTTTGTAGAACGATGTACTGTGTTTTCAAATATATGAAAAAATGTGCTCAAATAGTTTTCTGTTCGGAATATGTTTCATGTTCAAATGTTCATACGTGTTATGTCACGCAGTGTTGGTGGGAGATTATTTTACCATTATATATAAAGTTTGGCGCAGCAATTACTTGTAGCGTCTTCACGTTTCGAAGGGCAGTTAAAGAATCGAATGTGATTATTATCTTAACCTGAACAATGGTGGTTAATCTTGTCGAAGACCTTCAGTTGGTATGGTAGCTGCCGACAAATTGGCCATTTATTTGTCCATTCGATTTGCCATTTTAGTGGGATCCATGCAGAGCTCACATGGACACAGTTCCAGGGCGATTAAGAAAGATACTAACAGCCTAGTGGTTCGCCATTTAACTCTCTGCTGGGATGGTTTGGATTCGTATTTTATTAAAAAAAATACCCATAAATAAGTACTAAGCGTAAATAAATTAAGAATTAAATATAATTTACTTCGGTGAATTGTAAAATGACAGTAATTATCCCAAAAATTTTTGCAAGTTAATCGTGCAGACCTGATCTGAGAGGAAGCCACGCGATGGTGCTGTCGTGCTTCGTTTAACTGGATAGTCTTATAGTCCCCTGACTAAATAGCCTAATTCAGAAGCTGCCCGGTTGTTTTAACTAGTGTAAAGGTAAGTTGAGTGTAAAGTTTCGCTCTCGTTGGTATTTCGGAGACGTGATCCTCTTTTTTCTACACTGCTCCAGTTCTGAAGCGGGTCACGGCGCCGTGTCGTTGAGGCAGTCTTCATTGTTCTGTTACGTCACGAATTTCAATCGCCTTAGCCGGACGGAAACTAAAGCAATAAAGTGAAGAACCGCAGCCGGAACACTAGACACTTTGAATACCGCTGGGGCCTCACGGCCTTGTTGAGTTAAAGTGATCATCGTCTAATGTTTGTCATTGTGTAACATAAAAATATATATAAGAATGTTAGGCTTATGTAATGTCAGTTTGCCGATTACATACAAAAATATTCCTTACAAACGGAAAAAAAATAAGTTTAAAAATGATTTATTGCGACTTCACACAATATACGTGTGTACAAAAAGCATTGGCAAATAATTGTACTTACAGTAAGTGTCACATTTGATCGTATGTATGAATTAAACTATGTTTCACTGAACAGTTTAAGCTTGTTTTATCACATATAGATTATTAACTAATAGCTGTGAAATATTTCTTTAACATCTAGTAAGGAGCTCTTTATGTCTGGTCAAAAGCAGCGCCGCGGCTTGCTTCCGTCGGAATAATAAAAACTGACGCAGCAAAGTTTGGCGGGACCATTTCGAACTCCACGACTGGGGGAGCGCTTTATCGTTGGATTTTTAATAGTTTACTTTTACCATCATGAGTGCTATTAGCTTTTACATATTTTTAACATGTCAACATTGTATAAGCGAGTTCCCTGCATCATAAAATATGACAGAGATATAAGTATATGTTACTTTATTTCTTTGTTTGTTTGTCGGATATTTACATCAAAAAAAAAATATGTGTTCCAATTCCCTCTCACGCTAAAAGGGTCTAAGGAGACAATCCAGCGCACTGGTCAAATTCAGATTGGTCTGTACAACTTCTAGAACGTCATTAATGTTCACGATGTTTATCATCACTGAAGTAAATGATACTTAATTTGTAACATGTGCATAAGTGAAAAATTAGAAGATGGTGCGGAATTTGAATCTAAGCCCATTGTGCGTTTATACTGCTTTTATATGTTAATGGTGACAACCGATATCTATTTAGTAGCTCCCGTATGACGATAGGACAAACACGCGGAAAGACAAACCGAGAAGAATCGCTATAATAACCAGTGTAGCTAGATAGTAGTATATCCTTGTCTTTGTATCTTCTAAACACATAAAATTAGTGGATAATTCATATGATTGTGAGTTAGTAAGATGATATTAGTTCAAAACGTGCCGCTCGGACCCCCGAACAGGGCGTACTGTATGTCCTAACCGGGGATTTTGGTTTTCCAGTAGAGTCTCTTTACTTAAAACTTATTTGACCTCGTAATGTACACGAAATTTGAAACTTAATTTTTTAATTGTAATAATTTAGCCGTAGCATAACAAAGTTTACAAAAGCAACAAACTTTACAATGATCATGACTAATTAAATAATGAACACACAAGATGTCGCGTCGCGTCTTTACTTAGCAAAAGTAGTCAGCGTTTAAAAGTCAACAGAAGCGAGCGTTAGTTCAGCCCGTCTATTAAAAGTTTAATTATTCTGATACGTAGGATGGGTTGTTGCGTTTGTTATTCAATTGAAGCGGCTGATCGGTTGGTTAAATTTCACTTGTTGTCTACATCATTGGTCGGGGGTGAGGAAACGAACGCGCGCGGTGTGTTTTGGCCATGTTATTAATAAGACGGTGAAGGTGACTCGGACTAGTTAGTAAACTAGTACTCATAGCTGTGTACGTACACACTGATGTAGGTGTCCATCGCCAGTGCAGCTGGAGCTGGCCGCATCGTGTACCATCATAGGTGTCTCGAGAAATCACTGATCCGTACGTTGCTGAGCCAGTTACTGATGTGTGATCATTCTATTCCGTGGTGAATGAATTGTAGATAATTAGATGACTGTGATTTTTATGGTTTGAGCCGTATAGCGTACACCATCTCGTATCGTGTAATCGGCGCGCGAGTGAATACATGGTCGAAGCGTTGGTTCTGTATGGTTCTGCTTTAGGGATGTTATGGATATGAAACTTTTGATCTGGATACGGATATATGAATAACATTTTACTGGTTTCGGTTACGGTTACGGATGTGAAATTATTTCTGATTATCCGATTGTTTCGGATAATTTCGGTTCCGAATATCGTGTTTCATTTAGACTCTGCCCTTTTCCAAAATTATTCGAAACTTTTATCGGATGCGGTTACGGTTTCGAATACATTTTCATTTCGCATATCCGATAGTTTCGTATACGGTTACGGAGCTCCATAACATTCCTATTCTGCTAAAACCCCAAAGCATCTCTTTTGCGTCCGATTGCGAATATTCTAACAGTATGTTGACGCTCCACGATCGCAGTGACAACGCAGCCGCTGGCTTTGTTCCGGGCCGCTCATAAATATGCAAGCGTCGGCGGATTTCAACACCTAATATTATTATTAGTACTGATTGGCTGATACACTTTGAAACGTATAATCACAGAATTTAGCTCTACGATATAATCATCATGATGTATCATGATTTATTTATAGATTAAAATGTTATTCAGTACCATTAGCTGATTCCGATAGGGGATGTAATATTGGCTAGCTGGTACGCACATCCCCACGGGCGATAGGCAAAATTATCATCATCCGTTACCGCCGCCGATATGGAGGGGGGGCGCTGTTGCATCGAATATTAAATTTCTTATCGTCGAGGTATTTCTAAATACAAAATACAAAGTCACAAGATTCGCGGTATCTCTTTATAATATTAATATAGATTCTTTTACCATTGAAATGTTATATAATTCCGGATGAACATAAGCTTGATATGTACGTAGAGATTAGAAGTCGGGGCGTGCCGGTAGCTATTGATAAAATTTTAATATAACCAAGTAATAACTTTTTAATCATATAATCAAACAATCACGGGACACAAAAGTAAAAATCGCAAATATTCTCACAACGCAATGATCAACATCAATTTTATAACGAGTGGTATCTCATTTGTTCATATACTATGTACGTTCCTTGACGCAACGCATGCGCGACAAGGATTGAGGGTATATGTTGCTCTCTTCTCCTCCGCTCCTCCACTCTCCACTCCACTCCACTCATCTCCGTAAATATTCATTAAATATACTTCAGTCGAACTAGAACGATATTATAGAACGTTAGTTGGGATATCTATATCTGACTCTCATCGAAGTATACAAAATACCGATGTCCCCGTTACATCGTACCACAGATCTGTGCAAGTTGAAGTGACAGGTGAACCCATCCATAATAAACTGCAGGTTATAATAAAATCAATTGTTTGTCGATTACAAATGGATGCAAAATATGTAGTAATTTAAGTTGACACAGGAGCGGCACAACGGCGCGGCGAGGTATCTGTCGACAGTTGGGGAAGAGTGGACTCAGTGAAATGCAATTTTCCACTCAAAGTGGACACGGGCGAAGGAGAACCGGGCGCGCGGGGTCAGGGGAGAGGAGAGAGGGGCGAGGGTCTGTGGTCGCCGCGCTACGTTTGCAAAGGAAAACGATGCCATGCGCCGTTTTTGATAACTTTTTATCAAAGATCTTTAAACGACTATCAAAGCGGTTAAAAGTGCCTCCCGAGTACTTGATGTATTTTTTAAACATTTTTATGAATCCTACTCTGTATACCTATCAAATATTACTGTATAAACGAGTGTAATGAGGAAGAGTGAATTTTTTAATGAGTTTAAATTATCAATTCCAGTCGAACCTTCAACGGTGACACCGACCAAAATTAGTTTGTATACGGCGTAACGCCCGCCGTACAGCTCCACTGTGATATCCGAATACTCAGTTATTATTAACCCAAATTTAAATTTTAGCATGTGTCTCTGGAAGTTATGATGTCGTGTTCCCTCGGTGTTCTTAAAGATGTTTGTACTCCGCTAACCTGACGGTCAGTTGGTAAAGAGACAGCAGTATATTAGGATGTTGATAACGGTTATTCGATAATGTTATTTCCAAACAGCCGTGCCGCTCGGGACACGTCTAATCAATCGTCACATCCTCCCCACATCTCTCCGAACAATAAGTTGAGCGCTCAAAATTGTTTCGAGTAACTAACTCACTGACGAATAACGATCGACATTGATTATAAGTCAACTGACTAAATCACTTTTCAATTTTATCGAAAAATTGACGCACGATATTTGTGATGTTCTGTTCTGTTCGATAGTCAGCGTCGTAAGCGCGTGTCGTCGCCTGTTACTCGACGGCAAGCGACCGGTCGGTCAGCTGATTGAATAATCGTAAGGACTTATTCAATAATTTTTGTGTCCACCTAATTCAATTATTAAATCTTTCGACAATAATAAGCTCTTGCCCGAAGCAAAATGGTAAACAAACGAACAAAGCATTTCGGTTCGCACCGGACGGCGTCGCGCTGATCCGTATTAAAAGCGAACTGAGTAAACGAGCTTTAGCACCGACTTCCAGTTACTAATATTGTTTATTTAATGTTTTGTTTAGTGGAGTTTAATTAAAACTCTTTCGGAGTGGTTGCACCGAGCTGCGGTGGTACCGGGCTTCGTTACCACAGTTCTAGTTTGCGGTGAAAATTCATTTCGTTTTAAATAAACTCTAAAGGGCGACTGAAATGAAAAAACCGTAGCGCGGCGAGATCACAAAATGTTAAACTATTTTACAAAAACAGGAACACGGTGGAGCTCAACAAAAGGAAATAATGCGAATAAAAAGTTGGAATTGGTGTTAAAACACGTTATCCTGTGCTCGTTTGAAAATTCGTGTAATCTCCGTGGCGCGAAATATAACCCCTACGTCCGATGTTGCGAATGGTAGTACAGGAGAAAAAATGGCTGGAATATATCGTGTGCCAATATTACAATTTTGAACTGTTGGACAATAAAACATTAGTATGATAGTCTTCACTTTGAATGGCAAATGATTTAAGTCAGTCTTTTGACTCTTAACAAAGCAAAGTGTTGTTGCATATTAATGGTTTTTTTAGATCAAGCCCGCCTGCTTGGTAGCAAGCTTTGGCCATTAAACTCGTCTTTTCGCACAAAATTACTTACCAGCCTACTACGTGGGCAGTCCACCCTCGCTGTCTTTTGGTTACAAGTCCTGGTAGGAAAACGAGTCGGTGAGTGGGTTGGGGTGCATGGGTGATCGTGACCACTTATTTGGCTTTTGTGTTGGTTTGCCGAAGTTTAACATAAATATCGCGTATACATTTGTCTCGAGACGGTTTCTTCGCGACACCAGCTATCGTTGCCGCGAGGTGACTAAACTTCGGGGCAGTGCCAAAAGTAGCTGACATCAATTAGACGCTGTATGGTAGAATCGATGTAATGTAACGGTATCTTGTAATTTAATTTTCATACAGTTTCAGACGTTCAGTTCGTTTAAAATTTCACTCACGTTTTAAGAACGGATGTTATCATCGGCCGGTTTTAAAGTGATATTGTTTCATTTACAATTGTAATTGAAGTTCAGTTTATATGTTGTTAAAGGGGATGTCTTTGGCGACATTGTGTGTTTCATAAAAAAATCACAACCATTTCGTTTTAAGTGGCTAGTGTGTGTCTACATGTGTTGGCCTGGAGATCGTTTTTACAATAACGTTCCAAAGTTGATACATTACCTATTGGAACTTTCAAACGACGCGTTAAAGCACAGCTTATAGGTAAAGGATTATATAGTATAGATAAATTTATTAATGACGAGGACGACGCCTGGAAGGAACACTTCCAGTTCCGCGCAGGCTTAAACTTACGTTGTAATTGCCATGTGTTGTTTTAAAAGATGTGCTGAGGTGTTTCTTTCGCAGTTTCTTCTCTTCAATATTAAAGCACCTTTTGGAAACGATAGTAGAAGCAAAAAATGACGTATATAAGTGTTTTTACCTAATAACTACGCGATTAAATGGTATTGATTTTTTTTTTAAGTAAAAATGTTTTAATAAATTTCCTTGTGTAAACATACAATAAAATATATGTAACGTAAGGAAGTAAATAAATTACTTCATTCCGCCAAAAAAAATACAAATCATATTAGTAACTCAGAACATTAAGATATTTATTGTTATTGTTAATTTTGAGTGCAATCCAATTCCGGCAGTGCAGTCACTACAGATATTTTACTTAAAAACACTAATTACTTAGTGTATAAAATATTAAAAGTCATGTCAGTCAAATATATTTTATTTATTTATAAATTCTCATTTATGCGTAGGATTTTATGTTCGAGTTGAGCTGGAACCCTGTTCGCAGGTGTCATTCAATGAGCTTATTATAAATTAATTAGTTCTCGCCTCGGTAAAGCAAACATTTATGTAGAAACCTGCATACCTCAAAGTTCTCCGTAACTTTCTCAAAGGTGTTCCAATCTACAGTTAGCCAAGGTGGAACACTTTGGTCCTAACCTCACTCATTGTGAGATTAAACCCAAGTCCATTAGTGGGATAACTAAAGCTTGTAATATAAGACTTTAAGGTATTTTATGATAAAATTAAAAGATGCAGGCAATTGAAAGCAGGTTAAACCAGGTTCATTAAAGTGCTAGTAAGTGGTGCTTTTAACTTTTTAACCATTGATATGAGAATATAAAGGAGGTGCTGCCTCTTACCTCCCTACTCATTACTCAAACCTTAGAGGTTACGAATTCATATCTATCGTTTAGTGGTATATTAAATATTAAAAATACTACATCATATAAATGTATAAAAACAATTAAAATAGAGTCAATGCACCCGATCAGACTGAGATCGTGACACAGACGCCTTTTCTTTTGCTAGCAGCATAATTTAGGGGCTGTACGAGTATCTATAAAAATTTAAGATCATACACGAGACAATCTGAAATCAGTAAAGAACTTTTAAAAGATTATTAACAATTGTAAAGGAGCGCGAAAAGTTAGATTTGGGAGTTTAGACTTTTCAGAATCTTTGGGCGAAGCGAATAGTACAGCTGGTGCTACGAAGCTGTGCGATAAATGTTTGACTATTTTAAATAAATAGTCGCCGCGGGCCGCCGGCCTCGCGCACCGAGACGGCCAACCGACGAAACATTATTCGACAAAGCTTTGCCGTTTTTAATAACATCCGTCAACGTTTAAAGATTTTAGGAAGGCGTTTTACGAAGATTTATTCAGTGAACATTTTATTGTATAACTTACGATGTAATCGATGGATAAAACTGTATGGTCTACTAAACGGTCATTAGTCACGCGATACATATATAATATTAAACACCTAGGGCCATGTCAGCAACATTGACTTGCCAATTTATAAATTAGGAAAAACTGTGTGTGTGTGTGTGTGTGTGGCAAAAACTAATGTATGATTCATTTGATAGTCATCGTTTATTACAGAAACTAGACTATATTGAGTCAAAACTACCATACAACGACCGAAAGATAAATGCTCGAAAACGTAGTTAAGTACTTATCTGTAATTGAGTTGTATCGAATGCCGCCTGTTAAGTTTCGCTCAGACACCGCAGCCTGCAGCCTGCAGCCCACAGCTCGCAGCCCGCAGCCTCGCCATTACAATGATGCGGGAAACTGGGTTGGTGTTACTAGATACGCGAGTGCTCGTTGCAATTAAAATGTGTAGTATCGGTGAAGATCCGAGTATATTATGTTTGTTTTGGATCATGTAAGAAACTTTCGATGGAACATCGTAACCCCGCTGCTTGTCGAGTCGTATGCACATTTATCTATAACGTATATTATTTACCAACAGTACGCAAATGTTATGAATAGCAAGGCATTTACCTAAATATATATCGGATACCATAGCTTCAATCAAGAGTATCTTCATATTTTTTTTTTTTAAATTATTGTTGCATATTTACATTAAATCGAATTTCGATTACTCTTCTAAATTTATTATGTTTTTGAAATAAAAATATTTGAGTGATAAAATCAATCATCCTATTAGTAAATTAGCGCCCGAGGAACTGAGAGTGAGAATTGGTTATAGGTTCATACATTCTCGCATTAGAAACGAAATCGTAATCGAAGTGCGAACACTCGACGCTCGCGGTGAAGAGCGCTCGCGGCACTCTCCATCGACCACTTCGCCCTGAACTCGATAGTGACGCTCGACTCCCAGTTCAATAGTGAAGGTTATACGACAAGGTCTGCTTTTCTCAGAATTTTAAAATAGGTTTTTATGTCTGTTCTTGTTTTCAAAAGTTCGTATACTTTTATGTGATCCGATTTAATATTAGACAATTACCAAATAATAATAGTGTTTGAATTTGATTGTTGTAATTAGAAACTGATTGCATTAGTCATTTTGTATTCAAAGAATTCAAACGAAAATCTATTTTTTTCTTAATTGTTTGCGAATGCTCAGCTTCAATTTCATCAGATGGATAGGGGCGATGAACTCCAGGATACGAATGCGCACATATTTAGTACAAGTTTTTGATTCTTAATTTAAAGATACCGAAAGAACGATGATATGGAAACATTGACTTTTAGTAATATGTGTACGGTTCAGTACATGTTTGTTACCGGTATATTGAAATTAAAGTTCTTCAAATTACCGTAAACAAGTCTTTTTCACAATTATCTTGTCAAATTTTTTAGGAACTCGTAGAGATTTAAAGCCCTTCTTCTAATCAAAGTATACACATTTTGTATACATACGACACGGATAGTACCGAAGCGTGCTTTTGTCGAATGCGTTTGTAAGAGGTCGTTCAGCAGAGCGAGGCCGGTCCACTGGCGACCTTCCAGTGAACGTGGTCGTTTGTGCCGCTACGTCATGCTTCGTTTGTGATTGAACGTATGACGCGCTGTTAGGCGTCTCGAATGGTGCTTGTTTGGGTTCGATTGTAAGCAAATGCACAATTCCGAGTGCAAGATCGGCCAGAGAAGACATTTTATATGTTCTTTTTCCGAGTCTTGGTTCATTGTTCCTGGTACACTTGTTCGGATACCTTAGTTTATTTATATTCGTTTGTGGTACAAAATGGTATAGGTATTTTTAATTAATATGGTAAAATTGGAATATATGATGTAGTGATAGACTTTTCGTCTTGTGAATAACGATTTATTAAAAATAGTAATGCCATATAGGTGTACCTATACGATATAGGTGTAAATAGTGTTTTGATAAATCTCATTAAATTTTATAATTATTATTCGTGATGTACGTCGTGCTTTAGTTACATGCATATGTAGAAACATTTTGAAATACTGAATTTGTTTCAAATCCAACGTTATGCGTCGGCTAGTTAGACGGGTGGTCACGTTTAGCTGACCGCGTCAGGCGACGCGCGGAGCGATCGAATTGTCTTGGATCGATCGTGTAAGTACGTTAGATTTTCAATCGGATCCACCAACTCAACTGGGCCAGTGACAATACTCGTAATTTTATCACGTAATGAATGAGAGCTTAGTTCGCGGTATTATCACAGACGGATCGAACTGAGCGGGTCAGCGACACTGCCAGTTGTGTTGATACATATGTACGCTATGTTACTGACGAGATTGAATAAAGCCTTGTAAAAATATGACTGTAAAAGTCTTAACTTAGAATTTATTTTATTTTATTAAATAATATAATTTCCCCTTTCCATGTGTCAAAGGACGTATTGAAGCGCAATTCTGTGTTGGAAAACCGTGTTCTCCATACGAACGTTACAGAAATGTCAAACTGATACGTGGCACAACTTTGTCAGTGGACGATCGAATCGCACGAGTTCCGGTCGCGTCGACAGATCGAAAAAGTTGCAATCAAAATAGCATTCGTCACTCGTCGTCATTTACCGCGAGTCGGTCTAGGAAATATGTTTCCACTAGAATTTTTTTTTTTAAACGTTTACACACTCACACCCCCCCACTAGGATTCCCTGTATTGCGGGTGGCATGGACATACACAATTATCACATCACAAACACCCATGACCCGAGAACAAACATTTATCTATCACATAAATGTCTGCCCCGGCCGGGAATCGAACCCGGGACCCCACGCTCGGCAGGCAGGATCACTACCAACTGGGCTACGGGGCCGTCAATACAGGCAGGTCGATGACACGACAATTTACATTACACTGTTTTATTTTATTTACATACCTAAGAAGCTTTTTTTTTGTTGACGAGGGGGAAACCTTCAAAAGGTACCCGGTGCCGTGGGAGCGACGCCGGGGTATATGGGATTTTACCGCATTAAAACCCCCTCGGTGGCCTTCTTCAGCGCTGTGATAGGACTTCAGGATCTCCAACGGAACACAACCGGAGTCCTATGAGCGTGTGCCTCGCCGGGCTCTGCTCGGGGTGACGAACCACACCCCTTGCTTCCTGGTGGCTTGCTTCCTTCCCGGGGTCGTTGGCTGGACGGTTCGGGCTCCCACCCTAGCCGCCCACGACCCCGGAAGCCCCCTTTTAGTCGCCTCTTACGACAAGATACCTAAGAAGCCTAAGGCTATTCCAACCAACTAATATTTTTGAGCAAAATCTGTTCGAACTTAGGTGTTAACATATTAAATTAAAAGTTTGGTTTGGTTATAGGTTTGGCACCGATTTCAAACATTTTAGTATATGGTGCAAGTAATAATATATTATTGAAATTAATTTTGTTATTTTTTTCAGTTTGTAGTTTTTCTTTATGAAGTCGATTTACATATTTTTAATAGCTTTTTATTGAATCCGGTGATAAATCAGAGCGTGATAATTACAGACCAGTTTATATTCTGGCATTACTAAAGATGTTTCCGAAAAACTTTACTACATCGACCCTGAACAAAACGGCTTTACTAAAGGTTGCAGTAGAATTGATGCAGGTGTTAAACTTTTAAAACACATCTTTGTGGCCTGCTATAGGTATATATATATGCTACAGGTGTATTTTGTGATCTATCTAAAGGCTCACAGGGCTCGATTCTAGGTATTATTATATTTTTGAGTTTATATTAATGTTTCTCGTAATTTATAAACGATCATGCGGACATTGCTAATGACACATCTCTCTTATATTTAAGACTAAAAAATAAATTAAATGTTTACGATGTAACCAGTGCTTTGTCCCATGTAGCACATTTGTTTACTATAAATAACTAGGGGCCCTGTTCGACTTCCTTTGGGATGAACTACTAATTACATATACATGATTATTACATTTCTTATGTTTTTTGTCTTGATTTCACATCATTAGGTTAACTGATATTTTACATAGCCTGTCATCTGCATAATCACGTGATATCACTACATGCCAATTATTACTAAGATCGGTCGAGTCGTTCTTGAGTTATAACGGGACATACAGATAGACAAACAGACAAAAAATTTTAAAATGGTCGAATTTATGTCAGTGTGTCAAAGTTGTCAAAAAAATGGAATATACAGACAGAGAGATATTACAAATTTATATAGATAGATAGGTTTTATTCTCCCTTTTTCATAATTTTCATATTTCATAGTCTAGAAATAGGCATAGTTTGGTTACTGTTTCATATAAGCCTTCAAATGGTCAGCGTTCTTTATGAGGCTTAGTGTTCATTTTTATAGTAAGGTTCCAAAGTTGTTGATACGTGATTTACCGAAGCAACGTGTTGAAACACATCTTGTAGACAAAGGATATTACGATTTAGATTTATATATAAATGACAAGGACTTCTGGAAATTGGACTTCTGGAATACAGTGCCGCAACCGGTTCCGCGCATATTAAAACTTAACATGTAATTGTCATATGTTGATTTAATAAGTGTGCTGAAGGTGTGCCGTGTCTTGCGCCGTTTATTCTCCTCAGTGTTAAAGTATCTTTTTGAAAGTGTAATTACAAAGTACCTTAATAATTAAATGAATTCAGTTCCAGTTCGAGTTGAATTTGAATTTCATAGAGCCCATTACTTAAGCCTTGTTCCGACATTTCTGTTGGAGATCAAATTCAGGTAAGGTCGTCTGTGACTAATACAAGGTTATTACCACGTTGCGTGATTGAAATTTATAAAAAAACTAGGTCAGAGATTTATGAAATGTATCTAGCACTTCCGTTGGTAGTTGGAGTAGAATAATAGAGTGACCTACTTAAGGCCCCTCTACTAATGAACGACACTGCTTAATCCTAGGATGGTTGATAGAACAATTAAGAGGTTATTTGTCTTTATCGTGAATTTTCCTGCCTGAGTCATGGATGACCGACTCATCCACCAGACGCGCGACGATAGGTTACTATTTGAAGTTAATGTTTCAAAAAATATATTTTTCTAATTAATATGTCATTTTAAAATTGTTATAGAAAATATTAATTTCCAAGACAGAATCAGACTCAACTCTTCAACAGGAGATAGTTTTTAGAACCGATGAGATGTCTTGGTTGGTAATAACTTTTTTTAAATTACGATTTGAAAGGTTCGAGCATGCAATAGGACAAATATTGACAAATTGAAAAACATAATTGATGGAAGTTGTGCATCATTCCTATATATTCCATCATAAAATATTTCACCAGTTTACGACGGCCACCGGCTGCAGGGACCGTTTTATGCCCGCTCAGTAGCTATAATTCACGTCTCACATCGCGTCGTTCCGATTACGTAACGCGGGCAGGACTTGGCGCGGACGCTTTCAGTGCGCGCCCCTGAGCCACGCCTAATTCTGATGTACAGAGCTGGCTTTGAGCCGCGAATCGCCCGCAGTACCTACTCCGTGTACGTGCACGATATCTACCACCAGTTTACACTTAAAGAGAGCGAGTAAGCAAAGTAAGTAAGTCTATTAAGACTTGAACTACTTTGAAATTCACATAGTTCGAAATACACACCGTGCTTTTTTATGAATTGTTACTGTGAGAGAAACAGAGCATCTCCATTAGTATTGTAAACTCGTCGTGACATTTTATCCGTTGTTTGTATATTTTTTCGATAAACGAGAACACGAGCCACCTCATGGTAAATGGCCACCGTCGCCAATGAACATCTGTAACACCAAAGGCATCACCGATGCGTTACCGACCAAAAACGAAGTGGGGTCCCATACACATTACTGGCTCTCTGACACTGCAACCAAAACACGTGCGAAATATTTTACCGTCGCTTTTAGAAGGAGAGCGGAAAAACGCCAGGCGTACAAGATACCCTACCACCGTGCTAGCGCTATCGGGATTAAACTGGGTGCTACGGAGCCCGGCGCCCTGCATCAGGAGGAAACGTTGAAGGTGGCTCGGGTTCGAGGGTGGATAGAGCCCCTTACACTTCTGTACGTATTTATCTCTTAATTTCTGGTACATCTGAATGAACTATGACGATTTATGACACATTTATCAAATGAGAAGTACATAAAGTACATATGCACAGTAGTTCGACAAAGTAGAAAGCTATTAGTAGTTCTATCTTGATTATATGGATGCTCGTTTATATGTTGTACTTACAGTAACCCGCGTTCGTTTCGCTTCGGAATACTTACGCCCTACGTTTAGAAACAGCTCACGTCTTTGTTTTAGGAATAGATTTTTCCAGTTCTATGAATTAGAAATGAATTAATTTATTTTAATAACTGCAGGTTGCAGTTAAAATTTTGTATATGTTCCTCTTAATTTAAATTATCTATCCCGCGAGAGCAGATCTATTGTCCGGGATAATAATTATCCTAGATTATGACATATCACATAAGATACGAATATGCTAAGAATCATTCAAATCTGTTTAGTGGTTTTGGTCATGGTAAAACAGATACACAGACAGACGGATAAATTTTGTTAAAAATATGTTTGACCATTATGTCGCAGTAACGCCGTCCGACATCAAAATTTCTCAAAAATAATTAAACTACATCGGAGACTTTCGGATAGGTTTAAGAATTATCTGCCCTCGGTTTAAAATTCACCCGTTGTCGTCCATCAATCTGCAGTGGAATCAACGCCTCTATTGATGCCAAATTTAACCCAGTCTTTGATCCAAATGAAACGCATATCTTGTGTTCCGTACCTTCTCCCACGGCTGCGGTAGTTCGGTTTAGTTTCAAACAAAATACAGTATTTTTCTTTTACAAGTTTTGCGATGAACGAAATTTATTACATTTTGAAAAGTGAAATAAATCCTCATTGTGTATTGTGTGAGTAATAAATCTGAAGGGATGTTTTGCTTCGCGACTCGCGTCAAAAATACTTTAAGCGCGCCCCCAGGGACCGTGTCGCACCGTGCGGCACGCTGACATTCTGTTATTTTGACACTTCACAATTTTGCATTTATTAATAGTCAATAGCTTCTTTTTCCGCCATCTTGGATAATAATTTTGAGTTTGCTAAATGTATATAACGACATTAAATTAACAGACCTACATACGAATTGGTACACTGTTACACAATTAGGTTAAGCACGCAGCTGGGCTACATATTATAGAATAAATATTCAGGAGTACTAACTTTTCTAAGTAACTTTAATATATATTTCGTATATAATTTTTAAAGCGATCTCGTTTGAAGCGTCGTCGTTCCAGAAAAGTTATGTTATTTCGTGCTTTTTCGTGTTTATGTGTCTCTTTATTCCCTCGTAAATTCCAAGTAAATGGACAGATTGTCTTCATTGTAGGAGTGAATAGGCTTTTATAAATTAGTGCTTTCAACACTTTAGACTTCATCATCACTTACCATCAGATTGTTATCAAGCATTATTTTATGTAAAAAAAGACAAACGACCAAGCTTTTAAAGGAAACGAAAATAATTATGTTATATTCTGAATAAATTGCATATTGAATTAGATGGCTTAGCTTCTTTTCACTATATAACAAATGTGCCACGAAATATCTGTATCACATTATCGAAGTTTTCTCCATTGGTTGCGTAAAGACAAGCTACGAGATCTCTATTTACTAAAAACACACAAACTTTATAAGAACCTATTTAAATACTTCGAAGTACAAAACACCCGCTTATAACCACATCGGAATAACAAAGACTCAACAGTGCGCGAGATAACATAATAAGAGAAGATAAGTTAGTGGCAAAACCACAATTACTCTACATTCAACCAATTCGTACATTTATATCCTTTAATCTTACCGCGGGGAAGTGACAGTTTAAATAGGGACACAAAAATAAAAACGTTTTTGAAGTTCGTCAGTCTCTTGAACAATTTCATTCACAATATGTTAATACTGTAGTCAATGTATCGTTAACAACACGTATGTTGCAATCGTATTCCAACTCAATGTATCAGGGCCTATGACCTGATTTTATTGCACTAAATATAGATCCAGTAAAAATTTCCTACAATACTTGCCTCCACACAGACACGCAGACCCCGCGGCGTTCAACATCGAATGGAAATTATTTACGCATTTACCGCCGGACCATTTCTCATCGACAGAACAATCACTTTTACTTTCGCCTCCTCGGCCGTAATCTGTTATAAATGGCTCCATCATTCACTTCTTTTAATAAACGCAGAAAGTGCCTCGGACGCGGGTGGCGAGCGGCGAGCGGCGTCATTTCATTCCTGAGATCCGCGGTATTTGTCTAATGGGGCTCTCCAAGTGGATAATTTAACGATTATAACTTCGTAGGTAGTGCATTAGGAAAATAAACGGTCTCTGTTAAGTAGTTAGTTAACCGATGAACAAAATCAAATGTTTCACACGTGGCGAGTTAAATCAACATTGAATAATATAAACATTGGTATGTACGTCATATCTAGTTCAACTCCCGCTATGAAAACATGGAAACATTAAGCTCTGCGATACCGACTCGCAACTCGAAGATGATTCGGTTAATTCGAAGTCGTTGTTGCTACTGATATAATATTTATCTATACTAAATTAGTATAAACTATGAAAGGGGACTTCACACATCTCACATGATATTATCTAAACTAATATTATAAAGAGGAAAGCTTTGTATTTTTGTATGTTTGTAACGAATAAACTCATAAACTACTGGACCGATTTTAAAAATTCTTTCACTGTTAGAATGCTACATTATCCCTGAGTAACATAGGCTATATTTATTATTAGAAAAATAAGGGATCCTTGCTAAAACTTCAGTAACGTGAACCGAGGTGTAAAAATGAAAATAGAGGAATGTTAAAAAAATAAGTTGAAGTAAAAAAAATAAAGCCCTTAACAAATAAATTACTTGAATACATAATTATACAGTTATAGAAAAAGAATTAAAATAGGTTGGCAAGTACAAATTTAAAATTTAAAGAAAAAAAAATACCTATGTCCTCTATAAAGATAAAATTATATCTCAAAATGTTTAAAAATAAAAGTACACCCGTGCAAAGCCGGAGCGGGCCGCTAGTTCAGAATAAAAGCCCATCGGTGTCGTTGTTGGTATACAGGGTGTTCATAATCGGCGGTGCTCGTTGTCGGTTTTTGACAAAACCAACCCACGCCGGTTCTATCTGGACCATCACAACAGTAACACACGTATGCGCGGTAATTTATTACCGATTCGAAAACGTGCTTGTTCATCTGCGAGGACACATGATGAAAAAATATGACCTTCGACTTATATGAAATTAATCAAATATAAATGATTTCAAGAAAACAAAATTGGAGCGTAATACGAATGAAAGAGCTCGTAGTACTATAATTTTCCTCTTGACTGCTTGCTTTCTTGCCGATTTATTAGTTTGATGTAGTGGAACGGCGTCGCGAATCACGATTGATGACCGCCGGGAAGAAGCCGAGGTGAAGGGGAGGAGCGGTGCGGTAGGGGGGGATGGGACGGGAACAGAGGGAGCTTGTGTCCAGTGTTACGACCGTTGGAGGTTTATTTGCCCTGTAAGTTTCTTGTCGCTGTGGACGATGTTCTGGCTGGGTGTTTATGTCTCGATTAGGCGTTTTACACATGACACGTTGCGGCATGATATCGGGACTTATACACACACCGGCAGAATTAGCGGAACATAAAAAAAGGGATATTGTCAAATAGTTAATTTTATTTTCAAACAAATAATAATTAAACACGAAACATGAATTAAACTGACATATTTTCACATTAATTTGCAACACCATACATTAAGTTTAATGAAAAGAAAAAACAAATTAAACAAAATGCATTTTTCTTCAATATCGTAATGACAGAGAAACATTTGAAAATTTAAAATTTTCTGACGGTTCACAATTAATTAAATGCATGTTTAATAACGAGTGTTTCCCCCCGTGCTCTGACCAAGGTTTCCAACCGTCTGGGCATGCTGCAGACGATGCAACTCGCAACTCGCCCAGATTGTTGGGAGGTGGCATTCTTGATTTGACACTCCTCTTTAGCAAGTCCCAAACATGTTCGATTGGATTCATATCCGGGGACCGGGCTGGATACTCCATCACCGTTACACCAAAATGGTTTAGGTATGCCTGTACTATGCGAGCACTGTGAGTCCGAGCATTATCCTGCATTAAAATGAATTCGTTGCCAATAAAGGGGGCAAATGGCACAACATGTTCTTATACCGATCAGCAGTCAGATTCCTGCCATCGACCACCACCAACTCTGTGCGAGCTCCTAAACATATCGCTCCCCAGACCATAATTGAGCCGCCGCCATTTGCCACTGAATTTTCAAAATTCGACTGGATATAACGCTCTCCTTTGCGTCTCCATACTCGCTGCCTTCCATCAATCTGATTTAACAGAATTCTGCATTCACATGCAGTAAAGAGAACCTGTCCCCACCCGTCGAAGTTCCAATGACGATATTCACCAGCAAAGTATAGTCGATTTGTGCGGTGGTGTCTCTCAAGTTTTGGTGCTTTGGCGGGCACAAATGAGCCTATACCGACTCCTTCGAATCTTCTGCGAACTGTCCGCTCACTCACTCTTACTCCTCGAACCTCCTCCAATACATTTCAGGCCTGCACCGCCGTCAGTTTCGTGTTCCGACGAACTTGAAGTTGTAGAAAACGGTAATCTCTCCTTGAAGTACACCTCTTTCTGCCTTGTCCTCTCCTCCTCACTAAAGAATTCGTCAATCTGTACCGATGGATCGACGAAGTCTTGTGGCAATCGATCTGTAAGATTGACCATTTCTTCTCATCTCATCTGCCTTAATGATTTCTGATAGCGTTAAACCAGGCATAACCTACGCTCGTAACTCATCAATTTGCGAGAAAACACAAAATCCTCAGAAAACTGCAATACCTTTGGAAAGATATCTGTAAAGATTATATTATGAAAAATAGGTGGATTGCACATTACAAATCAAATTTTACCTATAAAAACTATTATAATATTACAGTGGCAGTAGAAGCAAAAAATGACGTGCATAGGTTACAAAAAACCTATATGATTAATTGAATTTGAATTGTTATAATCACTACTTTTGTTGTAAAAGAAACTAACAAAACAAGATACATTCCTTACCTTTCCCTACATTTTCCTTAACGTCGATAATCTGAAAACGAGCAAATAAGTCACCAGATGATGAGCACATTCGGAGATGGTGATCCGTAACACAAAGGTATCACCGACGTGGCCAGCGAGGCAAGAAATAAACTGTAGCACTACGTCGTGATGAGTGTACGTAACGAGTGTCGTCGGAAACGAATATTACAAAACCCAGGGACCTCCAGCCGGAAGGACCTAGAAGCTGGAGCCATAATTTTGTCCGGCAGCATTTATCACCAGGTTTCACCACGAGAGGAGGTAAAATGTATCGCGTAAAATAAGATTTATTATTCGATAGATTAAAACGTACACGTGTAAAGAACTCATATATACAATATTTTAAAAGGTTGGCTGCTTTACAGTGGACCGATATTTATACTTCATGTGTGCTGGGTGCTGTATTGGTGCCA
>PDGT01000009.1:169136-247403 GCA_003671415.1 Megathymus violae | reverse complement strand
CCCCCCGCCCTTTCCCCCCTCACTTTGTTTGTGGACGGGGTAGCAACAATGTGTAGGGTTATTTGCTCAATTAGTTGCTTGTCAGACCGTGCGCATCGCTCTGTTGCAAGCTTTGTAGACATATCGATTAATGTTTTATCTAATACGCCATACGCTCTACTCCAGTATCTTACCGGGAGTGTCGTGACTCATGAAAACTGTAAAAATTGATTTAGGCGGTACCCTTTAAAGTAACGATATTGTACGAGACACATCTGAAGTTGATTACTTACATCGATCGACGGACATCTTTTGTCAGTTGTGGCGACTACACAGCAGCGACTGGACTCTATTTAATTAACTAAACAAGACTAAGACTGTGTACGGCAAAACTAAGTATTCATGTAAAAGTTTTTCCGGTATGATGGCTACATAAAATGTATAACTTCGTTTAACAAGATTTTATTCTGTCTACAATCCGCAGAGGGCCGACACCGCCAAACAACAAAGTGTGAATTACAGTTTTGTTCAGTCTATCCCGTCTGTATCGTTTGATACCATCGCTCGTAAGTATGTTAAAACTTTGTTCTGTACAGCAATAATCTTAGTCTTTCATATTATAAATTGCCTTTCCGTAGTAATATTCCGTAAGTAACTCCACCCAGTAAGCCATGTAACACAGTGGGTAATTTGACTGTAAATGGAGAAACTTGGTCTGAGCTGATTATAACGCGTTTCCGCTAACCACTGTTCCATAGTGCACAAGCAATTATCAGATTTTAGCAAGTATTTCTATAACGTTAGAGCCGAGTTTCATATGTGAATTCTAATTCGAGTTGCTGTGCTTCATATGTCTATAGTGCCGTTTACAAACGAGAGCTGGGTATCGATATTAACATATTGTACATATTTAAGTCATGTACGTTAAAAGACTATAATTGTAATAAAACACCCGCTCCTGGAATCACTCTTTTAATTCTGAGTAATTTATTTTATATCCTGAACACTTTCTTAAATAATTAGCATATTTAATGTAATTTTAGATTCGAACTATATTATTTTTCAATTATTTCCTTTTATGACATGTTATGACCATCTTTTTTTTTCCTTTTTCTAAACATATATTTATTAACGCTTTTAGAAAAACCTATTTTACATTTACAACAATTAGTTATGCATACACATTCTCGAGCTAACTTCATTATACATGACTTTTTTGATTATAAATGCTAACATGTAGAAAAATATATGAATGTCGAGTTACGTTAAACATTTTTAAATTTATTTGCTACAAATATGCTACGAACGATGATAATGACCTTGGCAATTGATTAGTTGACACGTTCAGCTGCTGTATCTATTAGTTCATTGTTTCCCGTTATTAAATGTAATCATACATTTAAAATATACATACATATTTCAACATTAAAAGTTTTAATATTAATAAGTTATGTTTACAATAATTATGTCATCATTAAATTTATATTATATGCCCTTAAAATATCATATTATATAATGATCTAAATTAAATTTTCAGACCTCCTTCCGTAAGAGCGCCTTTGTCCTTTGTTATTTTAGTTAAAAATTATAATTCATCACTGAACTTATTGGTTTGATTGCAAATTTTTTTCATTTATAATTTAATATGCCGACTGATGTTCAGAATAATTTTGAATATGATGTTTTGTATTCAGCTTAAGTATAAGATAAACATGAGAATATCATTTAGTATAATATGTTGAATTTTCACTACCTGCGAATAATCATATTTGTGCTACCACTTTTTACATAATTCGCTGCAGGTCCTCTGTAGTTGCGTCACGTTACACATACAATTTTATACAGTGTATTCGTGATGTTAAGACGCAAATTAATTTACATACAACTTCATAAAGGAGAACCGGACATCCCCGCGCGTCTTTACACTCTAGTTAGCATACAATATAAATAAAACTTTTATTGGGCCTTATGGAGTTCCTGTTTTGATGTTCCTGTGTGCGTGATATCGAGTTCGCTGTGAGTGTCATGACTGTGTTGATTTCAGTTCTGTAGTCGATGGTAGTAGGTTCTAATTGGAATAGTGAGAAGATAATCTCATGGTATTTCCTCAGCACATTATCAGTTTAACCACTGATAGATAGATAGATAATTTCTTTATTTGTAAGGTAAACATACAGTTAAAAAGATGAAACATACAGAATACTGGTCAATTAATTTACTCACAAAGCTGAATGGTTACGCCTCGTAGCATAACCCCGGTCACTCACATGCGCGCAAAGGTTTGAAATGTGTACGAATGTTCGCACGTATGTATGTGAGGCGCTGATAAGCAAATGGGTTCGCATATGAGTATGCGAATCTATTTGCGCATCCTCCTACACTCCATTCATTTCCAATATAGAGAGTAGCTGGAACTACTACTAAAGTACGTATTAGTAGTTAAGTTTATATGTAGTAAACGCTGCAAACTACGAAGACATCTATCACCTATGTAAACGCGTGTTATCTATCGTGTTATCGTGTTATCGTGTTTTGTGTTATCTATCACCTTTGTGTGCGCAACTGGTCGCACGAATGTGTGGGAGACTACGCGAATGTTCGAAGTTCGCGCGCTTTGATGTGCGACAAAAACCGACACAGCTTGGAAAACCACGAATGCATCAAAAACTTCGCATAATCATTTGCGAAGGTCGTCCTACACTTGTAGGTTCGCGTATTCGCGCGCATGTGAGTGACCGACATAAGCTACTTTTTATTGGCATGAAAAAACGAATACAGATACGGTCCTCCTTGTCTACGATTAATATATCGGAAATAAACTGTCATCTAAATAATTAATTAGTGTCCTTCGGAGCGCTCCCGACACCCGGAGACATTAAACGTGGTCGGTAGACGGACGAGCGACAACCACCAGCAAAACTTCATGCACGTTTGTGTTCAAGATTCATTGAGCAATCGGCTCCAATTGTTTTTAATACCTAATGTTCGTTATATTTTTCAAGGCTTACATATGCATTAAAACTTCCAGCGCTTACATAAGCCATTACGATTGAATATATCTCAAGTCTTCTTAGTTGCCAGGAGGCACCATTGAAATGATTTTCATTTGCCATTTAGGTATTGCAATGGCTCCTTAGCTCTACTTGCACCGAGTGTTACTTTCGTATAAAGTTAAATTAAGTATTCCGATGAAATTGATGCCTCGATTTATTTTTAGGTCCTTCGGAAGTAATTATAGTGCACGATATTGCAGTGCCGAGGAGAGCCATTAGCGTGTAGTTAATTAACCATTTGTATTGTTGGCCTATGCTAATTACCGTGTCTGTGTATTACGGATTATGGATGAACTCCGTTCATATTTAACGACCAATTTGGGAACTTTATTTCATACATTAAAAATATCTGAATTGTGTATCGCAGTAAGTGCAGTATATGGATTTTAATGACGACACGCAGCTGACACTAATTTACAATAAACTATTGTGCAAATTGTGTTACAATTCCAAAACTAAACTTGTGGAATATAAAGGAAGAGCCGAATTAGCGGGAGGTTAATCAAACGAAAATATATATATATTATTAAAAATTAAACTGTCAGAGCTAATTTTAATGTTTATTTAGGATCATTTAGACCTGTTCTTCTTTTAAAATTTGTTGAGGTCCTTCAATAAAACAGTGGTTAAGCAACATTGATATAAGTAAGTAACTCCATACAAATGATGCCATACAATTGATGATGATGAAGTCTAGTGACCCACCCGAACAGAACTATTTGAAGTTTCCCGGCATAGTCGGTACCTTTTATCCTGTTGTGTTCATTGTGGATTATTTAATTTTGAATTTCTATCCAAATAATTCAAATACCAGTTCGCTCTCGTCTAAATAGCGTTCCATTAAATCATTCCATTTGGAACAATGAAAGCGTCCTGCCTGCATTATGTAACTGGAGCGCGGCCTTCTCAAGCTCTGTATGAAACCGGAAATTATTATAAATATGGAAGAGGATGCTCCAATGAATGAGGCGTGTTTTCCACAATCGATTAAGAATCACCATCGAGGAGAGAGCGTCGTGAAGTTATCTCGCATTGTCTTCTTCCACGGTAGCCATCGATTTGTCTCAAATTCTGTGTGCGTGTAGTGGAATATACACTTTTAAAATAAAGAATAACGTTATCGAATCAAACAATGGGGTAAACTGTAAATTGTAATTGTAATTTTCTTTGTGAATGCAATAAAGTAACGACGGAATTTCATGTGAGCTATAAAGCGATGAAATTGTATTTCGATCAAGCGATACGGGGAATTTGATATAATTTGATGTCGTGGTGTCAGTCACGGAATCCAATCAATCTCTCGTTCCCTTCTTTCAGTGTAAATCATGCCCGACGGCCTTCTATTTACATTCAAATTGGCGATGTAATAAAAATATCGGAGCGATGGTGAGACGGGTTAGGGGGTGCAAGGGAAGAATTATTAGGTCATGTCCATTAATGGAAGGTTGAAGATGTACCAAGATTTTAACGAGTATAATACTGGAGTAGATGAGTAAAATTAAGAGGCTTATAAATGCCGTTAAACGCCGATTGTTTCGCCTGAGGAGGTACTCCCACCACATCTGATGTTTTCGTCGTGAAGAATGTTTCAGTGACTACAGATCATACACTTGATTTCTGTTCTCAAAAGCATGGATATGTAATTATTTAACATTTATCATTATGGCTCGTATACTCGTTGGGGACAAGTTAAATAAAAAACCAAACTATATTTGTTAGGGCTTATTATTAGGTAACGAAATATACCAAACATCACTAGGAATGAGTAATTACATTGGTTAAATGTACGATAAATGTTAAATGTTATGTAATACGAGCACAGAGAAAGGGATAGGGACGAAAACGTGGATATAAATAAAAACGACAAAAATATAAGTGTCTCGCAAAAATATATATATATAAGAAGAAAAATAACGTAGCGTTCCCATTTAGCTTTAAGTAAGACAAGTGCTAAGTTCCGAGGAAAGATGAGATACGTGACAGCGGCAGAGGCGAGGATCGTAATCGTTCTTTTATACTCGTACAGAACAAACTGTAATTGAGTGCAATATTACTTACAAGGCCGTAAGCAATCTTTTAGTATATAGCCGTCCAGCTCCAAAGAGAGGCGTAGATTTTTGGAATAGGGTTCATAGTCTAATTATACATTTATAAATCCCCATTATTGCCTTATCAATCACACCAAAGCCATAAGCGTATGCTTTATCAGGTGTATCATTAACGCAAATTGCTTATGTCGAAATCATTCTCACAAATTTTGTTTTTAAATGTATTTATCATCCCTTGAGTGACTCTAAAATAATACGGCTTGGACATACGTTTAATATATAGCTATAAGTAGCAGTAAGTGTTATCTGTATTTCTCAGTAGTAAAAAAAACTTCTTGGGAGTTTTTTGCCGCTTCTTCCGAGACTATTCACGGTAGGGACTTATTGAAGTGATGGCGTAGTTTGACTTCCGAAAAGTGTTTGTCAAAACCAACTTCGATTAAATATTGTTTCATTTAATTTCACCGCATTCTTTCTCTTACAGAGTGGGTATAATTATTTGAATATTTTTTATTTTGATTAATGAGTTTTTTAGTGTTATTTATGCACTTATTAATTTTCATGTACTTTTTCATGCAAACAGTGGTTATAAATTGTTTATATCTTATAAATGTCTACATTTATATTATAAAGAGAGAGTGCGCATTTAGTGAGCTAGTGCGTATCCTGCCGGTAATTTTGGGAACCACGGCGCCTATACGAAACATTCTTGGACACAGGCTATATATACCATCTAACCGAAACGAAGACGGGATGGGCCGCATAATTAAATATTTATAATAAAATTCCATTAAAATTGACAGAAATGCCACATTGTAAATTTAAAGCTCACGTCAAAGGCGTTCTTATGCGGAAAGGTTATTACAAACTTGCTGATTACTTTCAGGATAAGACTGCTTGGACATGAGTTTAATATTAAGCCAGTTTAAGTGCGTTCTGTAACTGTGAGTAGGAAAAAAACTCCTCGGGAGTTTCTTGCCGCTTTTTCTTCCGAGACAACTCACAGTAGGGATTTGTAGAAGCGATGGCGTAGTTTGACGTTCGAAAAGTGTTTGTAAAAACCAACTTCGAATAAAATATTATTTCATTTCATTTCATTTCAATTGGATATTTGTAGTAATTATTAAACATGAAAATTGAATTAAAAATAAAAGAATAATTAAACAACATGTGTATGGTTGTTTTTTGTTGTGTGTGGTCCCGGATTAAGAATATGACCTCCCCGCTCTATCCCATGGGTGTCGTAGAAGGCGACTAAAGGGAACTAGCCTAGTGTATGTCACCAACACTTTGGGCAACCCGCGCGGTGGCGACTAAACCACCACAACAGCATTCCCATGTCCGGAAATCGACATAACAATAGCGGGTCAGGTAAACACCCTCATTTCGGCCCTCATGTACGCCAATCTCGTCCCTTTTACCTAAAGCATCCGGGCCAGATTGGCCTGAAGTGATCCAAGTCGTTTTTATTACTACCTGGGTTTCTCTTTTATTGCCTCCATTGTTTTTCACCGTAACGGTCAGCCACCCTTCCAGAAACTTCGTAAGCCTGCCGACTTCGAGAAGCTTCGTAACAGTGTTAAGTATGAACGTAGATGGCTATAGAGGTAGAGGAAGGCCAAAGAAGCGATGGATGGATTGTGTGAAGGATGATATGGAAAGAATGTAAGTTACTAGTGAGATGACGTCTGATAGAGAAGTATGAAAGAAAAATACATGCTGCACCGACCCCAAATAAAATTGGGATAAGGGCATGAGGATGATGATGATAATGTGTATGGTTGTTTCCTTCGAAAAAATTGTAAGGATTCGCCTTGGCGCAATCGATGTGTAATCCGAAAGCATCTTTTTTGCTAAATAAAGATTGATTGTACATTTATTGAATTTCTCCCCCAATATATGATAATATAATTAAAAGTCGAGAGAAGTGATCGTTATATTCATTATTTACTATTTATAAAGTCATAATATCAGAGACCAATTGGATATTTCGTTGTGTACCTTCTTCATATGGACTTAAAAATTTGAATGCGGATCAATTTTAACTCCTAGAAAGTTGATAGCATCTACTTCTTCAATTTTTACACCTGTTTCTACATTGGGAGTGCAGCTTATAGCCTCATAAATTCTTAATTTTTTTGACGTTGGAGCCCTACTTTTATTGTAAGCTATTGTTTTGTTACATTAAGAATGCTCAATTTTTTTCAAAACTATGTACAAAGTACAGTTGAGTAATGAAGTTTTTGTAAGTTGGCTTTCCTATTATAAAAAACAAAGTTGTTATTAGAAAAAGGTTTGACGGTGGTTTCGCGAAGTTATTTCTAAACCATGATAGCAGTTCGTCCATATAAAATAATCCAAAACTATTTTTTAATTTTCTATCCGACGGAATCAATTAGCAACTCGCGCAAGAACTGTGGGGGCCTGGAGTCTAGTGACTTCGCCGCTGCATTGAAGTTGGTACAGGTATTGTCCCATATAATAGTCGGTGATACCCGAGTCGAGGTTGGGTCAAATACGAAGTATCTGGGACTCATCCTCGACAGCCGCTGGAACTTCCCCGAGTACTTCACTCGCTTGGCTCCTCGGTTAATGGGAGCAGCCGTTGCTCTAAAGCGACTGCTGCCTAATCTCGGGGGGCAGCATGTGTAGCCGTCGCCTATACATGGGTGTGGTGCGATCCATGGCCCTATACGGGGCTCCTGTTTGGGCGGAGGCCCTGAAAAAAGCAAATATCACCCTCTTGAAAAGACCACAGAGGGTGATGGCTGTCGGGGTCATCCGTGGGTATCGCACCATCTCGTATGAGGCGGCGTGCTTGCTGGCGGGGTGTCCTCCTTGGGATTTGGAGGCCGAGGCGTTTGCATGGTTGTACCAGTGGCGCACAGGCCTCCGGCTACGGGAGGAATACACAACGCCGAGGGAGATAGAAGTGCGGAAGTCCCACGCTCGACAGTCCATAGTTAGGAAATGGAAGGAGAAACTGGCCGAACTCAAGGCCGGCTTCTGGATTGTGGAGGCTGTCTGTCCAGTCTTAGAGAGCTGGATGGACAGGCTGCATGGGTCACTGGCTTTCCGGCTCGTACAGGTGTTCTCCGGACATGGATGCTGCGGAAAGTACCTGTGCAGAATAGCCGTAAGAGAGCCGACCAACCAGTGCCACCATTGTAGTTGCGACGAGGACACGGCGCAGCACACTTTGGAGGTGTGCCCAGCATGGGACAGTTAGCGCCGTGAACTCGTCGCTGCAATGGGGGAAGACCTTTCGCTCGTGGCTTTGGTGAAAGCTATTGTTGCGCAACCGTAACCTAACCTAACCTGCTGCCGTCTCCCAAATTATGCAAAGAAACTTAGGATTAGCAACTTAAATAAACCACTATTTATTAAAGTATGCCATCGGAACGTTATTTTAATGAGTCAATTATTTGCAATTCCAATTGAGTTATTGGTTACAGCAAGTGATACATAAGTTAAACTGACGACACTCCCTCAGGAGCCCGGCGACCGGTGGCCCACATCCGTTCGCGTCATGTAGGTCGTGTGCGCTTCGTACTTGAACTACTTGGCACTCGGCATACGCGCCGGCTTAGATAACCACTCGTGCACTACTTATTATAATGAGAGTTACTTCGGAGAACATTATCGTGTGACATTAAACATAGGCAATGAGTTTTTGCCGTTCAGCAGACTCGGCTGGCAAAGAAAAACTAATCTACAGCCTCGCTTAAATCTGATCTGAGATAGTAACTCCTCCACGTCGACATGAAAAGCCTCATTAGTCTGGTTTCAAATTGAAACAAAAAAGTTTTATGAAGAACAATTAAAATAATCTGTACAATTTGAGGTTATACTTTGAGTAGACGCGAAATCTCAGTGCAAATCAATTCAGCCGACTGAAGGGGCAGTTGTAATTAAATGAAACTCGTTTTGCGGCAAGTCGTGAAGTGCTTGCGGTCGCAGTGAAACGCGCGCCACTGAGTCACTCCAACGAATTGCTGTATTTAGTGTGAATTTCTCACCAATGTTCTGCATTTCAAATATTCATTTAGCTATTTTTGTGCTATTTTGGTCGGTGCTGAAAATTATTTATTTACGTTGTGTATTTATTATTTTGACCCTACGAGATACCAAGCTGTGTACGAATTCCTAATTCTAGGCTAAATGAATAAACATACTGCGGTCTTCATTTCTGCCTTGGTTACCATCCTAATGTCGAGTTTTCACTTCGATTGGAAGACAAAGATTTAAGGTGGAGGTAACCATCACATTACTCAAGCCACGCGCACGTTTGTAGAACTTAATGTGTTTGAGAACCGGAAGGATTGCGTTTGATTGTAAATATATTTTTTTTCTGATACTATCAAGTATGCAAGCCGTCTCTGAAAATCGCCTTGAGTCTTTTTTCATTTAGTTATATTTTAGGGAGGTAATAATCTAAAAGCTCACCGAGGTATCGATAGAACCTTTTGCACTCGGGTCTTGATCCAAAACTTTGATTGATTTGATGCCCCTGTAATTTCATGATCCAGTTAAAGTTTGATTAATTTGTTACTGATACGTTGATGCGGGTCGTTTGAGAACAACGAGCAATGAATAACAATTTCTAGTAAAAAGAGCTCATAAACATTGTCACGTGCGTGGTGATATAACTGGAAAATTATAAATAACTATTTGCAGACTTCTTACACAATTTACTACGTAAAAAACTACTCAGGAACTAAATAATAATATAATAAGTTCACAACTGAGTAGACTAATATAATTTTCATTGGAAATTGGTGGAGTAATTAGTGAAGAGCTGAAGCTTCGAAACATTTTAATTGTGCAAAGGTTGCACCGCACTGCACCCTAACCTACTGTATAATATATTCGGGTTTTAGATTTCTTTATGAAATGTTACTAGGAATCGTTCATCTAACTAAGAAACAAGCATATTTGTCATCCCAAACAATCATGCAAGTTGTTTATTATGACTCCTTAAACAAGAATCGCTTGGAATATTTTATCACTAATCATTGGCCGTATTGCGGTGACCTCAAATACTGACCCCAATCCCATGCTGGGAGAACAAGGCGTTGTAAAATGCGACAGAAGTCAGCCTGCTTGGTGGTAGGGTTTCGCGTAAGGATTATATTATCAAATTATATTATCAATATTATTATTATGTGATAAATATTATTATTTCCTTTCCGTGAAGTCTGCCTGGCTAGCTAACAAAGAAATTAAATACTCAATTCGTAGATATATTTAGTGAGAAACACAAGTAATTAAAACAGAAAAAGCAAACGAATTGACAACCCCTATGTTTCTTCGTGAAACAATAAATATTATAATTTTTCAACTTTCTTATTTTTCCTTTTTTTGTCTCTGTTCTTCTATTCTCGGATTCTGCATTCTAAAATCTAATTTCTAAATTAAAGCAAATATTGTAACACAAAACAATTATTGTTTTGCAATATTTCGGAATAAATAAGTCAAATTATCCGTGTTCTTTTCATTGCGGTGGGACTTTTAATCTCGGTGAGCTATTTAATCCACCGAATCTTCCGAAATAAATCAACCGGAATGAAAAAAAGAAAAAATAAACTTAAATTACATACAATATACAAATTTGGAACAAAATGAATAAACGCTAGATAAGATGTATTAGCCACTGAAATGAATATTTTTTGTCTCCATGTCACCGTTATGAACTACTTACTTTCGTGGCGAAAATATTCAGCAAACGACGTGTGTGGTGCCGCGCCACACTCTGGAGCGTGACAAACCGGAGAGGTGACCGGCAGTGGGACGGACACAGAGCGTTCTGTTGCAAACATGTCCACGTACAGGTATATGTCCGCGGAAATTAATAATTTTCGCCGGACACATGTATTCATACATGTCGGAGCTTGTCTAGGGTAGATACATAAACAGTACCTTGTGCCACCGATACTGTAACTATGTATCAATGAAATAAAGGCAGACGTTAATCTAAATAAAAAGAGATATACGTGTTATAAAGTATTTTACAATGAAGACTGGAACCTAAGAACACCCCAACGCGATGAAAAAATAAGCCTTGAAATATATCTTTTAACTTATTTATTACATTTTTAGCTTAATTTTGTTTTTTGCTCCGAGTAGGGAAGTACATATTCTTTCCTAAAAAAAATTATAATAACACCATGTCGGGTCAAACACTACTTACTGTATTCAGTCATGCTGACTAAATTGTATGGCTGGGAAAACGACCCACCTGCTATATTTGTTATTCATATTTACTCCATTTTATTGATTTAAGAATCGAATTTCTAATTCCATGAGTTAGAAACATATTCATCCATGGAAAAAGTTACAGGCGACGCTTTATTTACTGTTTCATACTATTTGCATACTGTTTCGGTTGTAACTTTTATTTTCTAGTCTGTGAGCCAAGAAGCATAATGTAATAATGTGAGTTACAAATATGCCAAGTATTATTTGAGAAAGCTTCGTTTGATGTGACGACCTACAGACAGACAAAATTGTTTGGACCTCTGTAACAAACTCTCAATACATTCAAATTATCATTTCTACATTCGGCCCTTGGTCATTTCTATGTTCAGTTATTTCAAACATTTTCTGTTTTTAACTAGCGGGTACAGTAGTAGTGGCGTGCAGAATTGTTTCGGTTCATAACGCACCCTGATGGCCATGTGTACATTGTGTACATTGTGTACATTGTGCACATTGTGTACATTGTGCACAATGTGCACATTGTAAAGTGTCACTAACTAAACGACTATAACATTAAGTATATTAAATGGAAGCTCATTTCCCATAACGCTTTTCTGAAAGTAAACGCCTTCGGTGGCCAGTTGCAGATCGAACTTAACATTGGCGGCGGCCGCTCGTCGCCTGATCTCATCGTGATATTGAAATAGATTTTTTACACAAACTGTAGTTTAGGAAATAACGAATTTACTTTCACATAGATAACAGATTGCGTGGCTTAAATAAAATCACATAATCCGGGTACATTTAGTTATCTGGTGTTTATGGAGGTTGGGATCATCGTAAGGATCATTTACGCCGGGACTGCTATAGGTACATATATTCTTCCGAGCAACATTATGTTTCTGTTATACTTTAAATCCTAGTCTCATATTTAGACATATTGATCGCGATGTCTAAGAACTTGTGCTGAGTTTGTTTATTGCGTACTTACATACTGTTGTGTATGTCTGAGTTCACATGCTTTAAATATAATTTCTTATGAATAATAATCAGAGTGCTACAACAGACATCGAGCCGTGTGATCGGCCCGATCGCCCTCCACACAAAGTAAACATTTATTGACTGCAGTTCTACAAATTGGTAAACAATATACAAAAGCTGCAGTGGCTACTTAACACCGTTCACCGGGATGTCTTTTTTTGCATTTTCATTTTAATAAAATCTTCCGAGTGCAAGCAGATTGATTGAAACTCACGTGTGTGTCTGAAAAATTATCTATGACGATCTCAATAGCATGGTTAATCTACCTAGTCGCTCTCAATACGTGTTCAGCTGTGAAACAACATGATACTGAAACTGCAAATACCGAAGTAACGATCGCCTCTAAACTTTTTAATCATACTCGCAATAACCTGAATGGGGATTCATGAATAATAAATGAAAATATTGTGTACAGCTTAAATTCAGCGGCGGGTTATTGAGTGATAAAACGGTTCGGAGAGTAAGGATAAACCCTAAAATTGATATTGCAGAAGAGCAAAAGGTCTTCCGGCGGGGGCCGACGGCGCGGGGCCGCAGCGGGGCCGGGCGACGTTACAACCGATACACAGCGGCGTAATACTTTTATGCCCTATGCTGGGGCATAATTCTAAATGATTTTTTAATTCATTAAATAACAAAACCACTTAAGTAAGAATTTTCATTCACATTGGAAAGCAAATTTATAGTTATATTAGATATTAATTGTAGTAAAGTTATAGTTTATTGTATAAAATAAATATTCACGGTGTACGTCCGTCATTTAGGCATCATACGATTACCTATATACGGTCCAATTGTACTGTTTTAGTCTACTAGATTCGGAATGTGGTGAGCGTGCCAACGGATACACTACAGACTCGAGGCACAATGTCAAGAATTTCAATTAAATTGGTTTTAAAATATTTAAAAAGTTGGGTAAGTCCTTTTTGAAATGTATCGACTAAGTTCAGATTTTTTAGCATTCATTCATTCATCTTTATTCTAAAAGCTTTTATTTCTATGAAGTTTTTTTTGAAATAATTGTTTCAATTGATCCAAAAATGCAGAATAAGAAGAATTCAAATATTGAGGAACGTTTAAGTTTGGGTCAACTTTTACAAGAAATATTTAAATCTGTTAATTATGTAATAAATTATAAATTAGTAAAGTTGACTGATGTCAATACTGGGTTCCGTCTCCGGGGACTCGAGCTCGCAGGTGAACAGACACTCCACGGTTGTTGTGACTGAAACTGATGGTTTATGGACATAAATTGCGTTTCGCGAGAACAATGGTTCATGCGACTCGGTTGACGTGACGTATACATCATCACGTCGTGAGCCAGTGACACGTTAGCTTCGAACGATATTTTTTAGCATCGGGAACGTCACGATCGTGCCATTCCCGTGAAATAACTGCTCCATCGATATATTGAACAATAAAGTAGTATTTATTGCGGAAGTGAAATAATATTATTATGATAACCTTTGTTCGGGATTTTATTAAACGATTCCTGCCTCCATTATGACGATTTCATGTATACGAAAACTGTGTTTGGATTTCGTGACAGAGTGAGCTGGCTTCGTTTTGTATATCGTTGTAAAAATTATACAGATCTCTCAGACACACCGTCTAACGGCATAAAGCCCACCTGATGTTGGGACAACTGAAGTGGTCACACACACCGTGACGGTAGGTGCGCTCGTATGTATCGCACGATGCTCTTTGTCTACGTGTGCGATGAATGTTTTACTTTACTACCTACATAAGTTGTTAAAAACAAAATGTTCAATTTATCTTTTCATTTAGTCAAATCATTATCATCGTCACCATTAAAATCGTTCGTAAATCCCATCGTGGTTATTTATATATTTGAGTAGGAAGTAAAATCTCCTATGGGCTCGATCTGACCCCAATAAGCATCATTTATAAGGAGGGCGAGAGCTATACGAACAGAAAAGTTGGAAAGTTTATGCAATGTTCAGTACGACGGAAAACCCCTTCAAAATGTCGTTTTGTAATTCGATCCTTATGTTTTATACTTGTATCGTGGGTAGAACAAGACTGAATTGAAAATTACCAAAAGAGTGCTGAAATTAAATATACTTTGCGTCACTGCTGTTTAGTCCGACATACACTAACTAGGTCCGGTAGGTGAGTAAACTAAGTGTTCCTTCCCGGCCTCGTGTATTCGTGTTACGATATCTCGGACTTTGTAAGGCTTTAATATAACTTCTCTTTATTTTTTTGTATGCATTGCATGTTTATTTGTACGCATTTTTGTATTCGAAAACGAAAAATTCCGTACTCGTACGTTCATAAAAACTGGGGTTGGTTTGTGTTAATAGCGAGCGGTGGGGGAGGGCGATACCGGGCGACGTTGACACACTAGGCACTTTCGTGACCACTCGCTACTATGTTTGTGCACCCAAGGACAAACAAAACGTTCGGCCACCAGTCGGGTGGCCGAGGCTGTGGTAATGGTGTGCTGACATCACAGTAAACTTTCCTACTGCTGCCATGGACGGTGAGCTTCTTTAGGCGAAGTTATGTTTCTCCGCTGATGAAATGAGACGCCCCGGTATCGTAGTTTATCGGCAGCTGCAATTAATTAACGCGTGATAATCATGGAAAGCAAAACTGAATCTTACGGTCAGTGTAGACTGCGAACGAGCTTCACAATTGCATATATCGCCAGAAGCTCGCAATTGTAGGGGGAGGACTTCTCCTGTGATGAAGTTAATTTGCTCGAGATCACTACTGCACTAATGTACAGCAGTAAGCATCACTTAATATTGGTTTCATAGCAATATATTTTAAATGAAAAAGGTTATAAATTAATATATTTCTAATTCTAAGAGCCAGTAAAACTCGGTTCTAAAATGCTATTCAAAGCGTAAGGGCAGTTTGCTAATATTATATATATATTATAGGTATGACAACATGAAAAGATAAGAACAGCGGTGATAGTAAAAAACATCAATTAAAATGTACAGTGATTAAAATATGTTATAAGAAATGAAATGAGATATTTCTATATAGTAGGACGCTGATAAATTACGCAACCTACATAATTATGTAGCTTTGTGTACATTATTTTACAGTATTAAAAAATATTCGGTTTCAAATTCAAATTCAAAATCATTTAATCATATAGGTATTTAGTAAATACACTTATGAACGTCATTTTTTGCTTCTACCACCGTTTCGAAAAGGTGCTTTAACAATTAACAGAAGAAACGGCGAAAGAAACTCCTCAGCACATCTTTTAAACAACATATGGTAATTACAAAAGTTTAGTTAAACCTGTGCGGAACTGGTTTCGACACTAATTTTGTCCAGGTATCCTTGTCATTCATGTACTCATCTATGCTATAATATCCTTTGTCTATAAGTTGTGTTTTAATGCGAGGCTTAAAAGTTCCAATGGGCAACTCGCGTAACGACTTAGGAATCTTATTGTAAAAACGAACTCCAAGCCCCATAAAGGAACGCTGAACCTTTTGAAGACGAAATGCAGATGTAACCAAATTATGCTTTATGTTTAATATTTCTACCTTGTTTATTTAAGTACTAGCAATCCACCCTCGCTTAGCTTCGGAGAAAACAGAACAACTTTGCAATGAAAGCACTTTTCACTTTTTCAAAATCAACAACTTCTTCATAAACGATATTTGAAAATGCTTCGTACATTAATTTTTTGTTAAGGAACTCATAACTATAATCGGAGTTAGAGTCGGTTCCCGGTGTCTAACTTGATTTTCGATCTCTTAAGACCACAAATCATCAATTTGAACCTGCGATATTTATTTGGACCTGCGATATTCCTGATATAAATACTCATCATTGAATAAGTTTTGCGATGGTGGCATTTCCATATATCTATTCTGTACATCTTCAGTTTTATATCTCATACCTACATAAAATGCTTGAAACGACTACACGCGCTTTAATTCGTTGATTGAATATGTATGGCTTCAAACTTCCTAATGTGTTATAAAAATAAGTGAAGCTTTTCTGAAGATCACCCCGGACGAACAGAATAACAACCAGACGAAAAAAGTAAAGTTTAAAAAGGGTTGTTTGATAAAATAAAAAATGCAATTTTTAAATTAAATTTGCTCTTAAATTATACGGCGGTTCTATTTCCGTGTAGATACTAAATATTACAAAATTCTTATCGTATCGTTATATGAAGGAAAGTGTAACGAATGTAACATTATCTTCCAACCTACATTAGACAAAATGTCACGTCACCGTCGTGACTAGTAGTGGACCTTTGATTACATTCGATTTCAGCGCGCGATCGGACCACGTGTGCGTCAAATTGCGTCCGAGCAGGACCGAGCGGAATTGGGGCAAATACCTGCGTCACCTCTGGCCGCCCGCTCGCGTGAGCGCCGTCACATCGCAAGTCACGTAATTAAGAATTCTTCGGAGCCGCCTCGGACTTGGCGATTGTAATCGCCGTCCGCCTCTCGAGCGACAGTTTAATTATCGAGCGGCCCGTGTGGCTCCGCTTCGGGTATTTATATCGCTTTAAAATCTTGACCGGCTACGGGTTTTCGAGATGTTATTCTTAACAAAATTCGAGTGATAATAAAATTTTGTTTTATCACTCGGACATGTTATAGGTAAATATTAATTGAAAAAGATACGATCAGTTTAGAGAAGTAATACAAAATATATTTTTGAAAATGTCCGAGATACAAAATAAGAGAAAGCTTAATGTATGAATAGTGAGGGTGTACGTTCGCTTGACGTGAACTGAACTATAGGTGCCAGGTGTTAGGTGTCACGGGCTTTTTGGAAAACTGTCTTCAAAATGTGCGTTGAATTTTCATCCAATAAGATATCGAGAGGACACGTCTGTTTACACGGTGTAATATGACGCGACAGGAAGAGCGCCGCGGCGCGGGATTGTACCGACGGCGGCTGAATGATTAATGAGGGATGAAAGCTCTCCCGCTTAATTCGGTCCTGGAGGTCCGCCTCACCGGCTTCGTTCTACTGTGAAGATAATTGCCACAGAGCGGTGTCGTTCATTTCTCACCGTAGTATACCTTCCGTAACTCACTACCTGCGCTCAATCTTATATTTAAAGAACATAGCACTGTTGTGAGGATCGCAATAAGTCGACTGAGTTATAAGCTGGCCCCAACAACATTTTAATCGTTGCAGAAGAACACTTGTACTCGTTGTGGGTCACCAGGGGTTTACATAGACTGTATGTTGTGCTTATACTAGTACTTACTTCCTGATTGTGAACTACGGACAGTATCTAGTCGTTATTAATTGAATATTGACCACCACAACGTTTACACACTCACACTCCGGCACTAAGATTCCCTGTGTTGCGGGTGGCGTGGACGTAGACAAATATGACATTAGAAACACCCATGACCCCAGAACAAACATTTATCTGTCACATAAATGTCTGCCCTGGCCGGGAATCGAACTCGGGACTGAGCGCTCGGCAGGCAGGATCGCTATAAACTGGGCTCCGGGGTCTGTCATTAGTCTTCAGTCTATTAAAAATATATCGCTGTTTGTAATGTGTTGCAGGTTACTTGATAACATCCAGAAATAAATATGATTCAGTTGTTCTTTCACACACAAAATCACCCTACGAAACAAAAACGAACATGGATCGGTACTCCATGTACATTGGTACTCCATTAATCGTATCAGTTAATCCATATAATATTAACATTCACATGAATGTAATTATGTAGGTGGTCCGCTTGCGGACACGCTCATGCTCTGGGGAACAAGTACCTTACTCCCCACTTCAGGGTACTTATCACGAATAGAGCATATTAGATAGGTCGGAAACGGCCGTGATATTTCAGGAATGCTGTTGTTCGGAACGGTCTGAGAAAAACACATAAAAATTTTCCTTGTTCGTCGGATTCAAGACATGCTTGATTTGGATGGTTTAATATTTATACATATGCTTTATTATTGAAAGTGCTTTTCTACGGTGATTTTCAATATCCGGCGTCGGCCATTAAGCAAGTGGTTAAACTGCATGTTACCGACTCTGCCAAACGAGTTAGTCGCTGTAAACGAAACTTTATATTTTCATTTATTCAAATCGAATTTTATGTAATGATTATATAGTACTTGAAATTTATATAACTTATGGTTTTTAAATTTAATTTGATACATTGTTTGTCGTTACTTCTCAGTAAGTTGTTTACACCTTTAATTGAGATAACACTACTGATTAGAATAGTGCATGAGCCATGTAAATGAGATTGGTGTGTATCTTGTGGGTGTAACGTTATAAATAAATAAATAAATAAATAAATTAAGCATTTTTATGACATTGATATTGAAACATTTTTGTTCATTGCCATTTTGTTCTAATTCGGTGCTACTTCGGTTTCGGTCTCTCGTGTACGAGATGACGCAGCGAACTATGAAAAGAGCTGTGTTTGCAATAAGGAATTGGTTCTACGAAGTAACTATATCGGAAATAAGCTTCATTTCACAAACTACTTTTGCTCGTGACACTCACTACAGATCTGTTTAATTTCTGTATACACCCTCATATAGGACTAGAACGAAGTGAAACATATGTATCACGCAATCTTTTCAACTTCTATAACTATGTGTACACCAAAAAAACCAATTAAATTTCATTATTTGTTATACATACTTTTCTAAATCGATATATGTACTTCAGAAGTATACTATAACACTTTATTAGCGGAATGTTTAATTCGTAAAGATTAACTTTTATATCTTTCAATCAGTGCTGCTCTCTGTTGCTACAAAATGAAATGAAATAACATTTTATTCAAAGTTGGTTTTTACAAATACTTTTCGAACGACAAACTACGCCATCGCTTCAACAAATAACTACCGTGAGTGGTCTCGGCAGAAGAAGCGGCAAGAACTCCCGAGGAGTTTTTTTTTCTTACTCACAATTACAGAACGCACTTAAACTGGCTTAATATTAAACTCATTTCCAAGCAGTCTTATCCTGAAAGTAATCATCAAGTTTGTAATAACCTTTCCGCATAAGAACGCCTTTCACGTGAGTTTTAAATTTACAATATGGCATTTCTATCAATTGTAATGGAATTTTATTATAAATATTTACACATCTGCCTATGAAAGAGTCACATTATTCAAAGAAAATAATAAATGCAAGAGAATTATTCAATTCTTCTAACTTATATTTAATATTATAGACTACAAAATAATTAGTTTGATACATTGTTTTTTATTTATTCTTCCCGTTTCCAGTTGATCCTGGCCGTCGGCTTTTGTTTTAAAAGCCACGCGTCCTAGCACCGATCACCAAGTCGTTTTAGGATAATTATACGCTCGGCCGTTATAGTATCGTGTCCGGGCAAACATTGATATCGGCAAGCTGAACCCTTCCCCGAACTCCACGATTGAATTTTAAAGTGGCCTCACAAAGGCCCATAAATAAAACACCCTTCATTAAACAATGAACGCTGCTTTTATCAGATTTTACTGGAGATAGTAAATCGTTTGTAAAAGGTACGATTACAACATTTTAAAGTCAAATATTTACTAGAATTATCCGGTATCCTAAAGCGACCGCAGTATTCATTTACATTACTATTATTGATCTTTACAACGAGCTCAAAAGTAGTCAACAGGTTAACATTCGGAGCATAAAACGTTTTCATTCGATAACGTGAATGAGATGATGTTCGAGTCCCAGAAACCGAATGTTTCTTTTGGACATGAATTACGGGATTTGCCCCTAAACATACATATGTGACGAAACTACAAGAGCGGATTAGAGCGAATGCGTAGCGACCCACTTCAACAGGCCCACGTCTCGTGGTATTCAGATTGATGGAGCGAGTGCGGGACGGGTGGTCGGCTACGTGACCTTAATATCGTGATAGATCGTCGTCTGGCGGCCACTTTTGAGACATTAAAGTTCGCTTTATCTCTCGCCCCGCACCCGCCGGTAATTGTGGCGCTGTCGGGGCGTGTCCAGCTCCGGAGAAGGTTCCGATTGTTCTTGTCGCCTCTCGCGAGCCGCGGCGGTTGCGATTGCAGGCAAGGGAGCCGCGACAGTTGAAAGAGTTTTAAACCGCCTTTTATTACTTCTGTTACTGAACCGATGATGATCCGTCTAGTATTTCAATGAAATATTATAATAACTATTGGATTGACGAATGAATAAACGAACGAATGTTTAGTTTTGGTGAAAGAATTGATTTGTGCCGATTAGAAGATTGCGTGTATATTATACCGGGTTATAATAATATCCTTTCACTGCCTGTATAGGGAGGGTTAATTTTAACATATTATCTTAAGTTTATGAACACAACCAATCCACGTGTTCACCGTTTAATTGATGTAGTGACTTCATCATTGTAAATTTGTTAAACAGTCGGTTACATCAGTAGTTACGGTTTTGAGACCGTTCTTATAAATAAGAAAGAAATAGGAGACACCGCGAATTGGAGTTCCACCGCAGTGAATTGTAGCTCGGCCGCAGTTCAATTGCGGAATCCTCTCACTGGACGAAATTTAATCTACTTTACTGTTTTATCTCATATAAAACAACTCGGAAAGAAACAGTTTCTGGATATTAGTGTGAGTTATCAAAATGAAGAAATACAACAATATCAATACAATACAACAGTATTATACATAAAAATATACATTGAGTTTGAAGCAGCGAACGGTGTTCACTAAGGTTCAGCTCGAGGCATTTATGATGGAAATATGATTTACAGGGGTTTAATAATATTGGTATAATTAATGGTAATAGATAAATAGGTAAATAGCGTATTGGGGCGGCCTAGAATACTCCCCCCAATCCCATGCTGACAAAACAGGGCGTCGTAAGAGGCGACAGAAGTCAGCCTGCTTGGTGGTAGGGCTTCGCGTAAAGATTATATTATCAGTATTATTATTAAGTCATTAATAGTATTACAGGTATTATTATCTTTCCGTGAAGCCCGCCTGGCTAGCTACCACCCTCCTGCTTGAGTCAGCCGCCAAACGACTCGTCGTGTTCCGGCTGGGGGTTTGAGAGCCAGTTCTATCTTTCTTACCTTCTTCTAATTTCCTAGCCGACAACGCATCAGTGATACCATTGGTTTTGTTAATGTCCATGGGCGACGGTGACCACTTACTATCCGTAACTCGTCTGCTCGTTTGTCGGATATTAACATAAAAAAAAAATTAATGTGTGAAGTGAATCAATTTGAACGTGTGAATCAAGACGAAGCTTAATAAAAATGCAGATAAAAAATATTATTACTTACATTTTGTTGAGCTTAAATTTATTGCTTCTATTTATTTTGTTTTAATATAATTATTATTATTTTTCATTATTTATTTTTTAGTTTTAATATTTTGTATGTAAAAAGTGTAGAGTCAAATTTATGCTTAATTTATATCAAATTACGAATTTGTTATCCTTGTTTATCCTTGTTTTTTATAAAATCAATAACATTCATTTTGTTTTTTCTTACGCTTAAATTGGCGTACAACACGTTACATTAGAAATATTGATCAAAACTGTACGTAAAGTTTTTGACTCTGTTTATTCATAATTCCTCTTACATCACTACCCTGTATTCATCTATAACTTGTTCTGACTTGTGGTATATCGAATGTCACAACCTCTTCACCTACCGTGTGTACGTGCCTCTTTATAATAAAATATAATACCACGGTCCCTATTAAGACTGTCCGTGTGGGAATTCAGCAGAGGATATTATAATTCCAACTTGGCAAGGCAGTTAAGCGTAAAAATATTCCGGCTAAGCATATCCACAGTAAAGAATCCAATAATACTAAGAGCTGGCAGCGGACCAGAGTTGGAGGAGATATCTAAAATCAGTGGAGGCTACAAGTGCCGGTTATTAAATATCAAACAGTCTTTCACATACACACCCCTGTCTTACGGGAGGCATGGACTTATACATATAAGATATCAAACAGATCCGCGACTAGAATATAAACATTGACATTTCCCATTTAACCCTGACCCCGCTGGAAATCGAATCCGGGACCCCACGCTTAGCAGCAAGATCACTACCGACGGGGCTGACAGGTCGAATATTACTTGAATTGTTTTTTCGGAGACATGATCAACAAATATAATATTTACCAGCTAAATCAAACACGAGTACTTCATAATAGTTTGCTCATGACACCTCCTTGGTTTTTAAAGTAGGTAGACGAAAACAATCTTTGACGAATAAGGAACTGCTTGAACTAGTACATTTAGTATAACATTTCTGCGCCTTAGGTGTATACTCTCTCTCCTAATAGACACTCGATAACAATGGAGTTCTTATATTGAATATCTATCAGACTGTCCTGAATTTCAGATTTACCAAAACCGGTGGCTCTTTTAAGGAGAGATCTGTCTGAAATCTCTTTAGTGAAATTCCGTTAGAATTAACGGAAATGTCATACAAAACAAAATAAAAACTCAATACAAAAGCATTCTTTTGAAGAAAGGCGTTTACAAACTAAATGATAATTTTGAGGACAAGATTTCTTGGACACGAGTTTAATATATGTTCGAGCTTTCTGTAACTGTGAGTAGGATAAAACCCCTTGGGAGTTTCCTGCAGCTTCTTCCTTCAAGACCCCTGAAGCTAGGGAATTGTTGAAGTCATGAGGTACTTTGACTTTCGAATAATATTTGTAAAAATCCACTTTGAATATTTTTTTTCATCTCATTTACTGACGCAGACTAATTCTGTAACTGGAACCCTACTTTCCAATTGCGGATTGAAAGGTTGATGGACAACCCTCTCTCTCCGTAACTTCCTACAGCGATATCACCTTCTCGTAGAAGGAAAGACCGACTGGCTTCGCTGACTATGGATGAAAGCGAGAGGTCACAGCTCTGTTGCGGCGTCGAAGTCACGGTGCTCACCCAGAAATGCCGGGCACTGTCTATGAACAAACCACAACACAAACTAAGTCGTTTTGTGTTTCCTTCTTTTTACGTGACATATTGCTAATACTGAATTAGTTTTGTATTTAGTCGTGGCCTCAGTGTCTGTTAAATTTAATTATTTTGTGTTAGATTTGCTAGAGTTGAGGACCACCGGTCTGAAGGGCGGCGTTCACAGCCATGGATATTTAAATGATGTTTCAAAGATGGTAATTGCCCGTAGTCCACCTCATAACCGTATTTGATTTGTAAATGTCGACGTGGTGTATTTTTGTTATTCCATTTCTCATTTGTTGTCGAGATTATTGGAGGTGAGAAGGATAATAATGTTACTAGTGATAATATGTTCATTACATTTTCTTTCTAATGATTCTTCTTGTATATAGTAATTGAACGAGAAAATCAAAAATCATTATAATTTTGATAGTTTACATTAAAAATATTCAATTGACGTATTGTGGAGTTGTTTTGACCACGTCTCTGTCCCGTGTTCGGATGCTTGGGCGTGGACGTTGTGTGTTCGTGACCTGTCTAAGTTATCATATATCTACAAACGTTATTTTGTTTTATTTCGTACCCTTGGGTAAACATACAAACGATAGATTTTCGGATTGAACAATGCCAACAACGGGAGACGGGAGAACTACAACGTCTCAATGGCAATCCGAAACAGGCACCCAAAGGCTATAGACCACGCCAAACATTATAAGGCGTTAGCGGCCTCCCGAAGGACGAAAATTACTCTATTATATTTAAGATATACATTAACATAGCTTAAGCAAATTAATAAAAATATATGTATATATAACATAGTAATAGAAGTTCTGTGTAAAACCCTCGCTGAGGCAACCACTCGCTCGCAGGTAAAGCCGAACAGTGAAACCTGCGCACAAGTAGCGTGGCGTCAGCGAGGTTTCGCATCGGAGTATAATCAAAAAAATTAAGAAAACACTAAAAAAGGCACGGACGAAAAGTCTGTGGTGCAGAAATTTCATTAATAAAAAAAAACGATAGATTTTCATCGCAAAACTGGTCGAACGGACGCGCGATAAAATTGTTATTACTGGCAATCGTGGAAGTTTCTTTCTCAATTTCTCAGAACTTTGGACATGTTGTGGAAGTAGGTAATGAGAATCAGCGATATAGAAGGCAGAAGAATTGAAGATCAGGCATCGGACATCTATACAAATACAGCATATGGCGTACATGGATTACGGCAGATATATGATTATTTCAATTTGCGCCTTACTATGAGACAGGTGTGCACCACTGAGGACGCACGATATTGAATGCACCGTGGTTTACCGACACGGTGGTCAACGCGCGTGTTACAAGATCGTTTGTAACGAGGCTTACATTAGCGAAGTACTCACGATAGCGGCCACCCATTAAACTTGTTTCGACGTACTGGGTCTTATATTTACGTTTCACTTAATAACTGTTCTTGATAAAAAGAATCAACAGATGTCTCGTATCTACAAGTAAGCACAATAAAAATTAACTAGCGTCGTAATGGGACCTGCTCTTGCCAAGAAGTACACATAAAATACATTGCGCCGTATCAAATCAAGAAATTTGTATTCATATTTTTGGTTACAAAACAGTACATATATTATAGCTGCTATGGTACGTGGAGAAGTTCTTAAATTTCGTCTGTATTTGTATGGAGTAATCAAACAATTTACCAAGAGTCTATGACTCGTTGGGTGAAGGGTCCTCCCTCACTGCGTTCACACAAAGTAAATAGCAGTTTGTTTATTCAGGACTTTATATACTTTGTCAATATGTTAGCGCAGCACCCTCGATCGGTTAGCTGTACGTGATCACTGCAATATGACACTATGAATAAATATTTTTCTTTCTTTATTTAAAAAAATACAATGAATAAAAATACTTATATAAGTACTTGAATAGAAAGAAAGAAAGAAAAAAATATTTCACTAAATGTTTACTGCCGGTAATATAAACTTAAGTGTTGAAATTGGCGATATATTATCATACTAGTAACAATTATACCGTATTGGGGCGGCTTAGAATACTACCCCCAATCCCATGCTGGCATAACAGGGTGCCGTAAGAGCCAGCCTGCTTGGTGGTAGGGCTTCGCGTATGGATTATATTATCAGTATTATTATATTAAGTATGGATTATATTAAGTTATTAATATTATTACTGGTATTATTATCTTTTCGTGAAGCCTGCCTGGCTAGCTACCACCCTCCTGCTTGAGTCAGCCGCCAAACGACTCGTCGTTTTCCGGCTGGGGGCTTGCGAGCCAGTACCTTATTTCTATCCTTCTTCTCATTTCCTGGCCGACAACGCATCAGTGATACCTTTGGTCTTGCTGATGTCCATGGGCGACGGTGACCACTTACCATCAGGTGGCTCGTCTGCTCGTTTGTCGGCTGTTAACATTAAAAATAAATAAATTACAGTAAGTACTAAATAAAAGGGTCGCACTCCGCAATTACCGTGGTGGTGAGCCACAGAACTGATATTCTGTGCAAACCGGTTTGCGGCATAGTTCGACCAATTCAAGGCATATTACTAAAACCTATGCTACAACTTAATACTGTACGGATTACGGTAATAGTTTGTAAGAGAAAGATTATAAGCAAAATAAGAATTATATCGAAGAGCTACAATACAGTAATTATCAAAAATATTTTTATGTATGGAGACAAATAATAAAATAAGACTTATCCCTTAGGAAGTATTCAGTGTCGCCAACTATCTAGCTGGTTTTTTCGTATGTATATACTTATGTGTGTGCGTGTGTGAGTGAGTGCATGCGCGTGTATGTGTGTGTATATTTTGTCTATGGTTATGGGTGCTCTTATCGTGTTAGGTAGTTTACTTTACTTGTATGTTATAAGTATGTAATTGTAAAACCACCCACTGTATTCAGAGCATGTATAGGCGGTGTTAGATTATCCCAGCACTCGGTGGCACAGTATTTAAAGAATCCCCGAAAGCCTGCGGTACAGTATGTTAGATTTATATATATACTTATTATTAGAAGATTTGGTATTGTTGTTGATATTCATATTCTTACATAAAATAAGTTAATGCTTGACAACAATCCCACCTGATGGTAAGTGGTGATGAAGTCTAATATGGTGAACGCACTAACTTATAATAGCCTATTCGCTCTCCTCTTGAAGACTCCCACATCGCATGTAACCGGGAACACCGACGCGGGCAGGTTGTTCCGGTAACCTGTATAGATAAGGTGGGCTTTTTTATTTGAGAACATTGATTTCGAAATGTACCTAGTTCTCGACGCTGCGCTGTTTCCTTTTTAACAGTTTTCATAATACATATGCGCGAGATGGCACAGTGAAACAGTATGTTATGCCAACGTTTTGAAATCGCTACATAAGGTTTGTGACGGCGCTGGTAACCTCGGCCCTATAACGGTATCACTGCTTCACAAAGTTTTAACGTAGATTATGACTTATGGCTTAAATATTTAACTTAGCCTACATTTTTAACAGAGGGCGAAATGCATATGGAAGATCCTTCAAACCTGACTCGCGCAAAACAGGTCAAATCATTTTGAATTAGCCGATGATTATTTTGCCCTTTGTTCAGACTGTCTAACGTATAGAGTTTGCTCAACCAAATAAAATGACGTCATAATTTCGTCAGGAATACTTTCTCCAATACTCATAGGTAAATAACGTCGCACCGAGGGCTTACTCAAATACTCCGAACAGACGCTTATATAACGATTCAATTTCAATTATCTTCAACAGTTAAGTAACAATTATATTTATTACAAACATTATATAAAGTTATCATATTAGTAAAGACAACATTATTGGTTACTTGCTGCATGTAAAGATTGTCCGAATAAAGGAGTTGTTATTCGTTAGTATTACTAAAAGCACAAGTTGTTTTCTCGACTTTCTCACCTCCTTAAAAACAAGTGATTTTAGGTTATGTAATGATTTTTAATTAAATTGATTATATTGCATAGTTTATACAACAATATCTAACCGGACACTCTCACTCGTAGTGACGACCGTCGAGTTGGACTCACGAAACTACAAATGGAACTCGAACATAATGTGCAATAACCACGACCAAGAATAGCCGACGCCGGGTAACCGAGACGTTACTGATAGAATTCCCGGAGCGTATGAGGCACCGGTTATTACTGAAACCTCCCGGGAATTTTCCAATATTGTGGCCAGAAGCTATAGTAATAATATTACACGAATTGACTGAATAGCAGTACACCGACAACGGCAAAGGAATAAGTGAAATAGCCGACGGATAAATGTGGGTTTACATGAACATTGTAAGGCCAGTGTCAGTACGGTCGGAGCGTTTTAAATAACTTGTTGAATGCTAGGTGGAAAGAAATAGTGTTAAGGATAGTTACGAGTATCTAACCTGTCAAGTGCGCTAAAGCGTGACGGAGTAAACTGTGGATACCTTGTATGTACAATAATATATGAAGAATATTGTCAAATTGTTCTTCCATAACCTGGTCACTTTTGTTATACACAGTAGTACAGCTAATAATAAAAATAACTGCCGCTGCGCAAGTGAGGCTGTGAAATAAGTTAAAAGCAACGCAGAAGTATCGTTAGTGAGAAATAATACTTTCCCCGCGACCTGAGCTCCGGATCTGTTATTAAACCGCGGCGGCATCTGTACAAAGTAATTTGGAGCTGGAGCCGTAGTTCTGTGAACGAGGGATCTGCGGGGAAGTTCTCGTACGTAGACGAAGTTCGCCGCCCCTGCCAACTTCGCTTTTGTGGCGCTGCATCGAGGATGTAGCTGAACGGATAGCGCGCAGAGTGTGTACACGATCTTAGCAACTGTGATAGTTCAATTGTTCAAAAGTTGCTCTGCATTAGTGCTTAGTGATAGATAACATGGCCATACAAATAAACGGACCCGACACGAACATCATTTTTGTCTCGCTCTATTTTGTTACAGATAAAACGGTAACAGATTTTCCACTCGCACTTCTATTTGTGTACATGCACCTCGAAGTATGCATTGACATATTTTATTTTAACAAAAATCATTAATGCGCGTAAGGAATCATTTTAGCGATACGTCTCACTCAAGCTTTGACGTGTGTATGTATGTAGTGACACATCATTTTATCCTGGTAAACTTTTTTGCTGCTCTAAACCAAAATATTTAAAATATACTAGTCCAAACATACAGTTGAATAATTCCCGTAACCTTTCTCATATACCAGATACATTAGGGAATGTTAAAGATTGTCGAAACGAGTACATCCAATATAATAAAAATGACACGTTTACGAGCCGAAGCATCTGTCTGTCAATTTTCATTAAAGATGAGGCCGGAGTGAACTTCCAATATAAAGTCGAGGGAGTCTTTAAGTATGACCTGAAAGATGTTAATAGCCTGTCAGTTACTAAAATAGTATTAACGTGACCTTTATTTGACATGATTTTCGGAGTACCGTCGACTGTACCCTTATTACGGGTAAGGTATCGTTACTGTGTCGGAAAAAACTTATCTAGATTTTTCAAAACGTACAAGCCAATTCATCCAAATTTATGATCACTGAAATATTAATTAATACTATGAATTGTATATTCGAATGCTCTGAAAACATGGTACAATTCTACAGATATGTAAATGCATATCATCCCCAGGTCAGCGACAACAATCAATAACTTTAGTTACCGTCGAACTCAAATAAGAATATATATCGACACTTACAGCAATATACTGAGGTTTTTGTCATTTTCATTACGAAAGTAAACTCACGTACGGAAAACTTATACGACTACGAAATTGTATTTACGAAATATTACGAAACTACCATGTATTTAGTGAAATTCATTTTGCTTGAGGTTTTCTACAAATAAAACGTGGGGACGAGTTCTTCAAGTGTCAGCAATAAATTGTTAACATACCGCACATTACACAGATGTTCGATGTAGGAACAGGTATGATGACGTTATGTTTTTGTTATTAGTATTCAGGTAGATTTATGGAGTACAAAAAACATATATTTCTAAATGAATGTAAAATACTAATTTTATGAATTATAATTTTTATCCTATCATATTTTACTACATACTAAATGAAATAATTTATTATCATGATAACTTCTTCTTAATAAAAAGTAAATAGACTAAATTAAAAAAAATAACTTTTAATTTGACTTATAAAGGATTTATATTACTTAATATATCAATAATTTTTAATTGCCCTGTATAGATAATATTTTATAAATTAAGTAATTATATATTCTTAGCAGAACGGGACTAAATAAATAAAAATAAGAACTTCATTAAGATCACGAGTATTTTAAATGGTGAAATTTATAAATTACGAAATGGCGAATCAAGCAGACTTTTGTAAATCAATTCTAAACGGGAGGAACACCCAACGCCGAGGGAGATAGAAGTCCGGAAGTCCCACGCTCGACAATCCATAGTTAGGAAATGGAAGGAGAGACTGGCCGAACCCAAGGCCGGCTTCTGGACTGTGGAGGCTGTCCGTCCAGTCTTAGAGAGCTGGATGGACAGGCGGCATGGGTCACTGACCTTACGGCTCGTACAGGTGCTCTCCGGACATGGATGCTTCGGAAAGTACTTGTGCAGAATAGCCGGAAGAGAGCCAATCAACCAGTGCCACCATTGTAGCTGCGACGAGGACAAAGCGCAGCACACTTTGGAGGTATGCCCAGTATGGGACAGTCAGCGTCGTGAACTCGTCGCTGCAATGGGGGACGACCTCTCGCTCGTGGCTTCGGTGAAAGCTATTGTGGAGAGCGAGAGGTCGTGGAAACTCGGAGTGTCCTTCTGCGAAGAAGTCATGTCGCAGAAGGAGGCTGCGGAAAGGGAGAGAGAAAAAGGCTTCTGACCTCCAAATCCGCAGCCGGCAAACCGGCCCCATCTTCAACCCCCATAACAGAGGCTATGGCGTAGGATATGGGGGTGTCCTGCGCCAAACCAGTAAGCCTCGAGGTGATGCACACGGTGTTCCCGCGTGCACCTCAAAGACAGAGGGATGATGCAGCTCCAGGCTCATTCCGAACAGAGACGGGCTCTGTAGAAGAGTCAACGCCGTCGATACCGCGGAAGAATGCGAGAGCGTAACCGTAGTCCCGACGAAGGGAGTTCAGAGGAACACCGTGGGGTTTTAGCCGGTACGAGTCCGGCATATCCTCTCTCAGTCGCCCCCGAGACGGAGAGGAACCCATGAGGGTTTCCCCACGTAAAAAAAATTGTAATGTGTAGGTTGTAGTCGCAATAAAGCTTTCCTGTTGTTAACATGCATATATTGTTTCAAAAATTAATTAATTAATTGTAAAATTCCTCGAACCCTCTACACTCAGCACTGGATTGTAAAAGCTGCACTAGGCTTTGGTAGGATGGTAGGTTGTTGGGCTTTCAATCTACGATACTCAAGGGGAAATGTAAGCATGAGAATCAGGGTAGGCTTCAGGAACGAGTCGTAAGATCATCGCATGGAGATCGGCTCGGTGAGTTTACTAAATGGATTTTTACTATGCCTGTTGTGTACTTGATGGACTTCGAGGGGGTTTCAGTGGGTAAAAAGGTATAGAGCCACATGTTTTTTATAAAGTTCTCGAATAATTGCGGTAGATTCAGTTCTGCTTTAATATCAAATACAAACGTCACACCCATATTTTTTTGTACGTATTATAAGCAAAAAATTACTTTATAAATATATTTTTTTTTCATATAAAAAGTTTATTTTAGCTGAAAATGTAGAGCTTGGAGTCCTATTAAAGTACACTTACTTACAAGATAACGTAAGTTGTCGTGACCCTTCGATTGCGGGACAAAAAGGAAAAATAAATTTATCCGAAACCGATCTCATATCGCATTTTGTCAACTGAAAAACACGCACAACATTATTTTCTCTGATTTATAGTACACTCCTTTCAGTATCTATTGACTAAATAGTTTTCCTAGAATAACAGTTTATCAAAAGCTGTAAAGCTACTAAATCCATCCATCTATGACTTTTGAAGTTTACTGCTTGACATAGGTCATACATGGACATAGCTGGAAACTCCTTACGCCAAACAGATCGGGCCTGAGCTTTCTGAATGATTGCTATTTGAGGATTCTTCCTCACCGGTTTTGGGTACTTCGATCTATGATGCCAGCCTATTGGTATTTCAGCCGTGTAATTCGACGAGTTATTTCGGTAACTCTTTTTCATCTACATATTTCATCATTGCGGATTACCTTCTGTAGAGAAATAGCGACCGCTGTGCAACTTCGAGCTTGTTATGTAACCGATCGATGGTAAATAATCACACAGACAAAATAAAGCGCTTGAACACCTTCAACTTCGGGCACGGAGATATTTTAAAAGGACACGTTTCCCGATCGCAGCCCATCACAGTTGGATCCTATGAGTGACTCCTTTCTCGAAGTTGCATACATACTCCTTTGGATTATTTGGCTCAGGTAAAAATAGTATTCTACCACTCTGAAACCAGCATCGTTTACGACACCCGGTATGTCTTATTCGTTTAGTGCCGGAGACTCCGAGTATAGTATTAAGTCGTTTCAGGGACACTCAAATCTATCATCATGTCACATTGCATGATAGTACGCAGTCCGAATATATAAAAACATATTTTGCACATCTTTTTAACACAAACAATTTACACGTTCGGGCCCTTCCTGCAAAGTAGGATATAAAATATCGCTGCCTGTTGGGTAACGGATATAGGCGATGACAAAGGCCCCAGGTGTGGCAATGCGTGTAAATATATGGATTTAGTACTTGTGATGATCGCAATCTATACTAATATATTATCTATTCTAAACTAATAAATAAAATTGGAGTGTCTGTTTGTAATATTAAAATAACGGCTTCTTACTACATGCATATGAATGTATATACGGTACATTTTCTCCTTCAACTTATTTCGGCCAAGGATCAATTTTAGACTCTATACACTTCCAAATAAGTTCATTGGTGACTCAGATCTTGTCGAAATCAGTTTTCAAAGGCATTGAGAACAGGCGCAAAATTGCCAGTCTCTCGATATTCTATACGATACTTTTTAGAGAGTGTGCGCAGGAACTGTCTGAAATAATTCGACATGCAGCATTTATCAGTTACTATTTATATCGTGAGCTCATTCTCATGTCACAAATGTGTTAAGTGCTAATTAAATCAGCTAATTTCCGCTTCATTTCAGTGATATGCGCCAGCTCAGTGCTTCTCGGCTTCACTTGAGTCTATGTTAAGGTAGTGTACCTTCATACTCTACGCCTCAAAACACGCATTTATACTTAGGAAAAAAGTTACACCACGATGAAATATTCTCTAACTGTAATAAGGCCTGATCATGCCTGAGCGACGTTCGTTAAATTACTTTAGATCAAAGAATTTGTATCAATATATATCAATAATTTAAACACTTGATGTGATATGAATACAAGCAGCGGCGATAGTCAAATTCACCGTCACTAACTGAATACTGCACGCCGACGTGTCATCTCCCGCCCTGCGTTATGTTGACGCATTGTTACATACAATACATACAACGTTGTTATTATTGTAATATACAATGTATATCACATACGTAATATTTTGCAAACAAATATACTTAAGTCTTAATAAATTAGATGCTTTAGTTATTGGTATCAGTTGTAATAATTTATTCATTGGTTAAGATAAAACGTTGTTGAAGCTATCTTTAACAAATTAAATTCCTAAAGAGCTGGTATGGATTGTTAATTTTATTAATAATAGTAATAAAAATATTTGGTGGCAAAAATATGTAATATCCTTCGAATTTAATCTTATAATGAAAGTAAATTTTTTACTATTATAAATTTTGTCACTCCGACCCGGGCTCAGTGAAGCACAGAAAGAAATGTCTGTGAAACGCGTTTTTCCAATAACCAAAAACCTTTTCAATTCCAATTTCCAAGAACCTTTCGATTGCTTTTCCATGTCTGTTCTATTCTCGTTTTTTGTTGAACCGTTTTCTTGACGATTTTCGCGTAATTAAATTTCACGTGACGGACCGATAGCCCAGTTGGTAGTGACCCTGCTTGCCGAGCGAGGGGTCCCGGGTTCGATTCCCGGCCGGGGCAGACACTTATATGCCGGATAAATGTTTGTTCTCGGTTCATAGGAACACAGGGAAAAACAGGTGCAAATGTGTAAACGTATATAAAAAAAAACTTAGGTCATAGTATCAAGCGCTACATTCCGAAATCCATTTAAATCAAGTTAATATTAATCTATTTGACAATATTTTGAGAGCAGAGTGTACGACGATACATAGCTTCAGACAATCGCTTCCATCCCATTCATACAAGATACATGCAATTATTATAAACCAATGTATATGAGTATACCAACACTAATATCAATGTTAGTCTATACTAATATTATAAAGAAGAAACCTTTGTATTTTTGTATGTTTGTAACGAATAAAATCAAAAACTACTGAACCGATTTTAAACATTCTTTCATCATTAGAATGCTACATTATCCCTGAGTAACATAGGTTATATTTATTACTAGAAAAAATAAGGGATCTTTGCTAAAACTTCAGTAATGTGAACCAAGGAGTAAAAAAATTTGCTTAAAAATTTATTTCATAACATATGTACGCTGCGAAAACTATTGATGATAGTAACTAATATTGGTTGTTAATAATATTTTGGTTTTTAGTTTTATTTGGTTTGCTTGGTTCATAAACATGATATGAAATGAGAATTCTATGTAGGATTGGGTTTTATGTAGAAATTACAGTGTTTTAAGTTCATTAAGTACCGATCCTCTCATTCATAAATGTTGTTCATAAATAAAGCATATAGATATAGTAATAAATGGGTGGTTCATTCTGTAACGAGTGAAATTTTAAATTAAAATATTCGTGAGATGCACACCGCATTGTATTGGCCGTTGACCTTTGACATAAGGCAGTGCTGCTACTAGACCGACATATGTAGAAAAGAGGGATCATATATTAAATTAGAATAAGCATTTGATTGTTTAGTTGTGTTACAGAAAATAATTGTGAATTTGAAAAAACTGACTTTATTTGAATAACATATGTTCTCTCCCAGTCTGTCTCATCAATCAACATATTCGTATGTATGTAATTAGTTGAATCACTCATGTATGTATTTAGTGACAGTCTCTTGGAGGTTTCGCACACCATTTCGCTACCTATATTTCGCCTCGATTTTTTCGATTTTCATTCGATAAGGCGAAACTAAATATTTATCGTTTAACTAAAGAATTCTCGTAATATAAATGGGTTTCGTAAAAAGAAAAATGTTTCTGGTCCAATTCGTTGAGTCAATTTAGCGAACAAGAAAATCCGGCAATCTAAAGGCCGTACTGCTCCACGCGATCCCGTAAGCCGCGCGGCACCACCGACATCGCCTCCGCCTCGCTCTCGCCGCAATAACGATAAAACAGACGATTTACCGACCCCCACGTGACTTGCGCATTTTTATCATTCCTACTTTCTTAGTCCTCTTTAGGTATTTTATTGTCTGGTCTGATTACCACATTACGATATATTATTCGGTAGAGCAGTGCAAGTTTGCGGCTTAACGAGTAAATATATTATCAGTCAGCTTTGACTTCGTCGTTGAATTTCCCAATTGCGATAAAGCAGAGGCACTGTAACAGCCGTAACTCCACTGCTTATTTCCTTACATTTATTATGGTCATACCTACCTTACCTATAATGAAAAGGTTATTTTTCAATGTAAACTTGCAGATCGTTTTTCTCGAAGCGAAGTTTGGAATATACTGGGACATGCGATTGCGGCAGCGGCTATCGGAGGATCGACCACTGATGGGTCTGTACATTAATGTTGGTCCTTTTTATTATAGGGACACTAGTAACTATTAATGTTAATTTTAAACGTTTCATAGCAAAAACCAACAAACGACCCACGTGATGGCAAGCAGCCTCTACTGCTCGTTGACATCAGGGGTGGCACCTAGCCAGGCGGTTAATACTTAATATTTAAGACTGAATTAAATTAACTAAATTAAATTTTGACGATGTGAACAGTGCTTTGTCCCGTGTATCGCATTGGTTTACAATAAATAACTTAGTTCTAAATGCCAATAAAAGTGTATAGAGTTTGCACTACCGAATGTGCAGAAGGTAGGCAAAATCCTTAGATTAAATAACGAAACACTGCTTATGGAACAATCCACAGTTTTTTTAGGTATCACCCTAGATAGTGAGCTTCAGTGGGGCGCCCATATATCGGTTCTCGCAAGTAAACTAAGTAGGTCTGTTTACGCTATTAGGAAAATAAGACTAATCACCGATGTTGAGACAGCTACATTTGTTTATTTTGCCTATTTTCATAGTCTTATGTCTTACGGTATCCTAATGTGGGGTAAATCAGCGGACATTGATTCAATATTTATATTACAGAAGAGAGCAATCAGAGCTATATACACATTAAAGTCGCGTGAGTCATTAAGAGAAAAATTTAAAGAAATAGGTGTACTCACCGCAGCCAGTCAGTATATATATAGTAATTTAGTATTTATTAAAAAAAATTAAAAACGTATAACCAGAAAAGTGATACACACAATCATCAAACAAGAAATAGGCATAATCAATGCATACATGTGCATTTCGTCTTCAAAAGGTTCACCGTTCCTTTATGGGGCTCGGAGTTCGTTTTTACAATAAGATTCCTAAGTCGTTACGCGAGTTGCCCATATGGACTTTTAAGCGTCGCATTAAAACACAACTTAAAGGCAAAGAATATTATAGTATAGATGAGTATATGAATGACAAGAATGCCTCGACAAAATTAGTGTCGAAACCAGTTCCGCACAGGTTTAAACTTCTGTAATTACCGTATGTTGTTTAAAAGATGTGCTGAGGAGTTTCTTTCGCCGTTTCTCCTCCTCATTGTTAAAACACCTTTTCGAAACGGTGGTAGAAGCAAAAAATGACGTTCATAAGTGTATTTACTGAATACCTATATGATTAAATGATTTTGAATTTGAATTTGAAATTTGGTGAAATAATCTAATCACTATGCACCGCTCCCTATGGCATACATGAAATTATTGTAACGATTCACATAAACAATCAATGAACATGTTAATAACGTTATAAGATGTCTTAAGATGACATAGAATGGAATGTTTTGATGACCCGACCCGACCTGACCTAGACGAGTAAGCCACGTTTAAGTCATGATTTACTTAATGAAAGCGAAAAACGTTTTAGTGTTTAAGTAACTGTTCGGATTCTCTGTCGGCCTCTCGCTCGCCCGCTCGTCTGTGATCTCCGCGGTAAACTCTCATTACCCCGCTTAACCGGGACCCTGCGTTTATGGCCTCTCTTAGCTTAATCAGGTTTTATATATTTAAAAAAATATTTCAACATTTTATTTTAAAAGTCTGTAAAATGTTGCTTCAACACTTACGAACTGAAGTTTTTATAATTTAGACTTAAGCTTTGAATTTATTTAAAAATAATATATTTAGGAGTTGCATGAAATAGAATTTATATTATTTACTATATCGCATTAGTATGAATTATTTAAAGGTTTAATAGTAAATTATGTGAAGAGAAAAAATAATTTAATTAACAATTAATGGAGGTTAGCAAGTTGATTCTTCTAATTAGTGTTCGAGTTTTATCACGTAAGCTTTACTTTTTTCTCTTACCTGCAGTAATTTAAAATACTTACTTCATTATAATAATAACAGTGTAATTTACATGAATTTAGTTGCCAATAAAACGAAACAAGGGTCGCTTAACCCTGGAAACAAGCGACGTCACACGTTAAACAAGATTTTAATCCACGTACAACGATGTTGCGGGTGTGTATGATGGGTTCGGGAAGACACTGTCCATTTCCACCATTAACTTCAGCCAACCAGCTCGCAGCTAAGACTCTGTATACACAGTATGACGATTCTAAGAGTTCTTAAAGTGGTGCAGTTGACTCAGTATCGTTGGCCTTACGTAAGCTGTAGTTCAGTGATTCATGATTTTTATTACTTCATTCGTTGAATAGTTTCATAATTATATTACTTATTGAAGTTAATATCTTTGCACCAATATGTCCTTTTATAGGAATAATATGGACGTTACCAAGTTGTTTCTTATCACTGCTGTTTGAGTGGTGCTACGTGAGCTTCACTTTCTTCTCATACTGTAATTTGAGACTTTATGCTTGTGGAGATCTTGATTGGTCTTTAGTTTCATACCGAGTCATCATTTTTAATCAGTTGGGATTGTTGTTTACCGAAAGTAAATATGTGAGTATCCTGTGTTTCTACACTACGGTTTTTTTTCCTTTCATAAGTCCAACCTTGATTACAATATCACCAGATTATTTCAATATTATTATTTCCTTAACATTGATATCTGACTTAAGTTGTAATATTTAAGGATACCCTCACTAAATTAAGTATTACAATATATCTACTCCAATGTTCAATATTTCTGTTTATTACTCAGTAAATTACTTAATTTAACACAGATCAAATTAGAGCAGTCTAGAATTCCCAATCAGAGTTTTTTTCGTGGAAAAGTGAGGTAAACTTAGCGTGTCATAAGTAATTGACATAAAAATGTTGTGATAAACAAGGACTACTATACATACTAAATAACATAACTTTAAATACATATAATACATATCTATTACATACATATTCTAATTGGATAACATACCATTGTTAACAAGCGTAAGCAAAGTAGTAATTTGTAAAGCGTCTTTTAAATGTCGAATCTCAGGAACAGTAGAATGTAACCAGTTTGACAAACTAACGGCCTGAACGGAAAGGGAATTAATATGAAAGCTGGACTTATGGGAAGAAAGAGTTTTCAGACGTGACCTGCATGATACGTCTGGAAGATGAGCAAAGCTAAGTGCGAGAAGAAGGGCTATGCAAGACCTTGTTTCCGCCTGACTGATATAAATCCCAACCATTCGGTATTCATGTTGCTTTTACAGACATTCCTTTTCAGTTACCAGATGTCTCGATAAACGTAAATTTATTTTTACATGTATTTTATAAAGAAAAAATATCGTATTCCATTTCCTTTGACACATAAGGAACAATACAACATCGGCGACACGAAGGCATTTGTTCTCGGCGCGTTTATAAGCTAGAGAAATAAATATCAATCGATACTCAGCTCAAGGCTGTATATCGCTATCCGTAACAAAAGGGCTTTCTGACAAAAGCGGGCCCTGCCGGAGTAACTTGTATTTATCGATGCTTAACCGTTCTGTGAAACTCATTTTTTATTTACATCTAAATAGTAAACGAGAGCTTTGTTCTGCTAATGTCGTAGCTGGTTTCAGTGAATGTTGAATTTAAAACGCACTTCTGAAATATTGTAGGTGCGTATAGGTTTTAAGGAATACGCGGAAGATGTTTCTTCCACCTATACTTCGACTGCATTACATAATACCATTTTGAAACAAGTTAAATGGTCACTACATTGACTACGGGTTTCAAGCTAACATATTATAATGTCAGTCTTGTTTGAGGTCTAACAAAAAAACAATTTATTTTGCCAGTGTTCCTTATGTTATCCATATTAAGGGACATTGAGAAGTATAACTCACGTGCTTACCACTATATACATGTCCGTGACGAGATTGCCTTTGTTCATTATAAGACTCCTCGCTTGAAAAGTACCCTCTCCACTTACTGACCAGTTGACAACTACCTTCTCTTCCTTTAAACACGAGAAGTGCATACGCTACAGTCAGTCAATACTATGGAAACCAAAACACAAAATTCCTTACAATAATTTGTATGGCAGATTTGAATTTTCATATTCTAGTCTAGAGTATCACAAAAAATTTGGAGAGAAGCTATTACAATAGTTTCAGCGTGCGATAGGCTCAAACCTTCCTCGACTCTAAGCCTACTTCTTCTACTCGTGATGCATCATGCATGAAACAACGTACGAGGCTACGGCCAATAACATATAGTAGGTGGCTCCACCGCTTTGGTTACTTCCAACGGTACTCGTGCACAATGGAAGGGAACTTTACCCGTCCAATGTAAAATGCCGTTGCATGTTTCGGTCGCGGTGTCGTTATTGCATCGCGTCGGTGATACCTTCAGTGTTACGGATTTCTATGGATGGCGAGGACCATGCACCATCAGGTGGCTCGCCCGCTCGTTTGTCGACTTACAGAGCCTTTGATAATAATAATAATAATATTTATTTTTTTGCTGAATTTAGGTATAATCATACAATGTTACAATTCATTCAAAATAATTTCCGCTAAATTCTGCCTATTGGCGTGCAAATATTGAACAGTCAATTATTCATAATATATAGAGATACACAGATTCAAATTCTATAAATTATTATTTTTTTTACACACTCACATCCCCGCACTAGGATTCGCTGTGTTGCGGGTGGCATGGACATACATAATTATCACATCACAAACACCCATGACCCGAGAACAAACATTTATCTGTCACATAAATATCTGCCCCGGCCGGGAATCGAACCCGGGACCCCACGCTCGGCAGACAGGATCACTACCAACTGGGCTACGGGGTCAATCAATTAATATGTCAGTTTATACATAGCCAATGTCATTTAATGAATTATGTTAATTCAGGACCTTAAATTATTTATAATAATTATGTCAATTTATACATAGTAAATGTTAATTAATACATTAGTGGTCATGTAAATTTATCATTTAAAAAGTCATTGATAGTATAATAGGCTTTGTCAATCAAGAGATCCCGGAGTTTAGGCTTAAACTGAGAGATATTAATATCCTCATTTCTTATTGTGGTGAGTAGTTTGTTATAAATTTTGGGTGCCATTCCAATCATGCTTTTCCCAAGTAGTGCAGAGTTTGAACTGGTTGCACATATTTTATTACCAAGGCGGGCACTATTAAATCTTGTACATAATTTGATATGAGACTTAACGAAAACGGATATTTCAAATATGTAGATACATAATTTTATATTTCTTAAAATATGGGATACAACTATCTCTATTACCAATGTTTGCGATGGCTCGTATGCATTTCTTCTGAGCTTTGAAAACCCTATCTTTATCCGTTGAATTCCCCCAAAACATTACTCCATATCTTAGTATCGACGACACGTATGCGTGATAAGATGTCAGTACTATTTTAATATTACTAATCCTTTTTGTTAACATCCTTAGTGCATACGCAAATTTACAATTTTTCTGACAAATAGTGTCAACTTGTTGTTTCCAGTTTAATTTTTCATCAACCATAGTCCCAGGAACTTAACTTTGTCAGTTGTGTTAATTATATTACTCCCATGACTCAAAGTAATATTTAGTTTATTTGCCCGTTGTTTAAAATGCATGATGTTTGTTTTATTAATATTTAGTTTTAAGTTGTTATTATTAAGCCAGTCTATAATTGAGTGCACGGTTTTATTTGCATCAGTTTCATATGTATCGATGTTTTTTCCTGTAAATATTACAGTACTGTCATCAGCAAACAATACCATTTGGCGATTAGTAACCTTTGGGAGATCATTTATATAGATAAGGAATAATAATGGTCCCAGCACACTACCCTGAGGCACACCAAATTTAACTTTACGGGGATCAGAAAAGTAAGAAATTTCAGTTTTACTTTTTATACACAGATTGGTGATTTGTGTTACGTGTATTCTATTCGAAAGGTAAGACTTCATAAGAGCTAGAACATTTCCCCTTACTCCATATGTTTCTAGTTTGTCTAATAACATGTTATGTTCTACATAGTCAAAAACACGTGTCATATCGAGATAAAGAGCAGAAACAGGTATTTTTTTATCTTTATGGGTTATAATACTTTCAATCAAATCATAAACAGCGAAATTTATGCCCTTATTCTTTCTAAAGCCCATTTGTTCTCTCGTGAATAAATTATTCTTCTCAAAATAACAGTTGATACAATTAAATATAACACGTTCAATAATTTTTGAAAAAATTGGAATTAAGGCTATAGGGCGATAACATTTCATACTTGTTTTATCATCTTTTTTAAATTGTAGCTTAATTATGGAGGTTTTTAATTTTTCAGGGAAAATACAACTTTATTTAATAGTTTTTAATATTTAAATTGGAATGTGTTTTCCATACTCACTTGTTTAATAACAGATCCAGTCTAGCAAGCAGACAATTTCCTATAAAAGGTTGAGATAGAAAAGTGCCCGCCGTTTACAAAGCAGTCCCCCGAACACAACGTAATTAACGTACTTTTACGTAAACATATTTTTGTCAGAAGATGCCTTACAGCTCCTGCAACTACAGCGTCGCCGCAAGGCGAAGACGGTATATAACGGAGAAGCAGTTTGAAGCGCGCTTTCCCCCCGCTCTACAGTGGGGTTTGTCACGCCAGAAGGCTGTTTACCCCATCGAGTTTCTGCCCGGGTATGGGGGGTCTCCTCGAGTCTCGAATTCCCCACACTTAGGCTAAAACCTCAGTGATCACACGCCGCATTGGAAGACTGATTATGCTTAACGCGCTCTTTCGCTCGCCAGCCGTCCGTCGGACAAGGTTCCTTCGCATAACGATGTTACTACATAAATTCGGTTTACGATACAATTCTTTTTAAATTGTTCAAAATAAATATTGGAACCAAGTTCCTTACGGCAGGCTTGGAGGAGATAGGGATTTTGCTGCGCGACCGAACTAAAAAAAATGTGATAGTAAAACCGTAAGAAAAAGTCCGTGGAATAAAACCGTTAAATGAGACGTGCGCAGGCGCGACAGTCGTATACACAAGCGAGTAGTGTATAATACCTTTCTCTGTCTCAATCCAATAGTTTCATCAATAGAATTTAATGACGAGACTGATTAATAAGAATTACTTATAATAATAAACTTTTATTTTTGTAATCATTTCTATTTCTATGTAATTTTATGTTGTCAAACAAAAATAAAGAGACATATTTTGTTATTTTAGTTGATAATTTGAATTACGTTTTTTTTATTGTGTCGATTCTACATTAGCCGAAGGAACTTCGTTCCTACCTGGTGTCCCACGACACCACATCTCTTTTTTATCAAATTATAGTTGTTAATGGTGTAATTTTTTTTACTTAAATTAAACTAGTTTTACAAATTTTATAATACTTGAGTTAGTGAGTTGTAGTTAATTAGTAGCTGTTAAAAGTAATAAATATTATTTAATATGTACTTTATACATTATATACATCTATCGGCGATGCCAGAAGTTTTAGCAGCATTGTCGAACATAGCGTGGGCGTATAATCGTTTAACACTTTTAATTAATTGTTAACTAACACTTCACACCGGGCAAACGAAACCAGTAACAGTTCCCAGTGCGGAGGAACCGATCACTTCGATCGCAGACGTCATTCCACTAGCTAGGCTCTGTTGTAGCACGATGTTAGCCGAGTATCGACGTCATCGCGGCAGTGCTGCCATCACTCGGATATCCTGCTGAGTTTCGTTTCACGTCTATACTAATGACCATCTCCGACACATCTATATTCTTTTTAACCACTGATTTGATTTAATGTATTTTAACAAAAATCTACATTGTAATTTAACGAACCTACTAATATAGTATCTGTCGTATCTGTACGGTAACTATAACATTATGTATTTAGGTGTGATCAAAAAACCGTGAAAGAGAATCGGAGATGAGAATCAACATTATCTAGGAATTCACAATGCTGCAGAATGACACTTGCCATCATATCACTAGATATATTTAAATAACTGTACATCCCACATGTGCACACTTGTACTATAGCCACTTACGTCTACGATTTGGCGGGATGGTCTTACTTCGAGTAGATTTTCCCCCCAAAAGAAACATCGAAGGTGTAAATGATTTGTTAGCGACAGCTGCTGTGGCTACTTGCTAGTAACATAAGTTGTATTGTAAACCTTCACTACAGTACAGACGCCAGGGTCATTGGTAGTGCTGCGAGCATGTAAATTAGCAGACATTCTACCGTTACGATTGATGTACTTGTCTATTTCATGAAGCTATGACGTAGCACAGTTGAAAAACTGATAACAAAAAAAGTAAATTTCTGTAATGTGTTAGCTTGTCCCTAATAGTAATTAGTAGCAAAATACAGAAATATTGAAATTTATACTGGTCTTTAGTTGGTCTCTACAGTCGTTCCTTTATGTTGTCCGTCCAGACTTTTGACACTGAGCATTCTTTAATTATGATACAAAGCTTTGTATTTTGACGACGGAGCTTTATGGTTCAGTGTTTTATTTGCTGAAAGCGGAACACACGCTATCCGAGGATTTATATAACATGGGCTTTTGTGAGATTTTTAATACATTGTAGTGCGAGCCACGACTGTGCAGATCTTGAAATTTATGCTATAATTTTAATATGGATTTAAAAGTTACGGCCACTGCGACAAACAGTAAACCAATTTAATGGAATCCCATAGTTGGAATGAACTGATTGGGATTTTAATTAATTATCACTTCACCGAATGAAGGAAAACATCGTAAGGAAACTTGCACACCTAAAAGTTCTCCATTATGTTCTCAAAGGTGTGGGAAATCTGTCAACTCACATTAAGCCAGTGTGGTAGATTATAGCCTAAATCCCTTTGATTGCAAGAGCAGACCCGGCCCCGCAGTGAGACGATATGGGTTCTAATGACAATGATGATTTGGGCTCACGGATTCTAGATTTTTAATACTGGCGTTCCAAACAATATACAGAAAATTTAATACTGACGAATGCTATATAAAATTTTAGGTTGTCTGTCTGTTTTGATTTTGCTAATGTAGATTAGGCCAGGTATAAATCTGGCCAGTAGTTTAAATAATTGGGAAATAACATGACGCCAAAAGGCAAAGTTGGTAACTAAGTATCGCGGTTGAATTTGTTCCGGGCAACTATATATGACTATAAGTTAGCATCCAAAGCGAAACGGCGGTGATAAGGCAGGTAGTTTTAAACATGAACTTCTACGGTTCACTGAAAAGAGCACGACGCGGTGCGGCGCGACGCACGCGGCGAACATCATATTTATTTCGCTAGCATTCGACTTCTTTACCTTTGGCTTTGAGTTTTATAAGTTCACAGAGATAAAAATTTACTTCAAAGGTTCAAGGCTTTGTTAAATTTGCGTTTCATTCCGCAGTGAATTTAATATTATAATAATCTTAAAGATTATCGTATATACAAACTTACCGTATTGATATCATTGGAAAAATAAAATAATAACATTATTTATCAGTTTCATAAGATTGTAAAAATGATGAACTCATATATACTATTTATTGAGATTGAAACTGATTTGGGAGTGCAAAATAATTTAATTTGGCCATTCGTCTGCAGTTAATAACAGAGTTTTAGGCTGTAGACCACAGTTACAGTTACATTAAAATGTAGTTTTGTAATTATGTGTTATCACGTAACTGCTTTTATAACTGTGAATAGGGATAACAATCACTGAACACCAAATACTGTGCGCGGGCGCAGCAGGTGCGGCGACTACCTGTCAGCCGATCGAGTCGATCGACAATTTGGCTCGATTGTATTTTGGTTTCGCTTCAAATATCAATTCGATGTCAAATTGAGTCTATTCCCCCTGAGTTACTGTAATTGGATGGCAAATCTTTAAAACAAAAACTATTTTACGCTTCTAAAACGGGATATGACTATGAACACATTGGACATACATTTTAATATAATTATACAGAATTTTTAGTTTTGAGGAGCGCTTCGGTTTTTTGATTGTCGTTGCGCGAGCTGCCACAACGTGTCGCTTTGGTGAAGTTTCATTCATGAAATATTTTTAATGCTCCGAATTGTAATCGAATGATTCTGGTTCTCAGGAGTTAGTGAATCCACCCGTAGCACAGTTTAAGATTGAGCTGATAAATAACCATGATCAGTGAGGGTTCGTCTAGTTACTTTAACTACATATATTAATTACACACACACACACACAACATATCACGCTCGTAGCGAGCGTGTACATGCAGGTGGTACATGCAGGTACGTATATTTTTCAGTGGACAAAATATAAGATGGTATACTTCAATGAAGCTTTAAAACAACAATTGCAGTTTGGTCAACGAGTCCCAAATTGCATTTCAAACCGCCGCTACGTGAAAACGTTTTTTTTTTGTTTTTCGTAACACTTGAAAGTTTTTTTACTGTGTACAATTTTATTCTGGTTTTCATCGTAAAATGTGGTTTTAGTGGGCTCGAAATAAAACGATATTTTGTACGGAGAGCAACTCAATTTTTAAGCCAGTTTTGATAGTTTTCGGTGGTCAGTGTAATTTATGGTACTTACTGTAACGTTTCAAATAACGATTCTTTCTGAAATAACATAACTTTAACCGATTTCTTCCTTGACACCTGCACTCGTGTTGGGTGATGAGCATTTGAATGCATTTTGTAATTTTGTAAAATGTAGGAAGTAGTGTTTGTGTAACTAAAAAACATACATATGTAATAGGTACGCGTTTATTTCCAGGAGCAAATTGAGACTTCGACGACAAATAATCGACTATTATGTATTGGGAAACGGATTTATTTCAATATATTTACGATCCGATTAATTATTTAATCCGAATAGTAGGAAAATCGGAGTTCAGCATGGCTGTGTGTGTGAGTCGACGGGTACAATAACGGTATTTATGAATACGATTCGTTTCATTTTCTAACACTAGAAACGTCGAGATTTACATCATGGCCATTGGTGGCTACGTTAGATCATATTTGAATTCTAGATATAAATGTTCACGCACATCACCACGCTGCTCTAGAATTCCCTGTGTTGCGGTTTGCTTGGATCTACACAAATATAACCTTACAATTACAATTACCCAGAATTCGAAAGCAAACATTTATCTATCACATAAATATATGCCCCCGTCGGGAATCGAACCCGGGACCTCTTGCTCGGCAGGCAAGGTTATAGACTGGGCTACGGGGCCGTAAAAAGATGTCGTTGATGAAATAAATTCGTATTAATCCAGTTCGTAATTCGAGTAGAATGTGTGATGGTTTATAGGCACTTTTATACATATATAAAAGATCTTCTCAGGTTACGTAAATTTCACTTGTATCGATGATAAATTACTTATTAATTAGATATATACGAGTCTCATTAAGTCATTAATGCTGTTCGTTTTACTAACAATTGTCATTCATACTATTTATGCGTTAACAGAATGACGTTGTTACTTAATAATGAGTTTACGGTGTATTGAATTAAACAAACCGCCTTCCAGATGTCTCTATCAATTGGAACTGCGAATCAGTATGCAAGCGGCATATTGTATGTTTCTTAATTCTGAGTTAATGAATCACTTCTGTGGGAGGTATCATGGTAATGCTTTGTGATGTTAAAAAATCGTTTCTCAATATTATAGATACTAACAGCGGTGTTCAAGTACCGAGAGAATTAAATAATAAGAGAAATGAAACTTTTCAGGCGGACAATGGATCCAATCTGGTGGTCGGCGACAACTCGCTAAGTAAGTTGTGAGTATGGGTAGAGTTCTTCTGATTGCTCCTTTGTACTTGGCGGCCGAGCGCCGCGCGCCGCGCGAAGTCTTTAATTGCACTTCGTTGGTATGCCATTCCGTTCGTTACAGAAGTTTCGAAGCGAGATCTAATATAAGGAATATCAACAGAAAAGACTGCGCGTGCACGAGACGTCCACGGAATTTGAATTGAGAGTAAACTGGCCAGTATAAAATTTTGTCAAACAACTAATATAATGTACCTATTCAAGAACAGAATACCGAATTGGTTGTGCGTCTGTAGTAGATATTGCATGACAATTTTGTTTCTCTAGTATTGAGGCACGAACAGCTGTGATGTGATCAACAACAGTAGGTATGTGCAGTGGTGGATTGCGTGTCAGTTTGTTTCTCCATATCAATAAAATTATATTTACAAAACCAAATTACAAATATTTCATCGCTTTTAGAAGTTGTTTTAAGCAGTTGAAAGTTTATTCTCTTATATAATTTACCAAGTAGTCAGAGTTTGTAACAATATTTTGCATTAAACGAAACAAAGCATAATATTTGTGAGCCGCTCGGCGCTCGCCGTTCATATTTAAACAAGTACAAGACAATCACAGTGGAACTGGACCTCGTTGGCAAACCGTTCTCCAAATCCTTACGACCGTTTAAATATTCAGCGCGTCGTGCGGTACCGCCACCGCCGTGCGGTGCTGTCCCGTCGAGACTTGTAAGTTTTCTGCAAACTGCAAACGTGCTTGTGAGGTGACCACAGTATCGATATCGACCTCGACACTCGCGAATCGTTCAAATACAAAAACTTTGTTGATCTGTTGCGAAAAAATATTTATACTACTAGATGTTCCTTGGAAATATAATTCAGAAATTAACGAATATTTTAAACCCTACCACCTGCGACTTGGCTAGGTTTCAATGTGACAGACCTTGAATTCGAATAACATATCAGTGGTTGTCCAAAAATTGGACAGTAAGTAAAAATTGACTGCAAAACACGCTTTCCGTTATACTTTTCCATTGGTACTGAAAAATCTAGTATGTTCACGTTTCAAATAAATATTTTTCCAACTCGACCCGTTTAGAAATCAAGTGTATTCCAAGTATTATAATAATTTTAACCAATGTTAATGCGTTTAATTATAATTCGGAAATTATGTGTCTGGTTCTGAATTGTCTGCGTGATTATTTGAATCTAATTACTGGGCTTAGTACTTTGCCATCTGGCTGATGAAAAAAGTCTAGACTTCAAGTTCGTACATTTTATTTTTTATAATTACAATATATTATATAGACTAAGGCTGTGGTCAGTCCTAGGGACGGACATTGAGAAGGTTCAATGTACTAAAGTTTTAGAGTTCTACTATGTATTTCTCCGATATATTGACGCCTGGTATATTTCAGTTCACAATAGCTAATATTTTGACGAAGCCCTCACCAGATTTTTATTTTACTCTATTTTTTGCTATTAAATTTCATTCTGGACCGGCGACGTTTTTAAATTTGTCCTAATACACTCACTCTGCCTATCATTGCCGGTATCTTGAGACCACATGTTAACACGACACCGTTACCTTATCTGCGTCGTAAGATATCGTCGTTTCTCGACAGCGATGCTAGCAACCCTATCGCTCTTCACAAAAGTCCAATCAATTAAGATTAGATCCGATCGCTATTCGTTTTCTTCTTAATTTCTTCAATGACGGTAACAAATCTTGCTTTTTCATTCGAGTTCTTAACGCGTTACCAATCTGTATAAAATAGTTTATTATATTGCTCTCTATTAAAATGAGTTAAACTAAGGCTGTGTACTCTGGGTAACAGATATAATCGCTGTCCCTAGTGCGCCGGACAAGTCCCCGCGTCGCGTACAGAAACAGTCGGGGACCGATCATCTCGTGTGGTAGATGGTTTGTATTGTAGTTTATGATTGCATTATATTGAAGCAGTGTTACTTCTGTTTACAAGTATGTTCTTAATTTTACATAGAAAGAACAGTGTACGTAGAATCATTAAACTGTAAAATAATCACTTTATTTGTTAAATTATATATGTGGTGAGTTTGATGCCTTAGGTGAAAAATATAAGAACCATTAGCAAGTAATACCCTTTCGGTCTAAAGCGCTCTAGAAATAGCATGTAAAAGCGGGCAGTTCTAGTCACCTTTTGGACATGGAGACTGAAGGTGAGTCTGTGGTCTACGGCTACGCCCAAGTATTTGACTATCTCCTTTCATTGGAGAGGGTACCTAATAAACGGACAGAGGGATCGTTGAGGTTACGTCTGCGCTTATAGCCAAAGCGGAGCCCCACGTGGAAGCCTTGTACCTGCTTTTATAGCATTAGCCTTACTTGTCTGCAGGTCACCGGCTCTATCATTTTAATCAAACGAACAACTGTACACCAATTTGGAATTAAATCAATAAACAATAAACAATAAACGGCGATATGTACGAGTACATGAAAACTTGAACATACGTAACTTATGTAATGAACTATACATTTGTACAGTCCAGCATGTCCTTAAGATTTAAAATAAACTTTATGTATATCAAATCAAAGCAAAAAACGCACAAGTCCTATTGCACCCGTGTCACTAGAAGCTTTTTTTATTCCGGGACCGACAAGTTGATGCTTGAAAAATAACTCCAAACTAGCGGTTACAGATTTTTAAATTCGAATTCAAGTTCATAATCATTAAACCGTTTAGGGACATATTTTGTAAATACAGTGTAATGTCAGTGTAAAATAATTGTATGCAATGGTGGTTTACGACAAATACGGTGGTCGCGATGTGTTACGTTATTCTAAATATATATGAAAACGAATATCGTAATCGTTGTGTGCCGCTGAACACGAGTCTGTTGTGTCGACAGCCATTAGCTCTGAACACGTACTGCCAATGTTTGTCTATAATAATCTGAAGTTTATGAAGATCCAAAACTTAGTTGCTAGAAAGCCTCGATTAACAGAATGTATATTTTTAAACGTCATTCTTTCACGTTACTTTTTTCATAAATTAAAAGGACGTAGATATACCTATTATTGCGAAAAAAATTAAAACGTCACTTGGCTTTCAAAAAAGTTTTTGAACTATTCTATTTCTATAATGTTACTAGGTGAGTCCTGTACCGGCTGAAACTGGCTCGATCCGGTTACAGCCACTTAAATATTCATTCGAAGTAGTATAAGGGTCTGCCTTTATTTATCACCGATGAAACATCATTGCTTTTATTTTATTATTTAAAATAGTATAATTTACTGCGGCAGAGTAAGCTTACTTATCCTCAAACTTATTTTTCTACTAACCTACACTTGAAATGTGGCTAAAACTCTTTTTATACATATATGTATAGCACAACGGTGCTGACCATACTACACTAATTATACCTAATTACAAGGTTGTTTACTGCTTGTTACCTGTCGTTAAATAATCCTTTTATGTTTATTTGAAAGTTTAAAAACGTTATTTAAATTTCTTCAACATTCATTAGCAAGGTCAAATACGAGTTTAAAACCTTGGCTGGAATAAATTTATACATTTAAATTAGAGAGTAAATTTCGTTCGGCTGTGCTCACCCACATTTAAACCTTCATTTGAGCTGCATAAGAGAGCAGGTGAGGTAATTAGCGCGTGATTGCACAAAGAGATCCGCCACCATTGTTGTACAATGTAAATTAACTGAACATCGACAGACTGACAGATGGAGTTGGGTCTCGTAAAGTACTCGTATAATATTATAATGTTTTAAATGTACGAATAGCCGGTCTGACGTCACGTAGTAATTATTTAATAATGTAATCATCACTTTATTGTTTCGATAACCTAGAAGCGCTCTGAGCTTATGCGTTTGACTATTATGTTTAAAACGTGGTACATATGTTTACGGTTTAAAACCAATGGGGTTTACCTCTGCAGGGTCTGAATTTCACAACCGATACCTTAAATATCGGCGCTTTTTTCTTGATTTAATGCAAATCAATAATATGGAACAATCGACCTAATAAATAATTTTTATCTGTCTTTATTTAAATTGTATTATAAGTTCCGATACTTTATTCTGCTAAACGAATGAAAATAAATCTTATTTTTCATGAAAACTTGTAATAAACCTATCCTATGTGAGGTATCGTAATTAGCAAACATTTTATTTTTTTCTCCTTACTTCATAACGATATAATATGCTTCCCGATAAGAGGCATTATGCATATTTATTAAGAGAACTGTGTGAGGAGTACCTTCCTACTTGTATATTGTGAGAAATTCTGTGGCAGAAAATTAATCCGACTTCAACTGCAAAATTATATTAACGATGAAATAGTAATCCCGCTACTTACTTCCTTTTAAATTGAAAAAACATCGTCAGGTAACCACTGGGTCTTCTACCTTACCTTTGTCCAGCCCGAGTTGTAATCAGTAGCTAGTTGGGACTTACGACGATACTGGCCGCACAGTCCTGTAGCTACGGGTGATCGTAAATCGTGGAGCTCGATCGGTGGTTATGCTAATATTATTCATAAATGTATAAATGCAGCTAATTTAAATAGTTACACAAGTATTCACGGTACACTTCAATTTTTACAATGAAAGTGATCGTAAAACGCCTATCTTTTTAAATAATCCCTGTCCAATGTTCAAGTTTTCTACAGTCAGCTGTTTAAGCTGTGTGGTCATATTCGAGTATGTATGCATCAGTCAGCCGATAAGCTTGTCAGTAGTAAAAGGGTTGACTGAGCGAGGTCAAGGGTCGGAACATCGGTTTGAAGGGACCGAGTCGACTCGTGATCGCGTTAATGCCATAGTCGTGTCGTCGTCTGTCCGCTCTCCGGAAGTTGCTTATACTCTGCGGGATTCTGTTACATTCGGTTTCTACTTACGTTGTACGAATGAGATGTTTTTATTGCATAAAAATAAACCCTTGAAGACTTCCATTGTAAGCTGGAGGGAACATCGACGGGGGCAAGGTAATTCAGTAGGAATAATCGTACTTCGAGTTGTTCTATGGGGAAACGGCGATGGACGAATTATTTCGAACAATTCCTGCGCACACTCTCCGAAATGTACCCTAAAGAAGACGGAGGGGCTGGCAACCCAGCGCCTGTACTCTAGGCTCTGCAGATTGGTTTTGACCAGAACTGGGTCACCAATGAACCTCCTCTTTGCACGCCTCTCCATCGACACTAACACTGTGTACGGGAATCTTCTCAGCAAAACAAAAGGCTCGAGGATTAGATGTGTAATAATTATTAACTGTTACATTGCAATAGAATATTGAATTGAGTAATGACGTCCACGTCCTCTCACTGTCGACCAATCCAATGCGCCCGGCGCGGGCGGCGTTCCACAGAGTAGCTAGCTCGATAACGAGTAGCTTGCTCAGAACGGGTAGTGCTGCCAGCGTACGTACGGGCGCTAACACACTGATAGATGATATTTGTTCGATGGAGGAACGACGATAGGGGAATTATTTCGAACGATTCCTGCGCATTCTTAAAACTGTATTCTACAGAAGACCGACAGGCGAGAGGAGAGATTGAACTCCGGCGTTGTTCGCTATCGATTGCGCTAAAAAACCATCGACGACGACTCGGAGAAACCCTTAGCTTAAAAAATCCTTTATTCAGCCGATAAGGCCAGAGGAAATATCATGCGCTGGATGCTTGCTTAACAGGCAAGCGCGCCAGACTCTGTGAAAAGCCTTCAAGATAACGAGGAGGACGCCGAGTGCCTCTCCGTTTTTCTCGAGGGCCTCGGCCTATCAATGAGTGGCATAGGCTACAAGGTCTCCAGTCAACTGGTTTCGGCGAAATCCATACTGTCGGTTACTGACGGAGATCGTTTTGTTCTAGGTATGCTATGAGACGCGAATTCAATATACGTTTCATAGTCGATAATTATTAGAGTCGGCACGACTGCCTTTTTTGGATATGGGTTGTACGTAGGCAAGAGGATTTAGAGCCTTTAGAGAGAGGCGAAACGAAAGTGTCAACACAAAAGACAACTCATGTGCCTTTAGTACAATAGCTGAAATTTCGTCGGCACCACTGGATTCTTTCACGTCTAAACATCGCAAGGTTTTGAGAATCTCCTTGTTTGTTATACAGGTCTTGGTCATTGAGATGAGAAGCCACAGTGAGGAATTTTTGGTGGCAAACAGAGAAGTTTTCAGCAAACAGAGATGCGAACAAGTCTGCCTTCTCTTTAGCAGTGCGAGTCAGAGTGTACTCTGGTTTTACTAATGTCAACAGAAGTTAGCCTCAACCGCTTTGGCAAGAAACCAATTAGTTATACTGCCAGATGCTGGTCAGAGAGTTTTGTGCCTATATATTGGATGTGGTATATATTAACATTCACCTTTTGTAATGCCTTTTTGGAGGACTTGTCGGCGAGGTTAAATACTTTCTTCTTAGAACTGATATCTGGAGATTTACGATTTCGAGCATTAACCCAAGATTAATACGCTGAATGTTTTCGTCTCTCAGTTTCAGTGCATTCGGCGTTAAACTATTGGCGAGCTTTGTCACCGACAGGGACGTCAGAAAAAGGGATGGAGTAATTCTTTGCTTTACATACCACATCGGTTATTGCCGCATCTCATCCCAATCTGCTGACCTGTAATGCCATAATCGCCGGACATCGTGGGAGTCGTATTTAGGAGGGGAGTATGACGACAAAGTTTTCATCAGACAGTGATCGGAGGTACCCAATTGAGACTAGAACTGCAAGTGATATCTGTCTGGATCGATAGTCAGCAAAAAGTCCAGGCAATTGGCTGTGCGGCCGTCGACAACAGGCACCCTAGTCGCTTGCTTTACCAGTTGGGAGAAACCAAGCGACATGGCAAAATTAAACGTTGCTCTCCCAGCATGGTCGGTACTCTAGCATGGGAACAGCCACTACTGATGACACGCATGAAAGTGCCCCAGAAATACTAGTTGAGCCGAAGGGTGTCGATTAAGGACCTCATCAGCTGCCACACTGGGCTGTTCAAATAACTAAGTTGTCTCGTGGACACTGCTGTGCGATAAACACGAGAATAAAAGATCATGTCGATTCCTATGTCTACTAAAACCCAAATTGTAGAGAAAGTGGGGTCTTCAAGGTGACTTAGATGTTGACAGCAGATGTGAATAAGGGCATACATGCAAACCCCGGCATGAACGTGGAAACTGTGCTCAGTACCTGGATAGTCTATTCACGCCCCGCTCGGTGGACAACTAATCTGCGTCTCCGTGAGGATGAGCAAATGCGGCTGCATAGTCTAGATGGCAAACCACGTATATTTGTGAAGTGTACCTTAAATAAGAGGAAGTGCAGGCGCTCTGAACGAACGAACCAACGACCCAATATTCCTCTTGCTTTTCATTATTATTTTAAATTAGGATAGAGTGAATAAGATGGGGAATGGCAGTTGAACGAAGCGTTGCGTGGGTGACCCTGTGAGAGATTCAGTATCACTGTATCATTAGGGCTTTAGCTTGAAGACCGCAGTGACACTCTTGCCCAGTCGCCAACCGGCATGATGAAGTTACTCTGGGATTTTTTGTAGTTGGCGTGGCAGCCTTTCATGGGTGGCTGTCCACTACTTGGACCCCTTGCTGACTACGGTCGGCCAGCAGTGTAACGTGCTTCGGATCCCGCTACCCTCCAAAACTAAGCTCCCGACGCGACAAATAAACTACGTTCGTTAAGTTCGTAAGCAATCCGTTCACAAATAAAAAAGTTAGAAAGTAACATATGTTAGAAATGATTGGTATTGTATATGTAGTAGAATATTAGTAGTATAGTGGTAGTAATCTGGTAATTCGCTCCGTTGCTGTCGATATTTTATAACCAGGATTAATATTGTAATTTTCATATTTATAAAACATGAACTATGTATTCCAAATACTGAATGGGAATTAATCTAGCTGTTGTATTGACTTGTACGTATCTCCGTCGAATGACGTAGATGTCCCAACACTAATCAAGAATATAAAAGTCGTCGTTCGGAGGTTAGGAGGCATTCTGTTACTAGTTCTTGTACGAATAAAATCATATTAATTGAGTGAAGTGAGAAGATTTATTTACAGGAACCCAACACATATTTCTAATTGATGAAATAAAAAAATCCAGTCCTAAAACAATGGCGATGAAGCGATGGCGTAGTATAACGTTCGAAACGTGTTTGTGAAAACCAGCTTCGATTAAATATTATTTCATTCATTCATTTAATGCAGGTGATATTTCTAAGCGTAAGATGTAGTTTTCTGAAGCGAAGCGAGGGCAGTTTGCTTGTTTATAAAAAGTATTTATAACATAGATAGATATTGTATTCAATTAATAAAAAAAAAATGAAGACAAATTAACACAAACAGAGATCATCATGCATCTAGATAATCCATATTATATAAAAAAAATAGCAAAATATTTTTTCACATAGGTGCCGTGGCAGCCTCAGCATATACACAGACTCAAAAAATTTGCAGATTTTAATTTTTACTGTCTATACATTCTTACTTTCTTTAAAGCATAATATTGCTCAATAAAAAGGCAACGTCAGCTAACCGTCTTACCAAAGAGGCCGAGAAGTTAAAACGCCGAAAACCGAATGCGGTCGGGAAGTAGGAATGCAGAATTATTTTACTATCACATCTTTGCAGGTTCCGACCTATTTCTCCGCAACCGCCCACTGAGATAAATAAGTTATATAATTCTTCATCAACTCAGTACCTTTGGAATTTTAAGAATGTTACGGTTAGTTTCGTGGTTTTTTTTATATGTCATATCCGTACCAAGTTGGTAAATTATTCAGAGGTGACTTTATGAAATTCAGCTACGAGTTGTATGTATTTCAATTCCGTTTGAATTAATGAGATATGCGTCGATTTGCTAGAGCATCAACGATGCGGGCAAGAGCGACTCACTCGCCAATCTTCTCATTACATAACATTTATAGAGTACATTTGGCATCAGAAGACAAGCATAGGCTCCGATTTCACGAAAAAGTGCAATCCCCTTATATCTCGGAGAGTTGTGAAGATATGATATTCAAAAAAGTCTCAAAAGACGCGTATTCACGAGAGCTATAAGGTGCAAAAAGAATAATTCGAGCAAGTCAAAAACGAAAAAAGTATGGCCCAAATAGTGAAAAAAAAATATTTTTTTCCGAATTTTTGATTTTGGCGCTCGATACATAACGAAGAATGATATAAAAAATTTGAGAAAAATTCCTCTGGACAATTTAGTCAGCTAAAATTTGGGCCTAAAACAAAGATGATCAGGTTAAGGGTTTGCCCTGTAGCCTAACCTTTTTGAAAAAAGTCAGAACGACATTATGCACAGGCGTTATGTCGATGATACTTATGTTAATCTAATAATAAAACAATTGTCATTCAACGCTGTAGTTTTATTTTGTAACCTTTTCCTTATCCCGACTTTCTCGTCGCTCAGCGACAGTATGTTTTCGAATTCCGTAGATTCATTTCCAATGTGCTCGATAGTTGTGTGAGGTATGAAATCCGTGATTTTTTTTATTGATAATACTTGTTTCTAAATTACTTACGACATACAGTCCTTGAATACCGATCAAAAATTTTGTTTACATATTTGAACTTCTGATATATGAGACGGGATACCTCCTTCGCACTACCTCCACAAAACGAGAATCGGAACATAACAGAAAACAACAAGTTTCTTACGGCATCACAATGTGTAACAAATTTTAAGTCCAAGAAAATTTGAGCCACCTTAGGTCCCTAATGTTACGGCTTGCTGGGATCTATACTTTAATATCCATCCATGATACACGTACAGGTATGTAGTGGTGAGGTTCTTTCCGTGGTGGGCTGACTACCATACTTCTTCAAGGATCAACCGTGAAATTACTTCAATGAGTTTCGCTTACAGTTTCGGAGAGTCAATTATAGGCCCGTTTCTCGATACCTTCTTGGCCGACGAAGTCAGTTACTTTACTTTTACTTTACTACTTTACTTACTTTACTTTACTACTTTAACTTTAGTTAGTTACTTTAGTGTTACCGACATCCATACGAGTCAGTCACCACTAACTATTGAGTGACTCGTACGCTCGTTTGTCGGCTATTGTTAAAAAAAATACTAATCAGAGACACTGGACGTTGTTACCGCTACATCCACCCTGATTTCACTACTAATTTATTGTAAATTTATTATTGTAAATTTACATTTTCACGATCTGGGCTTTTTATAACACCCTAAAAATAATTGGATTCGCTTTCATCTAACGGCTACGTTTTGCTTTGTTCAATTATTCCGCTCAGCACTAAAACGATCTATTTGTTTATTTTTCATCATAAATAATGCATGAACTTGAACTGGAGTGCTCGACAAAATTCATAACTAAGTAGTATAAGAACTTGTCTGCTATAAAACACCAATGTACATGTAAACGAGCCCTATTTTAATTTTGTAATACGATTTATTGTTTATTTTATAGGCATAATATTAATTCGGAAAGATAATATGAATTAATTTATACAAGAGCACGGCTAATTATTAAACAATAGTTAACAACAATGTTAATATGTGTTTTGGTAGACAAGCAACATTTGTGAAAACACCGAGTTTAAGCAAATCTTAGAAATCATATTAGTATTGCCAACTTGGCATAGAAATAATATACTAACGTGTATATTTTATATGTGAAAGATCGCCTCAAAGTCATGAGCAGTCAAAATATATGCTCCGGCTGTCATTCTCTGTCAAGAAGGTGAAGTACGGGTTTTATAGGTTTCATCTCACAATTACTCTATTGAAGCATTGATCCGTTTTCTCTAGATCCAGGACCTCCTCATGCGGCGCGACGCTGATGAGATTTTATTTAAGTCAAGTTCGTTAAGAATACTACAACATATCATTAATTATAAAAAAAATATGCATATCTTGACGACTCATTATGCATTGGTCTTAATGAAAGAAATTCAACTGCAGAAAAAATGTGTTGCTTGGCGGCTCACTGTGCACTGGCCTTAAAGAAAGGAATTCACGCCGAAGCTTTCAGTTTTCTTCTGAAAATTTATGATAATTTTGTGCCGACTCTTCAAAGCAAAAGTGGCCGGCGAGTTATGCCATCTTGCTATTAATGAAAAATATTTCAGTACCTCATTGCGCAAGAGGTTCTGGGGAGTTCAGTAAGTAATTAAAATATAATAATATTTTTAAAACAAGTTGATATACTTTCTCTATTTCTTCGCCAACTTTCAGGGGTTATTACTTATTTGTTTACTTGTTATAAATTTAATACTATGTTAATTTTAATAATAATTTGAATAAAATTATTGTAATCATAATAGAAGAAAGCATACATTACGGTTTTTACAGCCAAGTATCAGAGATCGTTTTAAAATAAAAATTAGTGGAAAGAAATCGAACTGATGATTGAATGTCTAACGATATTACCTTCTTTTTCTTCAGATTAACCTTCCGGCTGAATTTTCGACAAGACTCTTGTGTGCAGTTCTCATGCAGTAGGTATATATAAAACTAACCTCCGAGACGAGACGAATGTATTGTCAGGAGTGGGATTGTTATACAAAATTTAAAATTATTAAATCGTTGGGTATTTGTAAATATATTTATACACGTAATTTTTTGCTTCTATTAACATATACTCATACGGCTTGTCTTTTTATCATAACAGTGGTACCTATAAAAAATATATTTTTAAATTATATTAAATCCAAAAGTTTTCGGGATACTTTGGAAATATACACAAAACCTTACACAACGGTAAATTCTGTCGGGTTTCGGTGCCGGCAGCTCAGGGAGTTTCTGAACGTGTCCCTTATTTATAACTTTTGGGACCATGAGTAGTTTTGTATCCATTTCATAAACTATAAGTCACAAGTTAAGTATTACGAGCGGTAGAAAACGGATAATTTTACTGTTAATGAAGTCAACAGGCATATTCAAAGCAGCACATTCAGGCATCGACAAAGATATTTTTAACAGTTATTATATTTCTCTGAGATTTATCAAGAGAACCGCATTTAACAGCGTTTCACTGAGAAATCAAATCATTTGGCAGTTATAGATGAGTATGAGTATGACCTCCACTGGCCACATAGCACCACAGAACCACCGTGTGCATTTACAAGTACTAAAAAAAACATCAAACACAGCGCAACGCTTTCGAAATAGTGCACGGTGGATTGATTAAAATTAGGTCAGTGTATAAAGCTAGGGGAGCCTTTGTAGGTCGCGCGCGGGGAGCGTTTAGGTAACTATTAGATATATAGATTTTGTTTATAACAACGACACATTTAATACAGTTTGAACCGGGTCGCAACGCGAACCACGTTACGTGATAGTATATTTTATTTTACTCCGGACACATGTGACAGATTTATGTACGTGATTTAGTCATTTCCAGGTTGTGTGCCACTCCGAGGGCCCGGGTCCAATGCCTAAATACTGCTTTATTTTTAAATTATTTACGTTAACAAATTAGTTAATTTAATAACATATTACTTATTTTGATGAATACAAAAGTCCCGAGGTAACTTATGTAACGTTACATACCTTACATACGTGTCTATGATTTCTCCATAACAAGTACTAAGGTGTGAGAAGTGTACGACCGCACACCGCGCCCGATGGCCAAGTTCGAGCAGATCATTGGACGGTGCTGTCGAGCGAACATTATTGTATGTATACCATAGAGTTACGTAATAGAGGAACACTCATCTCAAAATCGCGTCACTAAAACATAAATGTGCATGTGTGAAAAATACACTGATGTGCGTGACTTTTAGTGATGTCAAATTCACGTCCATGTATTATCGACATGAATGTCGACTATTCCATCACAGGTTTCTTTGCTGTATTCAATTCGTTCTCTTAATTAATTATTACATGTTAAATTAATAACACCATGCCAATCCTAGTAACTTCTCTTTACTTCGCTTCTTCTAAACTTAACCTTATTTAAGAGGATAAAACAAAACGTGATTAAACGGTACTAAAGAAAACAATAATAATAATGCTTATTGGTTTTAATTAATTCTTTGATGTAAATCGATATAACTTATTGCCCTCAAAAAGGAAATAACCAACAAATTTCGGAGCTATAGATTCTTCATTAACATGTCAGTGATTTCGTAGAACAAAATACACAACGATTTTATTTGAATATTTTTAAGTATAGTACTTAATATACAATCGTAATATGTACTCGTAGCTACTTTTGAAATAAAAATAAGAACGTATCATAATAATATTTAAATACCGTTAATTATACTAAAATGTAATTAGTTAGACACGTCACAGAACATCGTGTCGTGTAAAACATACTCGGCCGTTTCACTGAACGCCGTCGGTCCGCGCGCTCGAGTCAGAGGAGCCGCGATAAATTTAGACACGTCTAACGTGAGAGGTTATAGTACACGAGCGCTTTTTAAGTTGGTGGCTAAGTATTATACGCAATGAATGAGGCTCCATACGAGTATATTGCACGAAGTGGAGCCGCGAGCGAAGCTAACAGCGCAGCGCTCACCTGTGTCCGGCCGCGACGGTACTTTTCCTGCTTTATTTTGTTGTAGCGTTCTGTGATCAGGCTCTGAAACATAATTGTGTAAAATGGTATCGACCGGTGCTATCGATCATAGTCGAAGATTTGATACAGAATGTTCATGAATAAAAAAGATTTATTGTTTTATGGTTCATTACACAGACAGGTTCAAAGTAACGCCGACTGGTAGGAACTATTTCATATCATGAATCACATGTGATTTATTACCATGTCAGATACGTTGATAATTTGGCGTTTATATGTAAGTATAACCGTGTAAACAATATTTGAAAAATTGGAACATAAAAAACTTTATATTTATACAATATTTCATTAAAAATTTTACTCTTTTATAAAATTGGTTTAAAACATGAAATACGGTTTTATATCTTCGATTACATCAATATCTACAACTATATTGTTAAATTCTGTAAGTTATTTTAACAAATTTATTAAATTTAACAGTCTGACGTCAGCATAATATTTCAATATGATTGAAATATGTCCATGTTTTGTTTAATTTGCGTCACTGGTGACCCGTCTAATTATAAATTAATTAATTATTAACGTTTAGGTGTTTCAACATCATGAAAAACAGCGTTATGGAAACTCAATCATCGCAATCGTTTTATTAAACAAATTAGAGCCATCAGTGGGAGTCGGAGATCGATTTGGAGAAATGTCGTCTCGTGAGAGAGTTATGTACGAGAACTCATTAAAAGTTGTCCTGCCTGTCGACACGGCTCATATAAATTTAATCGAAGTTGCTAGACACCTGCCACAGAGGCCTCGGTCGCGTACCTTAATAAAGATGACTAGTGAAGTTCCGTTGCTTTAATTTTTTTGTTAAAATAGTGATCGAACATGCCATTCACCTCAACCTCAAACAACCGAGCAAGTGTCGAGAATAATAAAATATTATTTCATTTAATTTCTCAGCATGGACTAATATTGAGAGTTTGTCTCACGGTTACATTAGCAGGATAGGTAAGTTGATAAATTTAACTATTACCGTAGAGTAAACATCGTTACACTTCATGAAACGAACAGATGGGTTCAAATTAAAAGTAGCAGTGTGTCGACGCAGAGTGCGGGCTTCAAGTGTCTATATGAATCGTTAGCACAAACTGCAAAGTGTGCGGAATCAACGGGTCTCCGCTGCATTGTGTTGCTGTAGAAAAAGCTATTTTATTTTATTTTTAAAGTGTTTTAGTACGGCGCTCGATTGTGAAAATTTAATAGTACGAGGTTAGATGTCAGAGCAAATTGTGACTGAGGTATTTATTAATTTACTATAAGTTACAACAAAACTCTCATTGACAATCGATGATCATCGGAATAAGTAAGTACATTTCAATCATCGTTTTTTAAACAAAATTAAACTTTTAACTGTGCCAATAAGTAACAAAAGTTCTAACAGGAGTAAGTATCTTCTTCTATTGGAGGTATTCGATCGGAATTAATTGAAATTAGTAAACTTTGTATTTTGAAAAGTATGCATGTTGAAGAGCTGTCATCTCAGGTCTGGAGACCGTGGAGTGCCGCGCCGTGTCGACTGGTTCCGAACAGAGTTCGGTGTGGTCGAGACAACAATGGATGCATCGTCATTATAATTCAGTAGAAAAGTGTTTCTAAACATCTGTTATACTCCTAATTAGCACGTTAATGTACTATTTTTTTCGGGGTGCCGTTGTCATATGTAGCTATTATCTGTTAGCAGCTATGTAGCAACGTAAATCGGAATATGTTTTTCAATGTATTTACCGAATGATGGAAGCTTTCACCCTGATCGGCTTGTTAGAATTCTGAACGCGCACGACTCTGCTAATGGATGATCGCGGACCGCGGTGAACGCTTAACAACTAATGGGATGGTTTCACATTACTTGGAGTGTGAGTCTATCGTCCCTCGGGTCTAGGCCGAACCGCCCCGCCGAAGCGCCTCTCGTAGTACCGGTCTCTCCTGCTGGCTGACACTAGGCATCACCGTCACGATGCCTGCAAAATTAAAAACCTTATCCCTTTACCTGTTTATTAGTGGCTCCCCGGCACTGCAACTTGAACACGTAAAAACATCTCACGATTGATTCTAGGAGGAGGGTGGTAATAGTAAGTAACTAACTAGGCGGATTTGACTTACCTTACCATCGTGAACGATTACCGTCAGGATTAAATAGAGGGGTATAAAGTCCAACGATCCCCGCTAGAGGACGGTTGGCAGTTGCACCGTTCGTTGTTCGGCGGGCACTCTAAGAGCAGCGCAGTTCGATGCGGACTCGGTGATGGATGGAGCTCTTTATGTTATGTCGTAAATCGTACTATCGAATAAAATTATTTGGATACGAGTACTTGCAGTAAGCAACTTTCATTACGAGGTCGTATACAGTACACAATAAACCATTCATTCATTTATTACATTAGTGACCTTTGCAAAAGTAAGTCCATTTCACAAGTCGACCTCTAGAAAACATAAGTTTAGGAGGCACGTGTGATATTATTAGTCAACCCATCGTCTTCAAAACGCAGCAATCCATTTTAACCGTAATCCCGATACTTATTGCCTACTTGGCTGTTACGAGCCAAACGACAATGTCCTGTTCCAAGGTTCAATCTCCTGCTCACTTGTGCACACATTTGAATATTCATTGCATATTCGTATATGTGTACGTGTACCTATGTGTGAGAGGGTCGAGGTAATAGAATATTAAGTATTAACGCGTAGCGCGGCCGGTGGTCGGCGGTGAGCAAACAGCGCGATTAATATTGTAGCGGGGCTTGATCCAGCAGCAACACAATTATCTCGCGACGGTCGCCCGCTCTCGGCGAAATGTAAGTTACGGCGCAGGACGCAACTAGCAGCCTCTTGAAGCGTTTTAAACATTTAAGTCGGCTATCTATAAATTCAGATTTTTTCAATGAAATTATATATATACAGTAACAAACTATAGTAAATGTTTACCAATTCTATCGTATAACAAGCTGATTTAAGATACCATGAGTTTCGGATTGCAGAGAATTTTTGGAGCAGACGCCGTTACAATTCCACCTCTGCCCCCAGTACTAGCTACCGATAATTACCATATGAGAAATTCTTCAAATAAAAATGTAGTCCCTTTTTGAACCTCTCTATGTTAACATGTATTGTATTGTATGTACATTACCAGTTACTTGTTCGTGACCAACAACTTCTGATGTCGTACTTGCCAAGTTATTATAAACAATATAAATGAACATTAACATAACACATCTCATTGTAATCGCAAATAAATTGTCAGAATGTAAAGCTCTCATTAAATCCAAATTATTCATAATAATCATACCAATAATTATTTGACCGTACCACTTTTGGTCCAGGTGCTACATGCAGCAAAGTTTTCAGTTTCAATCACCCTGGTCAAGATGAACATTCATAATTCAACTAACTGTAGGCTCTTGAGAAACACAGGCTTCACTACATAGGTATGTTACACATAGATTTAAAAATTGGACTTTGAATTTGGAAGCGACATGTCCGATTTTTGTGGGAACACCTCCATTTGTGCACATTCAATCATTACTATCTTAACATTATCAACTCTAAGGAACTTCACATTCACGCAACCTTTGGAATATATCGTGGGTGTGTTGTATGTTTTGAAGATTTCGTAGCATGTCTCTCCCCATCAAGTACTTCAACAATTTTCAACGACCTTAATCTTTATCTCGTTGTATTCTTCACTCTTGAATAAAACATGATCATCAACGTTAAATCTATCAATTTTAGCCTTTGTAACATCAGTCTTTCAACATTACCGTTGGCACGATGTTACTTTCCATAAGCATAATTACCTACGACTAAATTTCCGGATCATGTACCTGTTTACAATAAACGCTTAACGTCTCTCCAATGAAGAACCACTACCATCACTACACTATCTTAAAACAACTTTAAATTCTTAAACATAATCATGACATTGCTCAGTGTAACACAACGTTAAGCCTCCCTCGAAATACAACGTAAGCTTAAGTACCACGCAGTAAGATGTTTATTATTAGGCCCGGTAGCCACATCAACCTCATTATCATCAAACTAATTTACTACAACTTGACCTTCAGACAGTTTTAGCAAACTATCATGACTGCACTTGAAACTTTGATATCTGAACTTAAATTAACAAATAACGATTACAAATTGCAACGGTTGTGGGCATGTTTCAAATTTCAATATGCTAATTCTACCTCTCCATTAGCCCTAGTACTACCGATACCTTTGCGGTATAACTGAATGTAACCAGTCTTAAAACTAAACGTCAAAGTATGCAAAATAGAGGCCTTATTCGGCAATAACGATAAGCCAACAAATTAATTAAAATCTTAAAACACGTTATCAAATTCGACTAGGTTGTGAGTTTGACTGCTGCTAATTACACTAGTTTTTTTCCTACCCGATAGAAAGTGGTGATGAAGTCTAAGATGTTGACCGCACTAACTTATAAAAGCCTATTCACTCTCAATTCATTATATTTTATTGATAATAATTAGATTTGTGTTTGTTTTTAAACTAAAATCGTGTGTTCTGTGTAAATCTTGGTCCAAAATAAAAGTGCAAGTGTTATTCTGCAAAAATTACGTGATCTAAAATATTGTCATAATCATCGTATTGTCACCTTAACTTTACCAACTTTTATAACTTTCGAGTCTTCGTAAACTCCAAGGACTAGTTAAAATGGCAGTTTGCATGAAATGTGATAAAGATATTCCGAAAATTGATGATAAAAATCCCAAAATTAAATGTCATGGTTGCGATAGGCAAATATGTGTTAAGTGTAGTGGGTTGCTTGCGACGGAGCTAAGGGTGATAATATTACAGTCTCCTACTTTGCAATATTTGTGCCCCGACTGTGAATTAGGTGTCCGACAACTCCCGGCCCTAAGAAAGACAGTGGCGCAACTAAAAATTGAAGTTGAGCTACTTCAATCAAAAGCAAGCCAGACCACAAACGTGGAAAGTATTCTTGCTGAATTAGCGGATCGGAAGAAGCGTAGTACCAATATAATTATGTTTGGTGTCAGTGAATGTCAGCTTCAATCAGGGTTTCATGCTCGAGATAAAGAGGTACGAATTCAACATGATAAAACTCAAGTCCAGCAGGCGTTGACCAATATTCCTGAATCCGAGCCACCAGTTGCTGTCATCCACCTCGGTAAGCCCAAACAAGGTTCACTACCACGCCCACTGAAAATAATCTTCTCCCACAAAAGATCAGCCATAACAGTTTTGAAAAACAATAAAAACTTACCATCCAGTATCAAGGTAAAAAATGACCTAACGCCTTATCAACGCGAATATTTAAAAAAGTTGCAGGAGGAGCTGAGTCGTAGGACTAATAATGGTGAAACAAATTTAACAATCAAGTATGTGAATGGTAGTCCCACAATTCAACCACAAGTCAGTTCAAAAAATCTATAACACTTGATCACACTCTTGTCGAATTTACGTTTTTCTACACAAACCTGGCATCCTTAATGGCTAAAAGAGATTTGCTTATTACCGAGATAGATAAGATAAAACCAACTTGTATTATTATAACAGAAACACATCTGAAACCTGCTATTCCTGATAGTTTAGTGACTATTAATGGCTATGGGCTATTTAGACATGATAGGTTAAAAGGAACCGGGTGGGGAGGGGTGGCTATATATGTATTACATAAGCTGTGCGGAATGCCTATACAGGCAACTCTTCATCCAACTTACAACCACAACTCGGAGGTGGAAGCTCTCTGGTTAAATTTAAAGTATGGTCACTTCGAGGTAACAGTTGCAGGTGTATACCGACCTACTCATTACAACTTTGAAGACACTGATAGATCACTGTTTGAAACTATAAAAGAAGCGTCTGAAGGGATAAAACCCTTGTTAATTATGGGAGATTTTAATCTACCAGACCTAAAGTGGCCACTGGAAAATGTAGACGTTGATCGTTATAACACTCTTCACAAAAACTTTGTGGAAATGTTTGTCGACAGTAACCTCAATCAATTGGTTACATGTATAACAAGAAAAAGGAATGATGAGGAATCATTATTGGACTTAATACTATGTAACGAGGAAAATCTTTGTACGAAAATTGAATATCTCCCGAATATAGGAAAAAGTGACCATCTAGTACTAACAGCTACATAGCAAATAGAAAATCAGTTATACAAAAATTATCACAGTCTCATACCAAGACGAAACTTCTTTAAGGCCAATTATGAAGAGATAAAAAAAATGCTTTTAGAGGATATACCTATGGAATCAGAATTCTCTGATGTTAATCTTGCCTGGAGGAACTTCGTAGCAATAACTCATAATGCTATTGAAGTCCATGTTCCCCTCTCAATTAAATATTGTAGACACAACATAAAAAAGCCTTGGATTAATCAACAAGTGTTAGATATTAGTAATAATAAAATGCATCTGTGGAAAATATATTTACTGAAAAAATCTCCTGAATGTTATAAAAATTATCGCGTAGTAAATAATAAACTTTAACTGTCGTAAGAAAACAACGCAAAGAATTTGAAAGAAAGATTGTTAATAGTGGCCCAAAAACGTTTTACTCCTATATACGCCAGCAGTTATCTTCAAAAGTATCAGTACCTACATCCCTGAAGGATGAGTTTAACAATATAACTAATGACCAAGGAAATGTAGCCAATTTTTTTGCTAAACAATTTGAAAAATCATTTGTTATTGAGCCGCCATACAGTGAAGCGCCTACTATTCAACTTCCACGTGTTGTCAATTCAATAGAAACTGTAACTATATCAGCTGATACTGTTATTAAGACTTTAATGACATTTAACGATACAACTTCAATGGGACCAGATTTATTGCCCTCTAAACTACTTAAAGAATGTAGATACATCTTAAGCCATCAGTTGGCATATATAATGAGTTTGTCCTTAGAAACAGGAAAACTCCCACAAGAATGGAAGGAAGCTCATGTTACTCCGATATATAAAAAAGGTGATAAATTAACTGTAGCTAATTACCGGCCAATAAGCCTCACAAGTATAGTTTGTAAAACTATGGAAAAAATTATTGCAGCAGAATTGAGGAAGTTTATTGCAACAGAGAACATAATTATTGATGAGCAACACGGTTTTGTTCCGAAGAGATCAACTGTCACCAATCTTCTTACTTGTCTAAACAAATGGACTTTAAACTGGGATAAACATTTGCCAACAGACACCATATACTTAGACTTTGAGAAAGCCTTTGATCGGGTTCCCTTTATGAGATTAATAGCAAAGCTTGAACATTTTGGAATTCGTGGTCAATTGCTCCAGTGGATATCTGACTTCTTAATAAACAGAAAATTCAAAGTCAGGGTGGGTGACGCCTTTTCCATACCTTGTGATGTACACAGTGGAGTACCACAGGGTTCAGTGTTAGGACCTATTCTTTTCGGTATCTACATTACAGACCTTAAAAATTCAGTAAAATCAGATTTGTCTATATTTGCTGATGATACCAAAATCATAGGAAACCCTCTCATCAGCCATAATATTATACAACAGGACTTAGATCGAGTCGTACAATGGACTCAAGACTGGCTTATCTCTTTAAATGCAGGCAAATGTACACATTAACACACATTAATACACACATTAATACACACACATTAATACACATGGGCAGCAACAACCCACATATTTCATATAATATTAACTCTGTACCTCTTATACCTGTTAACAATCAAAAGGATCTTGGTGTCACCATTACGCACAATCTAAAGTGGGATGTTCACATTGCAAAAATAACAAAAAAAGCTAAATCTATGATATATGTTGTAAGAAAGGCTTTCAGTATTATCACAAAAGACTTGTTTGTCAAACTTTATAAAACCTATATCCGACCGCTCTTGGAGTATGCTTTCCAAATCTGGAACCCTTACTTTAAAAAAGACATTGAACTACTTGAAAAAGTACAGCGTAGTGCTACAAAAATGGTCACATCTCTAAGACATAAATCATATGAAGAACGTCTTTCTGAATTGAAATTAACTAGTTTGGAATACCGGAGGCAAAGAGGAGATCTGATAGAAACTTTCAAAATCTTAAATGGACACTACAACATCAGAAATATTGCAGACATTTATTTATTGAAAGCAAATACCCACCTACGAGGGCACTCAATAAAATTAAAACGGCACCCAAGCTCCAGCAACCCTAGATATCACTTTTTGTCTAATCGTGTAGTACAGCAGTGGAATAGGCTACCTGAATCAGTGATTAGTGCACCAACAGTGAACATTTTTAAAAACAGACTTGATGAACATGTTGGAATACATAACAAAGAATTTATATTAAATCGAACACAAGTGCAGTGATATGCACGCATCAGCTCCAGGAGCTGCTAGTGCATCATAAAATAAAAATAAAAAATAATTCACCTATTCACTCGTTGTATACCAGTTATTGTCAAAGCATTATGCGTTCTCCTTTCTTAAAAATTTAAAAGCAAATGGTTCTTTCATTTAGGAACATTGCCATCTCATTATTAATATTAGGAACATAACGTTTCCACAAGAATTAATTACTTTAACAATAATTACCAACGAAACGTGTAATAGTTCTGAGCGGATAAATACTCTCAATCACGGTTAAAAATCAAGTAAGGTGAACCATAGCGACTGTCTCTTGGATAAGCTCCGTTGTAGAATGAGTTGCTGTAGATTCACAGCGAGAGTGTTGTGATGACTAAAGGTAAAGTAAAGGTAAAATAAAGGTGTGCAGTGTTACTTTTCATAACATACACTCTGACATTACTCAGATATTAGTCGCAACAAATAATTGACTATTAAATGGGGGATAAAGATCCTCGGATCGCTCCTCAAGTATTTCCACGACTAATTAAACTGCTCGATCGATCAATTCTTTCTCCATAATATTCAAATTTAAAATATATTCTAAAAATGTACAACGGATGGGATACCTCAATTTATAATTAAAACGAACCTAAGTCAATTTAAAGCGCCCTGCAGTGTTCCACAAAGTCATCGAATTCAATATGTTATCTGTACAACAAGCGTAGCAATCTCCAGATGCTCACTCCAATAGAAACATTCAATAGCGGTCCAATCTTGCGGTGGTAATACGTCTAGTTCGCCTTTATGCCGCAACAATACCCTTTGTGACGTCACGGATGGACGGACGGACGGGAAGGGATATCAGAATGATGACAAATCCTCATTCGTCCGGTATCGTTTCTGTCGCGTATCGGAGCGACCGGCGTGGCGGCGCGGCGTGCAGCCCACTGAGGGGAATTCATTTATTCTCGTTAAGTTATTGTGGTCGGACGTGAATACGGTTCTATTCCAGCATTTGTCATTGGCGGCGGTAACACGAGAATCTTTTAACGTGATGCCCGTTTTGGAAATATATTTTACAACAGATATGATTCCGTTATTACTCGTATGTATATTCAATACTAAACCCGAAACAATTGGCATTAAATTTTCACACATTTAATGAATAATTAATTGAACGATTGCTCCATCAGATTATTTTAGAGAACAGGTTTTATTGTATTACGAATTTGAAACATGTAATTTTTTTGCAATATCTGTAGAAAATAGTCAATACTTCATTGCTAACCATCCAAAAAGAATATTCATTCCTGAAATGGAAAGCCACCTGGACGACGAGCTATTACGGTACTTACATTATGTTAAGTATCATTAAAATCGGTTAGTCGTTTCTACACGATGCATGAAAAAGACAGAAGCCAGCCCGCTTGGTGGTAGAGCTTCGCGTAAGGATTATATTATAAGTATTATTATTAAGTCAATAACATTATTAGTGGTACTATTATCATTCCGTGAAGCCTGCCTGGCTAGCTACCACGCTCCTGCTTGTGTCAGCCGCCAAACGATTCGTCGTGTTGCGGCTGGGGGCGTGCGAGCCAGTACTTTCTTACTTACCTTCTTCTCATTTCCTGGCCGACAACGTATCAGTGATACCTTTGATCTTGTTGATGTCCATGGGCGACGGTGACCACTTACCATCAAGTGGCTCGTCTGCTCGTTTGTCGGCTTTTAACATAAAAAAAATTATTAACAAAAAAATGACTATATACAGATTCTGGTTTTAATTAGTATTAATTTACTTTGCAACAATCTGCAAGCACAATGTATGATGGTATATACTTCTATACATGCATGAAACCTCACTCCCTCCCACGAAGGAAAACATGCAATTATGATAAAAGTATATACCAACACACATACCGTCACCAACTCTTTCGCTCCGAAACAGAGCATCATCAGGTGACTCTACGAATGCGATGCGAAATTACATAACATTTGTTCATATCCACTTTAGAAACTGCTGAAAATATCGTAGTATACATCAAAATTCGTTAATTTTGACGAGTTAAATTATACATGAAATGAAAGATCTGAGATGATAATTCACCTAATTTGAGAAGTTGCGACACGTTTTAATTACGTATGTAATAAGTTAAAGGCGTTTATCTTAAATTAAAATAAATGAAATCTAAAGTAATTAATTTATTAATTAATGAATAATGATCCAGATAGAGAGATATGTAAATAAATAAAAGAATCTGTCAGTACCGGCGAAGTTGGTGACACGCACCTAAGTGTTGTACACTAGTTTACTTTGAACCGCGCCGGTGGCCAGTTGTGATGTTAAATTATAAAATAGTTTTTCTGCTATCGTCAATTATAATAACTAATCAATGGTTCTTTTAAGCGCAACTAGCAGTTATACGTGAAATCATCATAGGTAGAAAAAGAATAACAAGGTCTGTTTACGCCTGTTTTTACTATTATAATATTCATTTTATTACGAGTACTTTATTTCATTTCGTTCACGTGAACCTGTATGAGTGTATGTATGAATGTTTCAAAGCTACATTGTCAACTCGAGCGATGTCGTTGTCTTAGCTGTTGTCTGCAGGATTCGATTTATCACACCGTCTCCTTCACATCTCTCTGAGTGGAGGCGAAGCCGGCGGCGGCGGCACGGGGAGTAGAGTCATATATTTAGCTCCTGCTATTTACTTAACTGATCTTACGATTTTTGTGAATTTAATCCTCTTACCGTTTTATTAGCAACAAACGGCCCATCCCGGCATTGTTCAGAATCAATAATTAATTATTATACATATACACGCACAGCGGTGACCACGAGATAATTCGGTTATTTGAACATCTCTGTCTGGCAACTGATGAGGCCCTTCATTGACACCCTACGGCACAACTGATCTTTCTTTTAGAATTTAACGTGTGTCATTAGGGCTGGCTATTCTCATACCAGAGAATCAACGATGCTGGGAGAGCAACGTGGAATTTATTCATGTTGGTTGGTCTCACCCACATGGTAAAGCAAGTGATTATCTGATATCGATGGTCACACAGTCAGTTATCTGGACCTTCTGCTGACAACCGATCTCGACAGATATGACGTGCAGGTCTCGTCCATAATTTTTTTGCATCTTATCTTTGGCGGTAGATCTGCTTTTCTTCTGAAGATCCGTCGAGTTGGGTTGATGCTTGAGAACGAAAAGCTCCGGATATCAGTTCTAAGAAGCCTTTAACCTCGCCGACAAATCCTACAAAAAGGCATTATAGATGGTGAATCTTATCCGCATCCATCAAATCGGTGCAAGACTCTCTGACCAACCATCGGGCAATAGAGCTTTTTAGTCTCTTGCTAAAGCGGTTGAGACTAACTTTTGTTGCCCCACACTCCCTCCGCTGGTAAAACCATTTCTCACTCTGGTTTATACAGCTAATAAGAAGGTGGACTTGTTCGCGTCTCAGTTTGCCTAAATTTCGCGTCTAGATGCTAGCATTAACATGCTACCAGAAATAGTTCACCGCGGCGAACAAGTAGGTTCTCAGAATATTGCGGTGTCTAGATGTGAAAAAATCCTGTGATCCTGGCGGAATGCAGATACTGTAATAAAGGTGTGTACAACCGAGTTTTCTTCTGTGTTGTGTGTTGAAACTGACGTGTTTCGCCTCTCTCACAAGACAGGGCTAGTGCCTAAATCCTGGAAACTTGCCAAGTACAACCTGTACCCTAAAAAGGTAGTCGTGCCGACCTTAATTATTATCGACCGATTTCAATTATCTCCATACTTTGTAACATTATGGAACGTATATTGAATTCGCGTATCATAGCATACCTAGAACAAAACGATCTCCGTCAGTACGTCAGCAACCGTCAGTACGGATTTTGCCAAAACCAACCGATTAGGGATCTTCTAACGTTTGCCATTCACTTATGGGGTGAAGTCTTCGAGAAAAACGGGGAGCCACCTGCCATCTCCCTCGATGTCTCGATGGCTTTCGAAAGGGGCTTAGCACACTATCCACTATATGTTACGCAATGTGTATGTCACTATCCACTATATGTTAAGCAAGCTTCTAGTGTATAGTATTTCCTCTGCCTTTATCGGCTAGGTAAAAAACTTTTTAAGAGAACGGTTTTTCTGAGTTGTCGTCGACAGTTGTTCATCGCAAACGATCGCTAACAATGCCGGAGTTCCCCAGGGGTTCGATCTCTCCCCTCGCCTCTCGGTCTTCTATAGGATACATTTTGGAGAATGCGCAGGTTTTTTCGAAATGATTACGCTATAGCCGTTCCTCCATTGAACAACTCGACGTACGGTGGGTATCCATGATTGATGCTACATGATGCTATATGGAAGCTACATGGAAAGGTAGATCGGACATTACAAAGGACACTGGGACAAGCTCAAAGGGCGTTGATGCATTCATACCTCGCTGAATTTTTATATTAGCTTGACAAATTTGGCTGGCTATTTTTCTGAATAATTTTCAATAAATGAACGGTCTTATATGCTAAGAAGAATGAAAATCGAATATCAAAATACGCCTGAAAAAACGAAAACTTGTTTCGTATGTGGGTGCTATTTATCAATGGAAGGAACTGGCTTTCTAAAACCGAGCGAGGGCAAGGGCGGGTTATTATTTCCATTAGATATCAAGAGACGGCCATTGCTGACCGATTACAGGGGTGCATGTAAAATTAAGTAATTTTTAAAGGAATAATCATATTTCAATTTCAAAATTGTTTAAACGAAAAAAAACCGGACATTCGCGTCGAATCACTCCATAACCATTACAGCTACGAGTATAGCGGCGGGTTAGTTACAAGCGACGTACATTAACACTTTCGATGGCGCGCACTACAATTGTGACTCGATTACTCTCGGGTTAATTTACACGACAAATCATAAACCGTTGTTCTACCGCACGTCGCGCCGCGCCTCACTCTAAATACGGGCGGCAGATTTACGTAATACGGTCGCGTACAAACGACATTTTCCAAGTTTTATTAACTGCTTCACAACGACAGCATTTGATTTGATCCAAATTTAATTTACATCACGTATCGATGTTACCGTGAGTTCGACGCCGCAGATCTTCAATACTTGACGAGACTTTTAGTAACAGGAGCGAAAAGTTGCGACATTTTCAACTACAGCGTGCATTTCCGACCTCGGAGTCCACGCTCTGAGGTCCACGCGTCGTAGTAATGTACTCAAATATTTAGTCATTTTAATACAAAATTGTGTTGATTTCAAGCCCGTTCTCTATCATCGAATATAACTTGGTATAATGAAATAATCTTACAGTCCGTTTTTAATTAGTGTACTAATTTGGTATAAAATTAGAATAAAAAAGAAATCATGGTACAAATTTTGTTTTATTAAATACATACATATTCTGCTATAAAATTAAATTAACTGCATCGTCCAATCACCAACCAGTGAGATTTAACCCATGAATATGTTTACAAATATTATTATTTAAACTAATTACAAAATTGTCTCGTTAAAATTTGTGCTTCTTCAAAGATTTAAAATTTGACAAATTTTATAAATTATGAAACTCGCATATCACAAAGATTCAACGCATTTTACAAACGTGTAAGCTGGTAGAAGTTGGTTGGTAAACTTTAAGTTTTGATTTACTCAATCGAAGCAAAATCGATTGCAGGACCGTATTTGCAGTTCCGAAGACAAGTGCTGCCGTCATGCACTCGTGGATATCAATTAGCGCGAAACGTACTTTCGGCCCGCTGAAAGCTTGCTCAATAATTCAGGCCACCTGAAGGTCCTCCCCGACTTACTTTACTATACTCATCGTTGAGACAACTACTGATTATATTACACTCGGTGAAATAAACAAGTTGTTAACTTTGTAAGGCTTTCTAGAATTCGTTCAACCTTCCATTCAACCTTAACCTATTATAGCACAGAAGTGTTTATTTTCATTAATTATATGTATATACTACTCTGTAAAAACCCTATACCCATGTTCCAATAGCGATCATTAACACTGGTCTAAAATCACTTGATCGTTTCGGTCGTTGCTCCAGTCGCCGCTCCGCCGACACCGAACAACACTATAACTATCGGAATGAATACACACGTCTTCGAGTCGATCAGTGTATCAAACGTATCGATGAATTATGATTATAATCCTGTCTTTCAAAGCGCCCGCTCGCATGCGGGACGGGTGCGTGGGGTGTTCGGGTCTCGAGGGTTACCTTGTAACCCGGGCTGAAACTCGGGAAAACAAGTGTCTTCCGGTGGAGAGGAGGACCCCGCCGTTGGGCAGGCATGCTAAAATCCGTCAACCGAGCCTAGTTCGTAGCCAGAAGTCCCCCAGGGGGCAGGTGACTAGTGACTGACGGCAAGAGCTCCCGCGGAAGCGGGAAGCCCACCGGCAGTCTCGTGTGGAGGAGTGCAATCTCCCTAAGTGTTACGTGTGCTGTATATAAGATAACCGTTGAATCCAGGTGTATACTGCCAGGAGGTTCCAGTTCTAAAGCAGCCCGGCTGATACTTCTCCTTCGAGGCACGAAAGCTATCTAAACTCAATTTAAGCTTAGGTAGAAAGACCGTGAGCGGTGTGTTTTTTTACTAAATTTATGAATCTAAAATTTTTACTGAAACAACTTCTACACCATAAGGCTGATCACCATATGACATTTTATTGGCAACTACAGGAGTCCTAATATATTATATACTAGCTCCGTCCGCGTGCAATTTAACAAAAAAGTTATTTAGTAAAAATAAAAGTAGCTTAAGTTACTCCTTATTACATCAGCTACCTGCCAGTGAAAGTCCCATCAAAATCGGTCTAGTTGTTTCAGAGATTAGCCGGAACAATTAGACAGACAGACAGACAAAAATTGTAAAAAATGTTATTTTGGTATATGTACCGTATATATATTCACATGCATGTAGTAAAAAGCGATTATTTTAATGTTACAAACAGACAGTCCAATTTTATTTATTAATATAGATCATATAGAATGTAGTCTTTCTGTAGGCTAATTATTACTCCAGAGTCATATTTTAAATTTCCTCTCACGAATTCTTTATTTAAAAGCATCAAACTACATTATTTTTTTTTAAATGCAGTAATACAATATTACATACCGCAGTTTACAGCCACACACGACCCGCATAAACCAATGATCAGGTAAATTGAGCACATTCAGCACCGCCTAAAATTTATTTGTTGAAATTAAACAATAATAAGTGCAACTATTTAATTCTCGCCGGACTGACTTTCAATGCAGTCGTATATAGTCGTCTGCGCCGTGCACCAGCTTAATTTCCATTGTATCCACGTTAATACCCGAATGATATGCAACAACTAATACGCTACTATTTCAGCGCGTTTGTTATTAATTTATTGCATAAATATTTACAAAATTATGCGTCATGCAGCAGATTAATGGCGTGGATTAAAATGTTCAAATGATAATCAGTATTAATTACTCTACTTGTAAACAATATGTTGCGTTGGGGCGGAAAAGTTTTCGAATGGCGACCACGTACCGGACGAAGCTTAGTGGGTAGATCCTCAACGAGATGGACCGACGATCTAGTGAAGGTCGCGAGTAGCCACTGGCTGAGGGCAGCGCAGGACCGATCGTCGTGGGGAGGCTTATGCACAGTAGTGGGCGTTGTCCGGTTGAGATGATTATGATGAAACAATATTAGTTATTACCACACAATTCATGAAATATTTCACTCATGAGGCGTGGCAGCTTCTTTGTTTACGAGGGCAGGTGGCCCTCTCAGTGTGAGAATAGACCCAAGCCCAGCCGTGGGATAACTGTGGATTGTAATGATGATGATTTTTTTGTAGCGTTATATGAGTAGGCGAAAAGGTAGACGGCACACTATGGGCATAAGCGACACCGGAGGTATCACTATAGCAACGGCTTCCCTGGAGATCTCTTTACACTTTTTTGGAAGAACTTCATTTCTTAGCGATTCTGAAATGCCTCAGAAGGGAGCTCGTTCCACAGTTTGCAACTGCGCGACAAGAAAGATCGTGAAAATCGGACCGAGGTGGATTGTCCTCATTCCAGTCGACGTGGGTGGAACTTCATTCTCTAGCGAGTAGTGTGATGGTTGAAGTGGAACAGTTCCTTGGAGCCGTCGCCGTGGTAATATCTATAGCATAGACAAAGGGAACCGAGGCTTAAATGTTCCAGCCGGTCGGTGATTCGTGGGTCGTTGACGACTCGGTTGAGCAGAATTTCTTCTCAATGACGAAAATTTTACGAAGAACACCGAATATTGGAAAACGTTTTTCATACTGATAACGAACGATAACATATTACCCTGCAACCTGCTCTGACTAGCCACGGTCGAAGCCTTGATTGATGGTATCTTTTGCCTGCATCATACACATCGATACGACTGTGATTTTTTGCATGCATGCATGGTACTTTTTTGCATGCCTACGTCTTCTTGATATCATTGTAATCCAAATGATGACCATCATGACCACAACAACTTCGTTCGAAGGGTGCTACGAGGCGAAAACATCGAAGTACTGAGACCGTAATAGGAACGTAGTTTTGTCCGGGATCGCAGACTTACCGTTCATGACAAAAACACCACGACAGTAGGTAGTAGGCATCGGTGGCAGGCCCCCGAAACAAAAATATCAATCACTGAAACAAAGTTTCCGTTCGTATTAGAAAGTTAAGACTCGATAACAACTGAATCAGACTCAACAAAAGCTCTATTTTGTAAGTTGCTCCTCGAGAGTTCGCTCGTGGATCGAATTTTCCTTGATGAAGGACAAGTAAACTTAAGTCAATAATTCCGCTGCTGTTGATTGTTTGTTTTATCCTGACCTTGCCAGATTTTTACAAAACATATTCTCAAACATTTTCATCTTCGCAAACAAACAATTTGCGAATTCTTTTCTTTGCGAACAAAATCATTTAATTGAATTGCCGTAATTCCAGTTTCCCTCAAAAATTAAACCGTTGTTGGAGAAACAGAGAAATAAGGGAACGGAACGCACCGAGCCGCGCCGTCTTGTTTTATTATAATCGGCTTGTTATACAGCGGGCGCAGAATATTTAATCATTATTTATTATTTATTTTTATATAAAGAAGAACTAAAGGGATACATACGAGTACAATATAAAATTTTTAATCGATAGGAAATTTGCCTTTATGAAAAATTGTGATTGTTAATTTTTTTATATTAAGGATATTTTCTTTTTTTTTTTAAATGTGTCCACATTTACACTTTTAAGTTAATCACATTGAGAAATATTATTCCTTCATCTGAAGTAATAATCTAAGTAAAATTAACGCACTTCAAATCGAGTCTAATTGCTTCACGGCAGAATTGACTTTCCAAGCTATGATTTGAAATTCAAGTTACAACTTACTTTTCAATTAATGTAAAAAATTAAAATATCTCACTTATTTTGACATCGAACAAATCTTCGAAAAGCTTTCAAAATTGTTTGAACAAATATGAAGTTAAGTTACATATGAATAGTATATTTATAGTTTTGTATATGTATGCATATTTAAATAGCTAATAAACAAAATCATGCTGTATCCAAACTTAAGGATTGTTGGTTGAATTTTTTTGTAAACAATTTTCAGGGATCCCAACCGCTGTAGGTACGAGGTGAGATGTAGCGGGGGAGTTGAGATGCGGC
>PDGT01000009.1:148843-169127 GCA_003671415.1 Megathymus violae | reverse complement strand
GCAGTATGGTAATCCACCAGCTAAATATACTTTTGTTGCATCGTCACCGTGGAGTTCGATTTGAGCAGCTGTCATTCATTTTACTGTTTGGGTCAATTTGTGATCATTAAATTTCCATCTTTTGGAATTGGTTTTAGACAAATCACTCGTTAGTGCAAGACCCTCGGGGAATCGTAACGATGCACTGTGAGGTAACGAGCACGGGAGGTGTTACATATTTTTAATAGAACATGTTACATAAGATATAAAAGCACATTCTGATGTCAGTTTTATTGGCGCGGCGGGGCAAGTGTTTGTGTTACGATCAAAGAAACCTAATAACATATCGCAGACTCGATTCCAGGTAATAAAATAATGTTAAGAGATAATTCGATAATTAAGGGTCTTTTTTACTTATTGTTAATTTTGTAATTCTTAAAATAATATTTTCACTTCGTTTAAAAACCTGTATTAGGCTGACCACAAACCGCAAATCGGCAGCTTTTGGAATCGCAAATGGCACATTGTTGTGTTTATCCTGAACACCTGTCCCGCGATTTGTTTGCCCTTGTGTGTATTATGTGGCCGCCTCTCACAACCCCCGCCCGCCCGTTCGCCCCTTGTCACCCGTCTCCATTCTCCGCTAAAAGCTCGTGCCGCGCGCCGCTGTCTCGCGTTCTTTTGTTAACTCTCCAGCGATTATGCTGGGACCGCTCCGTGTAAATAATGGGATAGACGCCCGCACAAAAGGATTCAACGTTTCTTACTGCTAATATAACGCTCAACATGAATTTGAAATTTGCCTATGAGAACAATATGTTTGTATCGAATGAAAATATTTTGTTTCCCATTAGCGAGCAGACATATCGTTCTCATATTATGATGTAAATCCTATTTACAACACAGAGTAGTAACCCGGCAAGCCCTGTCATATGTCACGAACGAACTTCAGTGATGCCACGCGAAGGGCGGTGTGACGGCCTGGCTGAAGGGGAGACAAAACATGAGTTTATACAATTGATGTTGAGTTGAAGTTGCCTTTGTATCACTCACCTGAGATGCAACTGATGGCATGCCTATATCATTTTTGGGTGTTACAAGTAACCATATAGTAGGTTTTTTCCTTATTATAATGTTTGACTACAATCTCACCTGATGTTAATGTAGAACGGTACTCATTAACTCGGCAGTTGAAGACCACTATATTATAATCAGGTGGAATCACCGATGCGGATAAGCTATTGAAGTCGTCCGCAGTGCGCACAACAAACGTATAATAACAAACGACTAAATAAAGCGCGCAGTCTGTTCCGGCAGCACGTTGATCGAGCAAAAATCGTTCTATGTATGTATCATTACGATTATTATTTTAGGTTATTAAGTATAAATTAGTAATGGAACAAGTAAGTCGATATAAATGTACCACTTCAGTACTTTAATTGTCTTTATTTACGTTGTTAAGCTGCTTTTAGCCGCTCGTCGGTAATACTCGCAGACACCGTGCATCGGCTCCCCTCGGCGGTATGCAGATGTGTGTTGGCATGTCGCGGCATGAAAATTTATGAAAGTTAGAAACTGGGTTACCAGCTTACCGCGCGGCCCGGCGGAGGGCGCTCCGCCGCCGCCTCTACCGTTACTTTGCCGATGCTTTGGGAACCATTATTAAATGTTAATTAAGCTAAACAGTGTCGTATACCTTACGTATAATATTAGTATGAAGAACTTAAATAGGAAATATATACTTGATGCATTTGGTAATGAATATTGATTCACGTATTTTAAGCGTATGGGTTCATGAATTCTTAACACAGCCCGTAAAGTATTCATCTTCTAGCAAGGGGAAGTCCTCCCGCTGGGCTTGATGATCTTGCCTCGTTTTCCGATTCATATAATGCGGAACTTGTATACAATGTAGAAGCGTTGTAGAAACTTCGATAGCATTATTTAGGCTTCTTGACACCATTGAAGTGTGGGTCGATATGACGTACCTATAGTGGAGTATCGTCACAGCTTGAGATGTAGCTCGATATGGTGTTATAAAACTGTGTGACGTCCTTGCACTAGTGTTCGATGTCGATAACATAAAATATCTTCGTATATAACCTAGTGCACAGCACACAGCAGCTTAATGATGACATGGTGACGTGAATTTGCAGTATTCTCATGTACTTTTAGAATCTCATGAAGAATTGCATTCCCGAGTATATACGTTTTCTGTCAACTTTTTTATTTTATACAATTTAGAAATTCCAATAATTTCTAATAGATCAAAAACTGCACGTGTACAGTGAAACACCGGCCGGCCACTATGGTGGGGACTAGATGACGGGACACGTGGCTTGTGCACGAGTTTACTACGCTCAGCGAATAAAAAAAAACGATTATAAAATATTAAATTTATCGTATTTCCAAGTAACACTAATTACACAAAAAATACTAAGAACCGATGAGAAACCACAGACCTATTTTAATCACAGTTCCAATAATTATTTATTGTTGGAATAAAATGTAATACACCATTATTTTTATCTGGCAACATTTAATATGTGTAGCAATTTTTTGGTATCGTGTAAAAAAAAGAAATGTCTCTTCTGTTTTTCTAATGTCAGATTGTGTTCATCGTGTGCTTTGGAAAAATATAATCGTAGAAGAAAAAAGTTTCTCATTAAAATAATAACATTTATATTGGTAATTGAGGCAAACCAATTTACATTCCGGCAGGGGGATGAATATTAATCGAAGCACCAAAAAGTGAGTGCCATCGAAAGAACGGATAATTTTATTAAAACAATAGACTTTTAATTTGAAATTTTTCTTTTATAAAAATAAGCTATGGAACAAAAACTGTATTGACAATCTACTGGACGATATGACCCCATAGCTTAGTTGGTAATGACCCTGCCTACCGAGCGAGGGTTCCTCGATTCGATTCCCGGCCGGGGCAGACATTTATGTGACAGATAAATATTTGTTTTCGGGTCATGGATGTTAGTGATGTCATATGTGTGTATGTTCATGCCACCCGCAACACAGGGAACCCTAGTATGGGGGTGTGACTGTGTGAACGTTTAACGTTTACTGCTTGATCTACAAAGTGACAAGTTCGAGTGGCGGCCGAGCTACGGTGTAGAGCTGGTGTAGTTATCGCCGTAATGCCCCATCTCACGGCCGTGCTCACAGGACGGAACGTTGCTCCTCGCGTAGCCCGTGACGGGTTCGTGTGACGGCACGTATGCAAGTCAGTGGCTGTGGACAGGACGCGTACATACGCCCGTTAGTTACGAACCAACTGCAAATTAATGTTTTGGGGGCGTTTTTTATTATTATCTAAGTCAGAAAACTTCCTTGGCACGTGACCATTGATCTTGTAACACGAAACTTTAATTACAATAATTTATAGTGCATTTAAACATTTTACATTAATTTATATATATCTAATAGGTTTACGTTTACTGCTAAAGTCAGGATATAAAATAAAATATGTCATGAATACTGTTACTAAATTAAACATCGTGGCAGCGCCGTTCTACAAGCGTTGACTAACTCCATTCAACTCGATCTTAAAACGAATACAGCTCTAACTTGTCTGTCTCATTATCATTAAAGTATTTACTAATACTTGATCTCTACGTTTTTCTCGCAAACTATCATGAGGGTACTTGTAAGTTTGTTTGTAATCTCGGTGAATGTAATTCAATAAGTAGCGTTTTATCGAATAGCGATCATAAATCTCGGCGCTTGTGAGCATATTTTCAATATGATCGTGACGCGTTCCCCCGGTCCATTAGTCCTACAATCTTTAGGTATCGAGTCTACCGACTACGCTCAATAGCCGAAGTTCTGGTATTATTCCTGTTTGAACGCCGTTCATTCGAACTTCAATATTACCGACATTAAATTTGATCGTACAGACGAACACCGATATCAGGGACTGATGGCGGATTTCAGTCGGTCCGAAAATTGTAACTTGAGCTTAATTTGTTTATTTTAAGAGAGCAATAACTTTTCAAAAATGAATATAAAGTAAAACAAAGTATAGGGCCACACGCAGTTATAAGAAGTCCTACATGGGCAGGACGAGGCTGTCGGTACTCGGCGGCTTACAAACTTACGAACTTAATGCTATTTGGACAGGGCCACCTAACATGTAAATACGTGTGATATGTAATAAAAGTTTACGATAATATTATACTCAGGTAAATCTCGATGAAGTTACATGAGCGAGTATAGATTTGTCACTGAAGACCTTCTCAAATTAAACACGTCACGTAGCCGGCACGCCGGGGCACCGCGACACTGGAGCACGGACTGCTTAGAATATAAGCGGCGGATGTAGGTCGTAGTTGTAAGTCGTAACCCATCACGCGACGAAATTACACACAACGTGCGCCGTGCGAAGTGCGTCGTGCGGCATGCGCCGTGCGCCGTGCGCAGTGCGTCGTCGGACTCTTCTCCAACGAATAAAGTAAAATATTGTGTTAGTTCAATGTAACAAGTCCGTCCATTTATATGCTTAGCATACCCTTTATATTTTATAAAGGTAAGAAGGTCGTTATAAAAATAGGTCCTACTCGTAAATGGGCTCTGTTGGCTGTAGATTAAACGTGAACATATGTATCTTTAAGAACAGTTTCTTTATGACAACTTTATTTAAACAAGTATTTGTTTTTTAATTGTTATTTATTATTTAATAAGAAAAAAACTTTAGATAATCATTATTAACCAAAGTTGCACTAATTTCCGTCGGTAAACGTTCATGTGTGCATATGACTTTAGTTGACGATTCCAGAGATTATTGTATCTATAAAATTAAACAATGACAAATAATACGTTGATTCAATCCGAAGCTATTTTTTAGCAAGTAACCGGTATGATATTAATAATAAATAGTGTTACCGGACATAATTAGTATGTGTGGATTTTGTTTAAGCGCGCAGACGACGCCCGGAGCGCTCCGTAGTGTACATCAAACGAGGCGCAGATGTTGCGACAACATTTTCTTGGACGGAAAATACTACGAAAACCCGAAAGAATTCTACGCAGATATATTATTTGAGCCACAGGAATAACTGGGTGTTTTTTTCACGTGAATATCTTTAACATAAATAGATAGGACGCAAAATTCTACATATATTTACGCGACCCGACGCCGCTGGCGGAATTTTGTAAGCTTTAGGATTTGCACAATGAGAGAGGAAAAAGTTTAGGTGCGAATTCATTTCAATAAATAAAATCAAACGTGATGAGAACGTACATATTTAGATGTTTTTTTGTTAAAATAATGAATATATTCGTTCGTTGCGTAATACGAGTACATACACAGATTTATTACGTAAAACATGTTGTGTCGCGGACGGTGCTGGTGGTGGTAGTAGAAGAACTAATGAACGAATTCGTCTCGTGTAGCTTATTACATACGAACAAAGTAATGTAACAACACACAATAGACGCTGGTTGAAGTTTGCAAATTCTTGCAAATTGGATTGCTATTTTCACTGCTTTATGGAGAGTTACGCAGCCAAATGGCGAAACCCAATCATCTTAGTTTTGTTGTCAGTCTGTCTGTCTGTGTAAGACAACCCTTTTTAATGGATATTAGTAACGCTACACAGATTAAATTTTAAACGTAGATATATTTTATGAAGACAATTTAGTAGTATCTAATATGATCAAAGGAAAGTAAATTAATTTTATTAGTGGCATATATTCAATTGATGGATTAAAATTCAGTGATTATGTGATATATAAACTAAGGGGTGAAACTTTATGAGAATACTAAGGTATTATATACATCTTAATAAAAAAATCCTTTATTGACTATATATCTTACAACGCGGGTTACTCTCGGGTACACGATATTTTAAGTTTAGCTAGTTACGAAATAATTTTTTTTCCATAGTAGTTGTTTGAAATACAAACTCATTGTTGCTATCGATAAAAAATGCCAGTAACCATACAGCCTACGTGTCAAAAGTGTATATTTTTTTAAGACGAAAGTGGCAAATTGAGTACATAAAAAAAATTGAAGACATCGAAATATTTATTACGAATATTTTACCTTTACTGAAATCGTAAGTACCCGTTACAGATAAAACTTACAATGTCTGCGATTATATAAGCTTAAAATCATGCATCGTAACAGTAACAAACGACTGTAGGTTTTATAAAATGATATTGAGTTGGATGAGTACACCTACACGATGTACGACTCTCTATAATTCAACGTAACAATACCTGCGCCGTATCTAATTACATTCACACGGAACTAATCGGCGCAGAGTGCCGAATACCTTGCAAGGATAGCTTTAAGGGTGAAGGGGGAGGTCGGATGAGAAATGGCGCGGCGCGGGGGTCCGACGAGGGCGCAGGACACTAACTTCCTAATTAACTTTTGTTACTTACCTGGCCGCTGTGTATATGAAGACAAAAAAAAATGTTTAATTACATTGCTCATTCACACTAGCGTTGTAATTGTGATGCAGTGCTTTTGGTGCTTACTTTGGTACTCGTCGTTCGTCGTACGGTGCTCGGTATATACTTTTTTGCGCTGGGGTCCTTTAGAGTGGCATGGACATACACAAATGACACATGGACAAACACTCAACCGACGGAGTACACCTTCACTTATTTTATAAATGTCTACTCGGCTGAGAATCGAAGTGGAGACAATTCTTTGGACAGGTACTATCAATTGGGATACTGAATCTTATAAATGACATATTTCAATTTGAACTGGAATTGTGCATGTGTGGCTGACTTGAATTACCGTTTGAATTAGGATCACAGTCTCTCTCGTGGTCCGCAATCAATCCGACGGCCACTTAACACCTGGCGGAATACAAGCCATGCTTAAGTCAATACCATTCTATTACAATACTCGTAAAAAGTCTAAACTAAAATAATATTTGGAAAAAACCTTAAATAGTGGGACGTCCAAAATATGTGGAATTGCAATATGAATAAGAAGAATAAGAAGAATTTTATTACTTACCGAGCACTCCTTCTAGATACCACTGTTAACATCATTACTAATAAAATTAAATTAATTTATAACTAATTTTAAATGCTCGACAATAATTTATATAAACTTTACGAAACCCAGGACATCCAATGAATCAAGAATAATAAATTCCATTCATTTTTTTTACTATTTTGCAAAAGCTCCCTTTCGTGCGTGCTTTAACTCTCCATCATTTTCAGTCACAGCTCTCTGGATGGACTATTTCTGTTCACGTGACACGTGACACGTCGCCGGCCGTCGCATACATTTCCATATATCGGTCACGTGTCAGGAATATATTGAAGGAGGCGCAGTATTAAGGGAGCGGGAGATCGGCTACGGCGTGAATCCGCTGACGTACGAACATGTCGCTACGACGATATTGGATCGTTTCCAGCTGCGCCAACTGTTCGGATAACATCCCGTCAAGTATTATGTCATAGTATCGATAAAAAGAATTTAATAGTGACGTTCTCGTTGTGCTTTAACTGGGAATGCAGGAGCAGCCGCTGCGACCGCTGATTGTCACATCCGTCAAAGCACCGTGCATTCACGTATACATTTACAGTGGTCCTAATGAATGAAAGTTGAATTTTCTAATTCATAATTGTGGCGATAAAACATTTGAATGTGGCAGTTCAAATGAGACGGTCGTTAAGAGGAAAGTCTTATAATTGTCATCCGGGCGACGCGCGACACGCGATGGGCGAGATGAGTCTGGAGCGCAAGCTCGTCTCATACATCGATTTGCAATAAATCTTTTATTAGCAAAGTTCCACAATATTGAAGTTGTCCGTACTGGTTCAGCGCCTCCTCTAGAATCTTCCTTCGGCTTCAATGGGACGCCGAGTTGCTCTGCGAAACGGTTAGTCTCGCTTCCTTTGAAAGTCAAATTGGAGACTGCTTTATGATAGCCTTCTTTATAGAAATAGGAAAAGAAAATACATGTGACACTAATGATTTGTAAGAATAACCTTTTTTCGTTCGATGACAGATTCTATGAATAATAAAACTATGGCAAAGAAGAATTTGTGTTTTTTTCTATTATAGCAAGATTAGATCAAGATTGACACTGGACATAGTGATCAATATGAGACATCTCTCTTTTGTAAATATACTTCTGTAACGCATAATACATCATAGACAACATATGAATCACCCATTGTTCGTTAAATCACTCTTCATTCATTATGCGCACTGCAAAGGACTGGAATAATTTGCCTGCGTCGGTGTTCCCGGCTACTTACGATGTGGGAGTCTTCAAGAGGAGACCGAATAGGCTATTATAAGTTAGTGCGTTCACCCATCCTAGACTTCATCACCACCTCCCATCAGGTGGTCATTGTTGTCAAGCATTAACTCATTCTATGTAAAAAAAAACACAAGTAACACCGTGACCAAGTCCAGGATAATATACACCGGGTTTCTCCAGTACTTATATAAAGCTATACCTAACTAATGTGTAATAAAATACTATAATTATATTTACGCTAGCGGGCGCCTCTGACTTCGTTCATAGTGAAAAGTTAATTATATAATAATAATAATAGTAAAAGCATTTTATTGCCATTAAATCAATCATATACACGTTTTCATATAGAGGTACATAATAAACATTACGGCAGTGATGGCAATGGGCGTTAACTCGTTGGGGACCCCTGTAGCGCTGGTTTTCAGCTACCCCCTTCTGCCTAATGTGTAATAATAATAAATGTAATAATTATATATGTGCGTGCATGTGTATGTGCGTTGCGTGCTTTTTAAATGATGGAAAGAAATCCTTTGGCTTTAGGTATTAAATTTAATCAAAGTAATGTTCTACTTCAACCGGCCTCTTCAACAGCGCTAGTTTATATTTACCTTTGAATCTGTCAATACTGAATTTATTTCTAAGAGGACGAGGTGGATCGTTCCATATTATTATTCCTGTTCCATATGACTCTGTGAAGCGTAATGGAGTAACGGAGTTCCCTTTTAGCGCTCATGTTGAGTATACCTTTCCTATTTAAATATGTTGTTATTTATACTCTTATAGGTACATTGAGACAATTTTATGCTCGTTGTATTGCTTTTTCTGATTTAGCATTCAGCTGTGGTCCGAAAATGGTGTTGCAGTATCTAATTTAGGAGAGAACAAGAGAGTCACACAGAAACATTTGCTCTTATTCAGGATAAGACCAAGTGTAGCATCTTTGTATGGAACTAAGGTCGACTATCATATGCAGTTAAGGAGATTAAGAAAAATACGTTCGAGCTGAGCAGTGGTTTAATGCCGACTGTTTTTGCATAAATAGAACGATGGACATAAGCCGGAGCTTATCTACACAACACCAAGATTGTGTGCGAAAGTTACTTGCTCAATATCTTGATTATTAATTTTTATACATATACATGATTATTCATAATGATATGTTGTATGCCTTGATTAGACATTATTAGGTTAACTGATATATATAGTCTATGTAGTCTAGAAAGACTAATAATATTTTTTTCAGAATTATCAAATTGGTATTAGTTAATCAAAATGAATATTTATTATAAAATTTGACAATAAAATGGAATGTACAGACTTTGTCTGTACAGACATCACAGATTTATTATTTAACTATTTATGTGCAGAGAGAATAAAACAAAAGATAACATAGGAATTATTTATCTCGCAACGAAATATCTTTCAGTAGCCCCGCAACGGGAAATGCAGTAGGTATATGGAGCAGCAAGCTTAGTGTTTTATAGAAAAATATATACATATATGATAAATTAATGTACTTATATATTAATAAAATACTATAAATCTATACTTATATTATAAATAGGAAATCTTTGTGTTTTTGTATGTTTGCAACGAATAAACTAAAAACTACTGAACCGATTTTAAAAATTCTTCCACCATTAGAATGCTGCATTATCCCTGAGTAACATAGGCTATATTTATTACTAGAAAAATAAGAGATCCTTGCTAAAACTTCAGTAACGTGAACCAAGGTGTAAAAAAAATTTTCTTAAAAAATTCTTTCATCGCATACGCTGCCGAAACTATTGATGATAGAACAAAAAAATGATCTACAATATAAGAGAACATATAAATATCTACAAATAACTTCGCGATACTATATGTCGAACAATTTTATTTATGTCACTATAACATTTTAAAATCAGACAATGATAACCTTTGTATTAATCCTTATCCAAATAAATCATTTCATATTCAAAACTGTTTCAATACCTATAGACAACTTTTTGAACTACACAAATCTGATATTCCGTTCAGAAAATTTTACGAATTTAGGAAAATATATACCGCCGCCACCGCCGCGCAATGACCAGTGTGGCCCACGCAAAGCAGCCGTAGCGTAGACCGGCGGACAAGGAGACGAGGAAAGGGGCACGAAGTGCGGGGCGGGCACATCTATAAAATAGTCGCACGGTCGGCTCCATACGCAGCGTACATATGCAACATAGAATATTTTGACTATTTTCACAGCATATGTATAATTATGTCATAAAGAAAAAAAATACATACCTATGTCCTTTATAAACATAAAATTATAAATGTATTTCAAAATGTTTAAAAATAAAAGTACACCCGTGCGAAGCCGGGGCGGGCCGCTAGTGTATAATATAATCCAATAAGTAGAAAATATGTAAAATGGGAAAAAAGTATTAACGATTGATAAATTAACAAATAGTGATTTTTGACAGATCTATTGAAGGCTGAGATAATTTTACATTCTCGGATGCGCAGTAGTAAGGAGTTCCACAGTCTGACAGCATGGACAAAGAAAGAGCGAGAATATGCATAGTTTTTGTGGAATGTAAAGTGGGATGAGCAGTGTTTTAGTGTGTATGCGACAAGAAGCAAAGCAGGGGCATAAAAAAAGCGTTCGCGTAAGTAAGAAGGAAACTTGGGGTTATACAAAATATTAAAAAGGAGACATAATATACGACTATTTCTACGGAAAAGGATGGGGAGTAATTTGAGGCGCTTGCAAAAATGTGAAATTATTTTTTGAGATTAAAAACGAAACGAATACAGAGGTTTTGTAAACGTTCAGGCCTATTTAGTAACTTCTCTGTGGCACCTACAAAACAGGCATCGGCATAACCCAGAATAGGGTGAATGATGGATTGACCGGGATAAATTTTAGTTTCGAAGGTAAAAAGTATTACAGGCATTTAAACGAGTGACTAAACGAGCTCATAGATTTTTTAAATATTAGACGTAGGGGTGTTGCTAGCTGGTTTGAACAGTTCTTTATGAAAATAGGCGGTATGCCATCGTGGCCGTTGCCTTTCGATACGTCAAGAGCTTTTAGTTTTTTTAATTTAGTTTTCCTAGAAATGTCCAAATCCGCAAAGTTCGAGCTATTCTGTGCTATGTTATGTAGATAACTAGATGTTGTAGTCTCCGTATTTAGATTGCTATTACTTAGGGTATTATTAGGGTAGGGTAGGGTAGCGTTTCTTAAAATCAAACAAGACTAATACAGTGAGAGACTTGTTTTCAATTGCCCAACGTATGTCCTCAGTTACTTTCAGAAGGTCAGAGAGTATGCTATGACTACTGGCTGCTAGGAAGGGGCTTAGAAGATTATTAGATGATGTATAAGTAATTAGTTGATAGTGAATACTGGTTGTAAAACTTTCGAAAGAAAAACTTTCGAAGCCGGTGTGGGCACCTTCGTCCCACATTCGTATTTATGTAGTTTATAATATATATTACACACACACACATACACTTATTTATTATATTATATTTATATTTTATATTCCTTACACCTACATACATAGCACACAATACACTAACATCAACACACACGCGAACGCGAACCAGGCGCGTTTTGGAGTCAACGCGCCACTTTACTCGCCGATTTTTGCCAACACCGGCTGGGTAGCCGCGCGGCGGTTTTACTGCTCTCCGTCTCCGCGCCTCTCACACCCCGCTAACGGGATCGCCCGGCGCGCGCGCTGCTCAGTCCGCGCTCGCCATCAGACAGTTGGCTTTCTTTCGTCCCGCGCAACATCCGTGTCGCTTGATCGCTCAACTACGGTACGCTTGCTAGTACTTACGCTGTGCCTATTTATTATTTGCTTGTGTTTTAATGTTAAGACTGTTTTCTATCACTCTCTCTCCTTCTGTATTTTATGGTTACTTTCTCGTGTTGTGTTTCGTGTAGTATAAACTGTTATTGTGCTTGTAAAATAAACTGTTTATGTCCGGATCGTTTTAGTTTCTTTGTTTCGCGTTCCCAGCACTACCAGCACACGCGTGACCTAGATCACCTAGGCCACCACCATCACACACCCCATCCTCCATTACCATACCGGTATGGGAGAATGAAGAAGGGTTAAAATCTTGGGTAAGAGAATAACGTCGGCTAATTTTCTGGATGTGAGAAAAGAACATGACAGGAAAGAGTGGTTAAAAATTTAGTAAAAAACGAGAGAATTATTGGAAGAATTGGAATAATCATTTTAGAGCTAATGTTATCACAACCACAAGCACATGAAGAAATTGAAAGAACAGTAGTAGTATAGATAGTGATATCTCTCATTCTTGATTATAAAACGAGAGAACACCATATGATTATTATTAAATCGACAAAAACTAAGACACCGTCGACCGAACATTAATTATTAGTTCGTCATCTTTAAATATGTAAAACAATCAGACACCAGCGGCCTGATTGAATGGAGCGGGAAGCCATCGGCCACCATATATGGTAATTTTATTGTAAACGAATCTTTTATTCCGTGTTAAAGAAATTCAGCTGCCGTCGCGTCAACATATGAGGCGTCCAGTTTCAGTATTTTGTTAGTATAGAGATAACTATGTATATGTAATCATGTTAGTATTTAAGCAATATTGTTTATTATATTAAGACAGAATATATTCGGTCGTAAATAATATCACTTCTTTTATTTCGCCTCGATCTCTCATTCTTACATGGCGACCCTGCCAGTAAGCGATCGGGTTCGCGCTGCATTCCGATCGCCAAATAAGTAATGGAATATGATCTTTGAGTGACTATGAGTATGCAATGATGCTCTTACTAATTGATTTACGTGTCGCTAAAGTACGGGGGACGATTGATTTGTGGTTCTTCTCGCACGTATACATTGAATAATTCAGAATGGGAAAATCTCAATCGAAAGAAGAGATTGTGATTGCCCAAACAGCTAGCGTTGGTAACAACTCTTCGTCTTTAGAAGATCTGAAGTACCATACGAGCTTCAGTACTTGTATTTTGGGCGTTATATGCCTCATTTTGCTACTGGCCGTCCTGTACTTTACCTAGCGGTTGTATAATACATGTCATCGGAGATGGATACAGAGAGAGATCCAGGAAAACACTTTTCGGCGATCTAGTAGCTGGTTTCGGCGCCGGGAGATGCGTGACGGACGAGGAGATATCAATGGAGATCAAGAAGACCGAGCAGGAGTGAGAGTGGTGTAAAAACAAAAAAAAAAGTGTCTATCTTCTAATCTTAGTGAAATCGAAGTAAAGTGCGTGTAATGTAACGGTAATGTAACCAGTTTATTTAGAGGACTTTAGTTAGTGCTATTTTACTTTAAAACTAATGGAAAAAAAAGCTTTTAGTCGCATATATTTTATATAAGTACATAAATACATACCAAAATATTTAGAAAAATATTACGATGCTTTGTTAAAAATAAGAACATATTTAATTAAAATAGGTCCACAGAGGCGTACACGTGGTAGTATTTGTTTTAAAAAATTAGAGGAAGCAAATTTAATATTGAAAGGTTTTGAAAAAGATTTAAATGAATTACGTGTAAGTGTTAAGTGTATTATTTGAGAAAATAGACGGCTTATGTTGTTTACCTTTAGATACTAAAATAATGGAAGTTTTTAATTTGAAACTGGCAGTTTCCTTGCTGCCTGTGATGAATGATAAAGAAACGGTAACTAAACAACTGATATCTTCTATAGAAATGTATAATTCGATGCTCCATGAAAAATCTAAGCCATTATTGATACGGTTTGTATTGAAAACCAGGTTATCAGAGGGTGCAAAATTAAAGTTAAGTCAGAAATATGAAACTGTAGAACTCCTTGATGATATGAAAAAGTTTCTGCTAACTAAAAAGTCTGTCACAGCATTACAAGAACAATTGTTGCGGTACACACAGAATCATCGGGACATCGAGGACTATGGTAAGGAAATTGAAAAACTTTTTGGCGATTTAATTATATCCCAAGCAGAAGAAGTTCCAGAAAAATATGACTCTCTTAAACGCCTTAACGAAAAAACAGCTATTAAAAGGTTTGCCTCTGGGTTACGAAATAGTAATTTGAGCACCATTATTTCGTCCAGAAATTATGACAAGTTGAATGACGCCATACGAGGCGCACAGGATGAACAGATATCTTTGTTTCCAGAAAATAGTGTAATTAGTATGACAAATAGAAATTCAGCTTGTGGACGATGTTTTCAGAACCGAAGTAGCTTTAGCAATTACCAGTTTCATCGTGGCCGACAAAGTCAACGTGGTTATGGTCACCCTACTCGCGGTCAGCCACGTGGCGCCTATAAGAACTCCACGATGATTCGAGGTATTAGAGGCGCTCGAGGTTAGTACAATACTAATTATCGTTCTAATCGCGGTAGAAACATCTTTTATTACCGAGATTCAACAATAAATTCTACGAACTCGGAGTGGAACCCACGTACGGAAGTTAGTACGGCCCAAAAAACCATTGAAACCCTGCCTACTCAGTTTTTTCGTGAATAACAGCATTAAACATTCCTTATGTTATTACGATCATTATAATACGATAAAATTATCGGTTGGTAACAGTGCACGTAATTGGTTGGTTGACACGGGCGCATCGCTTAGCGCGGTGAAGTATGATACCTTGCAACAACATAACATACCATTCCAAATAGAGCATGTTAAAATCAACGGAGTGTGTGGTGAACTTTGTTCAATTGGTTTTGTTGATTTAAGATTGAGTTTTATGAATGAATATTTTATACATAGATTTCATGTTTTTAAAGAATATTTAACGAATTAAAATTAGATTATTTAAATAGGGAGGAACAGTTGGAAATTGAGAAAATTTGTGAAAAATTTTCCGATATATTTCATTTAAAGGGAGACAAGTTAAGCACATGTAACATTTATGAACAGTCAATTATTTTAAAACCCAATACCGTACCTGTGTATAAGAAGCAGTACCAGTTACCTAAATCTCAAAAAGGGGAAATACAAAAATAAATTTAAAAAATGTTGGAAGACGATATTATTGAAGAAACTATGAGTGAATGGTCAAGTCCGATTTTATTGGTACCAAAAAAGTGTGATACAGATGTAAAAAAATATAGACTCGTAGTTGATTATCGTAAATTGAACGAAAACATTTCAGACGATCGATTTCCTCTTCCAGATATAGTTGATATTCTAGATTCACTTTCAGGAGCTGTGTATTTCAGTCATCTTGACCTTCAAACGGGCTATTATCAATTCAACTTAGAACCAAGTAGTAGAAAGTGTACAGCATTCACATTTGATAAGCAATATCAAATGTAACGTATGCCCATGGGACTCAAAACTAGTCCTAGTGCATTTTCAAGGGCAATGTCAAACGCATTTTCTGGCTTAAACTATGATAAGTGTCTCATATACATGGACGATTTAATATGTATAGGTGTAGGATTAGTGTTGAGGTTTTACCGTGGAAAGTTCAAAGAAAGAAACTAAGAAATAATATTTATTATAATTTCGAACACCATGACAGTTGCAGCTTTCTTCTACACAATATTTTTATTCAGTCAATCAACTCAACTGTTTTTTTACTGTTCTACATTTAAATTACTAAATAGTGGTTGATCCAAAGAGTTCAACATTAAGTAGTCATAATAAAAACCTTATTGACATTTTTACAATGCTACGGCAAGTTAATCGTAAACTTAATCCCAATAAATGTAAATTTTTGAAAAAAGATTTATTGTATCTGGGACATATTGTAAGTGCAGAAGGGTTGAAACCTGATCTCGAAAAAACAAGGGTTATAAATAATTATCCAACTCCGAAATGTAGCGATGACGTAAGACGCTTCGTTGCTTTTTCCAATTATTATCGCCGTTTTATTCCTAAATTTGCTGAAATTGTAATACCATTGAATAAATTATTGACAAAAAATACCGACTTTATATGGACGGACTACTCTGGAAATTCATTTCAATTATTAAAACGTTGCCTAGCTTCCCCACCCATACTACAATATCCAGATTTTTCGAATGATAATGAATTCCAATCATACACAGACGCATCGGGTATAGCTATAGGTTCTATGTTGTGTAATAAAGATGGTTGTCCTGTGGCTTATGCAAGTCGTAGTTTGAACAAAGCTGAGTTAAATTATCCCACCATAGAAAAGGAAATGCTAGCAATAGTTTGGTCTGTCAAAAATTTTCGACCATAGTTATTTGGAAAGCGCTTTAAAATTTATTCCGATCACCGCCCATTAGTTTATTTATTTAATATGAACAACCCTTCTAGTAGGCTTACTAAGTTTCGTTTAATTCTAGAGGAATATAATTTTGTGATTGAATATATAAAAAGAACTAACAATGTTGCTGCGGATGCATTATCCAGAATTACAGTCACAACAACAGAACTAAAAGATATGAATGAGTGTATATTGAATGTGATGACCAGAAAACAAAAGGAAAAGATGAAGAATGATGAGGAGATTCAAATGAAAGTGAAGTCCACTAACAGTTGGCCTGATCAACCAAAAGTTGTGGAAATGCTTAGGAAACCGATAAATTCGGTTGAGTTATTAGTTGTTTCTCGAAAGAAAATGAGTAGCATGAAAGGTACTAAGCCTTTAGATATGTTTATACTAGACGAAAAAGAAAATATATTATATACTTGCCCAGATTTACGATCATATACAGCGCGAGACGCTTATGTGAGTGAACTGGAGCAATATTGTAATAAAATTAATATTAAAGAATTATATATAATAAAGCTTGCAAGTAATAACGAATTTATTAATACGTTATCGAAAGAGATAAATAAAAGAAAAACGTGGTCCGGACCTCGAATTGATATTTTAAAAGGAAAACAAAGAATAATTAGTAATGTTGATAAAAAAGTAATTATGAATGACTACCATATTTTACCAACTAGTGAACAGCTGGGATAAGACGAATGGTAAATAACATCAAGAAGTCTTATTTCTGGCCTGGTGTGGAACGTGATGTGACAAATTTTGTTAATAAATGTAGAAAATGCCAAACGCAAAAGCATTCTTTACCTATTAAAGAGCCTATGGTCGTAACTTCGACTGCTTTGGGTGCATTTGACAAAATATATTTAGATATAATGGAGCCCCTAGATAAGGTCTATTATGGTAAGGTTTATATTTTAACTATTCAATGTGAACTTACTAAGTTCTTCGAAGCTTATTCGCTTGAACGTAAGGACACAGTTTCTGTGGCAAAATCGTTCGTTGAAAACTTTATACTTAGATATGGAGTGCCGCGTGAAATCGCGACAGATAAAGGGTCTGAGTTCATAGCATCAACAATGAAGGAAATTTGTAATTTACAGGACGTGAATCAATTATTCTCTACAGCTTATCATCACGAATTGATAGGTGCTTTAGAAAATACACATGAAAATTTAAATTCTTATCTTCGAATACAAACCAACAATGATTCCAGAGAATGGAGTACTTGGATTCCATATTGGTCTTTTGCATATAATACTACGGTCCATACTTCTACAAAATTTACGCCATACGAACTGTTTTTGGTGTTTTTGGTTTTTGACTGTAAGTTACAGAGCAACTTAACTCAATCAGTAGAACCCTTATATAACAGCGACGATTATCCTTTGACATTAAAGTATAGGTTGCAGAAATCTCTGCAATTTGTTATTGTCCAAGAGTAATAAAAAATGTAATTACGATAAATATATCAACCCTATTGTGTACAAATGTGATGATATGATGTTGCTAAAAAATGAAAATTGCAATAAATTTCAAAATGTTTATAATGGTCCATTTAGAATTATCAAAGATATTTCACCAAATGTCCGCATAATAAAGGATAATAAAATTGAAACTGTCCACAAAAATAGAACGAAGCCGTTTAGAGAATAATATTATATTGTTTTATGCAACATTATTATTATACACGTGAAATATCAGATCTGGATATGGAAACGGATATATCAATAATATTTTAACGGTTTTGGTTACGGTTACGGATATGAAATTATCTGATTGTTTCGGATAATAAAATATATTGTCTTAACGAGGAAATAGTTTTACTTTATTTCTAGGTGTTATGTGATATAATATTCACGGAAAAAAAATATAATAAAAATTAAATAATAAAAACTGTCTAAAAATGAGACCGACGGGGCGAGTGTATCGGCTGTCCTCGAAAACCTGTCGTAACGTCCATACAGTCTCTGCCCCTTACCGAAATTATTGTCTCGAATTCGGTTATGGTTTTGGATATATTTTTATTTCGGTTATCCGATAGTTTCGGTTATGGTTACCGAGCTTCATAACGCCCCTAGTTTAAACGCTGCGACTGCCGCACGGCTCACGTGTTGTTTTCGTTCGAGTTTCAATTCTTTATGTTTATTCGTGCAACAGTGTTTCCACCGTGTGTCGCGGCACTCTTCGGCACACCTAACTTAATGACCGTTCATAACGTTTCCCGCCACGCGGTCGGCTGCGCGGCCGTCCGACCTGACAACCATGTCGCGACGTCGTTTTACACATTCGTAAACATTTTTATCCCGACGCGGCAACGCATCTTTTTAATTTCCTCTTAAGGATCTGTCTCGTTCTCGGCGCAACAACAACAACAAACAACAACAAACAAAAAACAAACTTGCGCAAAAGTAAACTGTAACCTCGCATACCTTCTAATGAGACATCGTGGAAGGGGATGCCGAAGGGATTCAAAGAACATATGACTTGAGAATTGAGCCGATCGAGGGTGACCCGTGCTAATTCCATTAACTACCCAACGCCGGGCGCGGGCCTGTCCTAGCTGTTGAGGCCGCTACAGCTTTAACCACCACACTGCTCTAGTGCGCATCGATGCAGGGATAAATCTCCAACCTAAGCGTTACATGCTATGATGCCGACTGAAAGTTCCCGGCACGGCTTAACTGATGATAAAACGTCTAGCAGTCAATTTAACTTGGCCAAGTACTTAATGTCGACACTATACACTTTGAGCGCTTCGAGCGAGACCTATGGATATAGGAGTATATAACATAAGTAATAATGAAATCTATACGATCAGGTCGGAGGGACATTTGTGTACTTTTATTTAGCATTGATATCGCTTCTGTCTCTTTTAACAGTTAGTAGAACTTAATTAGTAGTGAACTTAATTTCTAAAGTGTAACAGAGCGGAATATCTGCCACCGCGGTTTTTGTCGTGGTAGCGAAGTAGCATCCCGTTTGTAATCAGTTATATGTATAGAGGGTTTAATAGTACTGCAAGGAAGCAGGCGATAACGTTTATCGCTTGTCGTTTAATGCTATCGCTCAAACTAACAGATAAAAGCTGTTTTTGCGTTTTATCATTCAACGAAAAAATACCGTTTTGTTTTCACTGAGAATATTTTATCTCGGAGAACACGAGACACAGGTTGTGTCAGGAAAACGTGCTGAATCCGGGTGTAACACTTAGTACTTGTTCAGAAACTTGGAAGGCTTGTAAGTCGGGCAGTTAGAGGCTGTAGATCTAATTCTAAAGCAAATTGTCTCCTCGAGCAGGCCCGACGGAGCAGACATGGACATAGACCTAGATGCCTACCCACCGAACACCAGCTCCGGTTGACCCTTCGTCGGATGCGACCCCTCCCCGGGAGAAGGTGCCGACCGCCAACCGTGACTGTCGTTGATTAACTTGACGACTTGACGATCACGTACGACACGAGCCATCGGGCTAGATGATTTTTCTTTGCTTCTCACAGATTAAATTTGATATAAAATAAAGTGATAAAAAGACAATAACATAAAATGAAGATTAGAAATCCCGAACCAACACATTGAACAGCTGGTGCTCGGAGGACACAAAAATCTAATAATAAAAATTCGTATGTGGATATACGTAAGTACGTCATAAATAAATCGTACATAAATCAATACGTAATAAGTTGTATTAATGCATTAAAGCTTCACTGAATAAACGATCAATAAGCGATATTAAGCACCATCAATAAATATTTTTTTATTTATTTTTTATTTATACAATTTTAAATATATACTATATACACATACATATATATATATA
>PDGT01000009.1:135930-148823 GCA_003671415.1 Megathymus violae | reverse complement strand
GATCATCTCCGGGAGCCCACGTCGAGGGCCGCGATCGTCCCGCGCCGGCACGTCAGCCCTCTCGGCCCCGACACTGCTAGCCGTCGGTGTAGCGCGACCCGGTGAACGGTCGTGGAGTATTCGATAATTTTTAAATTGTATGGCCTAATAAATATAAAACGAAAGTCAACATTGAATAGAAGAACATCTGCGTATTAAACTATTATCCTCTAAACGTGTCCGCGTTGAAATGAATGCGGCCAAAACTTGGCCGTAGACTACATGCGTGCTGAAATCGTCGAAACTATAGTATAATTTTTTTCTCCGTGCAATTTGGGTCATAATAGATAAGCCGCCTAGGGCGGTGAGCGTGTTGCGCGGGCGCAACGCCATTATCGATAAACACAAATGAGTCATCGAAGGCAGGTGCACGGCGACGTAGGCGACTTTACCAAAAGTGTAATAAACAAATAGTTTCTTTGTTTTATTGAGGTTTAAGACTTTATTTCTCAAAAGAATTACAAATTCACTTATAGAGAAACAATACTTACATTTTAAAAATACATATAAGCCGTCAAGCGTAGCTTGGAACGAAAACAACACAAAACAAACATTTTTAGTAAGAAATATTGTTAAACCACTTAATATAAGTTTAGCAAACGGTAATTTTTTACTTTAATTCACAAGTACACAACATTTATGGGTACATTGAAATATAGACGGCAGAAAATTTCATATCAGAGGGTAGTTAGAGAAGAATAAATTAAATGCATTGCGAACATCGTGACTAAAGTTGCGACGGTGAATATCCTTCTATGGCTAAAATTTTTAGTAGAGCAAAAGAAAGAGTTGACGGATTCCAGTGTTCTATTTCTTCTATACGTAAAATACTCATTGGTGGAAAGGACTGAAATAGTTTGTGCGCGGCTACAATTCCTGAGAAAACTCAGGAACCTGACGGATAGTGAAGACACTCGAAAAAGTTATTATCATTATTATCTTTTTTGCTGTTCAATTTAAACTTAGATATAAGTATTTATATTTAATTTTAATATAACTTGTTACATTCTAAACTTTTGTAATTATAGTTTTTTAATACATACATACCCAATTAATAATTTATTTTAAATCATTATTATTCTTATTTTAATAAATACGTTGTTTTATCTATTTTTTTTCATTTTTATCACAATCCGACATAATGACAAAACTAAATACACTATCGATAACGCTTATCGACAATAATGCGCATCATAATGCCCGCCCATATGGCGGCCCATTATGACGCAAACTGCATGGAGAAAAAAAATATACTATAGGTAGTATTTTACGAACATTAATATGAAGGTATCGTTCTGCTCTGGGGATTAATGGCTGTGGGGAAATGTTAAATTATGCAATTTGGCAATTGAATCAGTATTATACAGGGATACGGGGTGTGTGGATAGTGCAATTTATTACCACCATTTAAACCCTTTCAAAGTAAACTTTTGTCATGCTAATTGTATAGTCCTTTTAGTTATTCAGAGCTTTGTTAATTTTAGGAATACGTTAGAAGATGATAGGATGAAAAGAGTAGTTATGTCTGGTGATACCGCCGTTCGAATCATCCGACCGTTACTTTTTTGGTGGTTGAATGCACAAATGTGAGGGACAAGGATGAGGATTCTGTAATACCTGATAACCGTGTGGATCCTTATAATTATATGAATGCAAACCACTGAGAGATTCGTAAAATACAGAAATTATAGTTCTGGTGTCACACCGGTAAATATGAACACTAGTTCTAAATTGTTCGTCTTTTTGATGGATTGAGTAGTTTGTGTCATGACAAAATATTGTTCGTAAGCATTAATAAATAAACTGTCAATGTTCTTGAACAACACACATAAATCTGAGGTATTTTACCATCATTTGCATATCGATTACGGCCAAGTGAAACTTTCGTTTAGGACATTATTAGGCGAGAAATAAATCAATATGCTATTCAGGTGACGTCTCCAGTTATAAAAGTTAAAAAATTTTGGTAGTGTAATGTTGTATCACAAGCTGTCTCGTAAAGAAGTATTGAAGTTTTTATTGACTATATCTTAGTTGCTGGTGTTGTTGGTGCGACACGACAGATGAGGCTCCCAGTAGTCGCAACTCCCGATGAAGCTGAACGTTTAGAACATATATAAAAATATAAACGAGAACTCGAGAACTTTAGATGTGTATGATGACTTGTTGCTGATTTTTGTCTGAAACACGCTCTCTGTGAGATCCTTTGCCCCTGTAGGAGATTTCTTTAATAGTTTTACACGTTTTTCGCAATGTAGGTAAACAATGTTACGGGAAGACTGGAGAAATAGTTAACCTAATACAAACTGCTAAAGTTTACGATTACTGGTACAGATACAAATACGACTTAGTCAATCAGATTAATATGAACAATGGGGAACACTGATTTAATAAACAACACTGCTTAACACTGCTTTTTTAATTCCGTAGCGAATTTAAACAACGAATCTCTTTTTAGAAAAATATTGTTGAAACAATGTACAAAATTGTTAAGCGGCTTGTATCACGACTTAATATGAAGGTGTGGTTCTGGACTGCGTGTAGTTTATACCGCCCATCAGACTTCTTCAATATCGAAAACACAAAAGATAACAATGTATATTTCGATAACCACATGGGACAGGCACAGATGCTATGAATGATCTCTAGAGAAAAGCGCCTGCTAAAATAAACATACACCAAAAGTGGGCACAACTCGCTTTCCATTTTAAATTGATATTCCAAAGAGGTTTCTCGGGAGCGCTGGAGCCCAGTTCATTTATGGAACGTTTACGGTTAATGACTGTGCATGCTAATAAGCTTCAGCTGGAACTCAACGGGTATTTTGAATCTGTTACTTCGTAAGTTACTAAACGTTAATGCCTACGTAGTAAAGTCAACACGGGGGATGTCAAATATGATAAAGTTAATATGGTCGAGTTAAGAAATTATGGTGCAGGGGACTCCTCTCATCCTCGAGATCGAACTCGTGTCGCCAGCTCGTGGTGCACACTCCGTTGAACAACAGAAGTTGCTAAGGCTGGTCGCTCCTGTTAGAAGGTCGCTGACCCTTTCCCATCTCGTTTAATCTGACGATACTCGTGCCCGGTAATCGGATACTTGACCAGCCTGGATATGTAACTCCCTCCTCAAGTTTCGGTTGCAATTTCGCAGAGCAGGTCCATGCTTTCTTCCTTCCTCTTTCTAAAACCGACTCGGAACTGTTCGATAATTGCTACGTTGTTTTTAGGAGAGACAGAGAAACCAGCGGATTCCATAATAATAAGGATAGTGGTGGGGTCTTAATTGCTGTATCTAAGCTGTTCACTTAAAAACGCATCCTTAGCTTTGAATCTAAATGTGAAGATCTTTGGGTGCAAATAGACCGTCGAAGCGACCGTAATAAAATCGAACCGGTATATATATGCGCTGCCTATTTACCTCCGCCGTTACAAAAACACGTTCTTGAGGAATTTATATTTAATTCTAATCGCATTGACCAACATGAGTTCGGAAATATAATTATTGCTGGCGACTTTAACTTGGATTTGATTAACTGGAATTCGTCAGAGCAGAGCAGCAGTAGTATATTCGAACCTCTTGTCAGATTTCGCAGCATTAAATGGTCTAAACCAATACAATAACATCAAAAACAATAAAGAGAAAGATTTAGATTTAAAGTAATACTACAGTTTCCTACCTAAGACCCAGTCAACCTCTAACTATAATCGACGGCTTGCATCCACCACTACAATTTCACGTTTTTTTACTGCTAAAGCAAGACTTAACATAAGCAAAAGTAATTTTTTTTGTTTTCATAAAGCAGATTATGAAAAAATTATTAATGAACTTAATCTCTTCTGCTGGGAGCGTGAGTTTATTAGTTGCCCTAATGTCAATGAAATGTTATCCGTGTTCTACTCTCATGTGCGCGCGGCTATTAACAAATATGTTCCTAGAGCTAAGCCCAAAAGTGCTAAATACCCTAACTGGTTTTCAAAAGATCTTATTGGCCTACTACGTGAAAAATTAAAATATCGCAATAAACTTCGTAAATTTAACAACAATCCCCTCGACCAATTATCATTTGACTCAGAACGAAACCGGTCTGATCACCTTATGAAAGTTTGCTATAAGCGTTACATTACTCGACTCGAAATTAATCTTCGCTCTAATCCCAAGCTTTTTTAGCGCTTAGTTAAACAAAAGAGAAAATGTGATAGCTATTATCCCGCTCAAATGTTTCTTAATAGCAACATAGCTTCTGATGGTACCGGTATTTACAATCTCTTTACTCAAAACTCCGCCTCATATAATGTGAACTCCCTAACTTCTTTACAAACTAGCCATACAGCCATGCTGACGAACGATTACCTAACACGTATTAAGTTCAAGGACGATCAAGTGCTAAAGATATTAAAAAGACTTGACTTATATAAGGGTGCTGATTCTGACGGGATTCCGTCGTCGTGTTTGTTGTTAGATGCGCACCTGCATTAGCAAAGCCTTTGACACTCATCTTCAACATATTTTTAAGTACCGGCATCTTTCCCACCTACTGGAAGACAGCTCACATATTGCCATTATACAAAACTGGTGAAAGAGACCTTGTGAAGAACTACAGGCCAATATCAATTCTACCTGTAATGGCAAAAGTCTTCGGACAGCTGCTTCATCCAATATTACCCTGGCACGTTAAATCATTGATCGATCCTCGTCAGCATGGCTTCATGAGAGCTAAATCTACTTCGACAAATTTAACGTGCCTCATTAACTATGTGACTTTGGAAATCGATAATCGCTCTTCAGTTGATGCGATTTACATCGAATTTAGCAAGGTATTTGACCGAGTTGATCACAAAATACTAGTTCAAAAACTTACAGTCCACGGAATCGCGGAACCCTTGCTGAGCTGGTGTGAATCGTATGTAACAAATAGGCAGTTTATAGTAGTTTTAAACGGTTTTTCATCTCAGCCGTTTTTAGCATTATCCGGTATACCCCAAGGTTCACATTTGGGACCGTTGCTTTTCAATATATTTATTCATGACATCGGCAAGTGTTTCGCCCAGTCCAAATATTATCTATTTGCTGACGATCTTATTTTTTTTAGGGCAATAAACTCGTCCAGGGATGCTGTGTTGCTTCAAGATGATCTTAACCGCATAGTTGTATGGTGTGAGGATAATGGAATGAATTTAAATATTTCAAAATGTTTTTCCATACGGTTTACGCGCAAAAAACTTGAATGCTTTTAGAAATATTTCATAAGAGATACCGAGCTGGCAGAAGTTGACAGCATTAAAGATCTAGGTGTGTCACTGGATAGGAAACTACGTTTCAACATTCGTGTTGATAATATCTGTTCGAAAGCATTTAAAACTCTAGGCTTTGTTTTGCGTAACACAAAGGAGTTCAGCTCTCCCCAAACTAAAATTTTGCTTTATAACTCTCTGGTTCGAAGCGGTTTAGAGTATGCAGTGTTGCCTGGAATCCATACTACGATATTTACATTAAAAGGTTGGAAAGTGTCCAAAAGCGATTTTTGCTACACCTGTCTTATTCATGTAATTAGGCCAAAACCATCTCTTCATATAGCGATAGACTAACTTATTTTAATATGGAATCATTAGCGGACCGTAGACATATGCTGGATATTGTATTTCTCAGCAAACTCTTAAATGGCGTGTTAGATGTACCCGAATTATTATCCATTTTAAATTTTTCCATTCCTTCAAAGCTTCCAAGAGTATCCAGGTATAACTTACTACACTCTGTGACATGTAAATCTAACTTAGGTCAAAACGCTCCTGCAAACAGATTATTGAAAACCTACAATTCTGTTGCTAACATAAAAAATCTCGATCTATTCTTCGACAGCGTAGGATAAATTAGGAAGAAAATTATTCATGCGTATTAATCTGAAATGCCAACCAACCACTTTTCAAATGACGTTTATTTATTTATGTTATTTAATTATTTCTGTTATTATAAGAATTATTGTTATGTTTCTTATTGTTATTTAGTCTGTATTATAATATAATGTAATGTTCAATTGTTCTACTCAATTCAATTATTATTTCAAATATTATTATGATTCAGTTCAATTATTAGTACTCAATCTGTTTATTTTATAACTTTTCCTATTGTAATTTGTTTTTGTCAATTTTTTTTAAGATATCACCTTTGTATTTAATATTTATATAATATTGTCACTAAGTGTTGCGTTGCATGTCGTCGTCACTTATAATTGTACAGACGCCCAGATTGTTATTTATAATACTATAACACTATACAATGTAACGTCGTACTGTATGTTAGTGACCTATAATAAATAAATAAATAAAATCGCCGAAGCAAGCGGTCGCCTCCGCTGCTGGTACTCTTACTCGACCGCGTAGTAATCGAGACCGGTCAGTTAGGATTAGTTAAGTTAGGATTAAAGTTTTATTTTATGTTATTATTTCTATCAATAAATCAAGAACAGTATATCGACTTTTAAAAACCTCATTCGACAGCCATCCATAATTCACTCGAGAACAATTACAAGACTCGTAATTATTATATATATATATATTAGGTTATATTATGTAAACATTAGTCAGCCGTCAACTGCTGCCTGCGATAACGGAGACAGACAACATTGTCTATGCAATACTGACATAATTGAATAGTACATTCATCATTTAAAAAAGATTCCACGACATGTATCTATGTAACATGTTACATTCGTAGATATCTATGATATGGTTTTGCTATTAAATTAATGAAAATAAAGACACTCTCATTGAGACACGAAAACTTTTATAGCAATTAAGTTTCACTCGTCAGAGTCTATTCGTCCCCAATGATTGTAAAAATACGTTCTAACAGTTCTTAATCGTGTAATGAAATTGTGTTCAGCATAAAAAGCGCATATATTTCGAGCGTGGCTGATGAGCGTAACGATACGAGGCGGGCGCCGTGAAATATGGCAGTCGGCGCGCTATCGGAAGCGCGAGGGGCAGGGGCNNNNGGAGGTGATAAGACGCTGATAGGAGCTCCTCCGCCGGTGCCGGCGGAACACCAGGTACGTTTTATCGAATACGAGCAGCCGATGGACGTCTATAACGAGCGGTATTACTTATTGTTCATTTACGGTGATCGTCCACGATCACGTCACATAACTTTACACAACTTGCTCCTCTCTGTTCGTCAAAACATAACTGCAGACGAAATTATTTTTTCAACAGAGCGAGTGCACGGTAAAAGCTACCTCTCGATACAGTAACATCCTTCTGTTCAGTAAAAGCGTGCCATAGTTAAACCGGACTATTAACATTTTGCACAATGTATCATCAAAACTAAACGATAGTTACTACTGCCGAATTCAGCTGTTATTCTAACAATTCAATCGTATTTTTTTATGTTAATAGCCGACAAACGAGCAAACGAGCCATCTAATGGTAAGTGGTCACCGTCGCCCGTGGACATCAGCGAGACCGAAGGTATCACTGATGCGTTGTCGGCCAGGAAATGAGAAGAAGATTTGAAAGAAGGTACTGGCTCTCAAGCTCCCAGCCGGAACACGACGAGTCGTTTGGCAGCTGACTCAAGCAGGAGGTTGGTAGCTAGCCAGGTAGACTTCACGGAATGATAATAGTAACACTAATTATGTTATTGACTTAATAACAATACTGATAATATAATCCTTAAGAGAAGCTCTATCACCAAGCAGGCTGGCTTCTGTCGCCTCTTACGTTACCCTGTTCTGCCAGCGTGGGATTCGGGGTAGTATTCTAAGCCGCCACGATACGGCTATAAGTGTTCTTCCGACTGTCTCTCATATTTATATGTATACCGTAGCTCAAAATATTATTTACCTGAAAACTTGTTATAGATCTTCCCAATTTATTAATACCTATATGTCCGATTTTTTCTGTATTTATGTATGTATGTTGCTTCAAAGATTTTGCAAATCAATAAATAAAATAATAGGTTCAATGTTCGACCTTTTTCCATCCAGTAAAAGAAAATTGTATAACTAACGGCAGACACGGAACACGAAACCTTTATAACTGGTATGTCGCAGCCGTTTTACTCGCAGACTTGACTCTTCACAAAGGTAATTTCAAAAGCAGGTACATTTTTTGAACCGCTGCAGTAAAATTACAAATAAAAAACGATAAAAGCGAACTCTGAATATATATTTCGTTTAATGCTGAAGAAACAAATACATAAAAATAAAACCACTTAAAATGTCTTAAGCTTGGAAACAAACCTCGTTACGCGGTAGTACCTAAATCTTGTTATTTCGGCATTTATCGTGCCTGACGTTAGCCGGGTATTATCCCCACGTCCGGTAATTCTTCCGCTAATTAAATTTTTCATTACTCCCAGGATTAGCAGGAGGGGGAGGGTTAGTTACTGTTGAGGCCCGCAACGAGATCGCATTACTCGTAGGTCACATCGATCTTGCAGTAAAAATAACTATAGCTATCTGTTCAGGAGGTCCTTATACAGCTTGTCAGGAAGCAGTATTGTCTAAGCCTACCACTTTTGAGTGAAGCAACTTCGCGGTTCATTGAGCAGTGTCCAGTTGCCATATCACCTCAATCCATTGTGAGCACGAGTCTTTCGATGCAACGGCTCTGCGTAGAAGTGAACTCCACCGCTCTGCTCGAGTGCGGATCGATGCAAATGGATCCATGGATTGCGGTGATCGCTTATATTTAGATGGCCCGGCTGCTCGTTTACATATCTGATTTGTAACCGGTAACTGGTAATGTCTAATACACACACAACTTTAAAAATTGAGAGACACATGCGCGCTTTCATATAAATAGCCATTATAAACAAGTTGTATTGGAGCCTTATGGAAATAAATACGTTATTGTTATTGCATATCTGAGAGTTTTCAAAGGTTCGTGTATAGTATGTATACCGGCCCACATTTGGCGTGTAGCGTGACTGACTATGGTATTAATCCCTCTCGTTCGGAGAGGAGACTATGGGTTGTGATGATGATGTTAATGCCCGAAATATTACACATTTTATCATTCAATATTTAAATATAAAATCCTATTAAGTAACCTTAAAATTTGTGTCATCTCTCACTAATGATATTTTTGGATCTCTTAATGAAAGATTATTTCGGAAACATTTGATATTGAAATAACTGTCGAAAAGAAAACAGAACTAATTGAGATCTAACGCAGTGCATAAATTAAAATCAGAAATAAATAAAAAGAATAATAACAATGATTACACTTCATTTTTAGGTAGAAAAATTGGTTAATGAGAGGATATTTGGAAGATTAACAAAGAGAAACAGGTTGAACAGCTGAACCGTGGAATTAAACTAAGGTTAAACGTTTAAATTAACGAAAATTAAGTGTTTTATTTTACGTCCTCAGTCACAATTTTTTATAATTAACACAAAATTACTAAAAGAAATCTGTATTAAAAATCTGTGTTGTAGCGATATATTTACAACTAATTAAATTATGATGACCGGCTACAACATAATCGTAAGTATGGGACAAGGATCAGGTTGTAACGGCTCCTCGGCCAATTTCATATTTGAAAGACGTAAAATTATTTAGTGAGAGATGGAACTAATTTGGTAATGTAAACTCGGTTTAATTTATCACCAGCTCCGGGAGCGGAGTACCTGTACCTCTTGATTTACGGCCACCTAGCACCAAGTATCTCTTAAGTAATGGCTCCTTCTCATCGTTGAAGTGAAAGGGACGTATTCTATTCTTCTATTGATGTCGTGTTTACTGCCTGTTCTTGTTTTACTTCAAGGGTTATTGTCTGAGTAGAATAATCAAGACATATTTTTTTATAAATACGGAGGTAAGTAGTAAAAGCACAGAAAAGCTGTATCTCAAACATAAATTTATAATCAACTTCAAGCAGTGTGACAGTTCTATTTGAAAATTATCAGATTGTGCTCCTGTAGCTTGGTACTGGAATACCAGCTGCGGTACCCCCTGCCTGTCGTAAGAGGCGACTAAGAGGGTTTCACCGGTGGTAGGTCTTAGCATCGGCAGCCGGCTTTGGTTACCACCCGTCAGATAAAGCTGTGCCACCAAGCGATTTAGTTATTTAAAAAAATCGAGATTATGCGTTCACACAATATTACAACTCATTTCCATAAGCGCCATTTACCTCTTAAGGGGTTTTAGTTGACTGAAATTTTATAACTCATATCTCCCCTATATAGGTTGAGCAACTTTTGAATATTTCTCTCCGATAGAGAAAAGTATCATGTGCTCTCGGTGGCCTCAAGTTGTCGCTCATCAAATTTTCCTTGAAGCAGAAGAACTATAGACTCCTTCAATTGAGATTTAAGAGATTTAAGGTTAACCAATATATTTACTTGATTTGAGGCTGGAGCATCAATCAATTTAGCGGTAAATCGTGAGTAACTGCACACTTGAGTAAAGAACGCTACGCTGGTGTAACAGTGAAGAAAGCATGCACTAAAGGAGTTTGCTTGTTAAAAGTTGCATACTAAGCTTTGCCAACATTGGTGTTGAAGTTATAAAGCATCGGGCGGGGTACAGCGCTTCAAGTATCACTTTATTGGTTTATATCGGTAACCATATTTAATTAATTGTTTATTTTGCTTATTTGTTTCAGGATAACATTGTATTAAGTAAATTATCTATTAGGACAGGTGGCCTTTCCTGGTGCAAAGTCTAAGTTATTTATTATAGGTCTCATATCCTAACCTATTTCATATTTCCTCCATCTTAACCTATTTCATATTTGACAGAGTGCATTGTAATAATATGTGTGAAGGTATGATCGCAAACATTTCTATTTAAAATACTTCACAGCCATGCCGTAGCATAAATGTCATAAATCATAGAAGGCGATCATGATTATTAATCACAGTACAATCATTTCTAGCTCTAAAGAACTACTAATGCTGTGAAACAATAATGAAAGTTGTCAAAACAAAAACTCCTCTAGGCAACCGTCACGTAAAACGTAATAAATTGTCCATGGAGGGCTCTAAAGCGTGTTTCTATAGCTGCATTATGAGCGGTGCTTAAAACTTTTGTGGTGCGAGTGTTCAGAGCGGTTTGTAAGCGACCGTCACCGCGGCGTCCTCACTCGGGGCGGGCCGAACGAGCGCTACGTGGAACGATTTGCAACGGCACATGACTAAGGAAACTGTGCAGAGAGCGAGGGATAAATAGAAATATACATCGGTTTCAGGTTTCGACCTGCAAGGCGGCAGCTCGGTCTACCGTATGCGTGTAAAAGAAAGTATCGACTAAGATTCGAGTGAAGCGACCCGCTTGTCGGTCATTCATCATTCAGTAGTCGTCAGTCACGTCGTCGTAATCGACGTTACGAAAGAAAAGGGCGAAAACATAGTCCTTCAAATAACATAATTAATTGATAAAATGATGGACTTTGTACGGCAATATAATAAAGAAGAACAAAATACCGAGTAGATAAAAATTGTGTTGATTATGTATCAAATCGTGGAGGAAATACTGTAGATAGATTTCATAAATTCCAAAGAGTACATTTACGACTTAAGTATAAAGAAATATTTAAATGTAATTTAGTATATTCAACAACGATACAAACTGCAATATAAAAGCAAGACGCGATAAGTAGACGGCGTAGAAATAACTTGTCGATCAATACACACAGCGGCTAGTGTAACATCCGTCGCCTGTGTGCCAGTGTGCACCGCACTAGCGGCAATCCACGTCGTGTGCAGCTTCATGAGCGCGGCTGCCTCCGCGTGGCTGCGCTTATCGATATTTAACATCATCATGTTTCATTTTGTGACCCTCTCTAAAACCGATCCTTACTTTGGTCAGGCGATGCGTCGTTCGTAATTCTCATTAACATATTACGCATCACACCTCTCTCGCGGTCGGTACAGCTCTAAGATCATATATACATATGTAACACTACACATTAGTAGTGAAAAAAAAATTTAAAGGTCTTGTTAATACGTTTAGTTTGAGCAGCATCATGCATAATATACGAGTAGGTATATAATGACGGAACATTCCTAGTCTGACTAAGACATCGCAAACGATCAAGAAATTGAGACAAATACGGGAATAAATCTGTCATTTACCTTTGCTATGGAGGGACGGATGTTGTTTTTAATCATGAATATCTAGACGCTCTTAAATAAATTATCAGTAATTAATTGAAGTGGTGTTATTTTTTTTTTGAGTAAACTTTTCACAACCGAGCGTTGGGTTTGCTCGATGGTAAATAGTCACCGCTGCCGGAGGACACTAGAGGCATCACCGAAGCGACGATTGTAGAAGGAGGACGGTGAAAAATTATCATTGTTTATGGAGGGTTAAATGGCATATGTGGCTTGTTCTTAAATGAAATGGGACCTATTAAGCCCTGCGCTGACAATTAATAACCGAAAAAAACAAACTGAAAAATAATTGATTTTAAACGATCAACTTAGTTCATCCCCACCAGATACAGTGAGGACTAACTCGACAAGGCGCGCTAGTGCATTATTACGATGACAGGCTTCGAATTAAGCCACCGAGGCTACCCTCTAGTCTCGTGATTTACTTAAAGTATTAAGATATTTCAAGTGCTGAATAAATAGTCCATTAATTTGGTTGTTCTACTTGTACAGGTTTGTTAACGCCGGTCATAATAACAAAATCTACCGCAATTAGAGTTATGCCATCTTTAATAAATAAATTACATTCAAGTCAAATATCACAGTGATTCAGGATTTCAGGTATCACAGGTATTTTTTATTCTGATATAGAAAACGTACAACGCGAAGCGTGGTGAGGTCGCTAGTATTTAAATAAACATCGAGAGAACAGACGTACATATAACAAATATATTTACTGGGTGTAAAAATGTCGTGC
>PDGT01000009.1:102701-135880 GCA_003671415.1 Megathymus violae | reverse complement strand
GCCCGCTCCTGTCACGCACTATGCCGCCGAGTGTCTCGATACTTAGACTTAGTCGGACTCACAACAATCAAAACCTACCGGTATCAAAATGATAGCGGCATGATAAGTTTTGTCATATATAAAACTACATTATCATATTGTTATAACATTTTCTTGTACATGATATGCATCCTAGATGTTTGACACCCATGTGACTAAACGATTTCTTATTATACATATATTATTAAGAGACAAATAGTCGAATCACTCCGTAGCCTCACGTCAATTGAAACTTGTTCAAATTTATTATTATGTTAAAGTCATTCACAGTCATAATTGGAACGATACCTAAGCAAGCGTCTGCATTGAATCTTTTAAGTTATTCAGATTTTTACCAAATATTGTGCTGCATCGGGGCGGTCTAGAACACTGGTAGAACTGGGTGTCGTAGAGGCGACAGAAGCCAGCCTGCTTGGTGGTAGAGCTTTGCGTAAGGATTACATTATCCATATTATTAATAGTATTATTATCTTTTCGTGAAATCTGTCGGGCTAGCTACTACCCTTCCTGCTCGAGTCAGCCGCTTACTGACTTGTCGTGCTCCGGCCGGCGGCTTGAGAGCAAGTACTTTCTTTCTTTCTTATTACAACGCATTAGTGACGCCTTTGATGTTACTCATTTCCACGGGCGATGGTGATCACTTACCATCAGGTGGTTCGTGCGCTCGTTTGTCGGTTATTCACATAAAAAAAGATTCCAAACAATATACTTTAATTTGATGGTTTGAACTTGTTATCAAACTGGGGGTGATATGTGGAAATACATTTTATACGAACAGATTAAATATTGACAGATCTACTAACTTCCAATATAATTTGAACCCCCTTAACTCAGTATGTGTTATACAGTTGGCGTTGCATTAACAACACGGCTTAACTATAACAGGAGGATGTATAATATTACGCAATATTTCAGTTTTTATAATGCGGACATCCTTAAGCGACACAATGCGGATATTGAAACATATGTAGAGACACCCTCGGCGAGCAAGAAGCGTGAACGAAAGTTCCGTCACCAGTTGGTTTATTCATTGCGCACTGCCACCACCGCCACCGCCGCACTGTGATCAACGTTTTGATGGAAGCAATCAAAATAAAGCTTGCGGCTTTGATCTGGCGTTCAATAAAACACGATAGATCGGTAATGATAAATAACACCATAAGAATAAAGTTACAACTATACAGTTTTAACTGTCCTCTGTGAAAATCAATTAAATTCACAAATGGCTTAACACTTTTCGGTTACGACTTAATTACATATTATTACAGTTAAATCTCATCATCATTTTTAACACACGATCCATGGAGCGACTCGCTGTCTCATTGCAGTCTATGGCTAACGAAGCAGTTTGCATATTTATCGCTACTTTAATGGACGCCGTCCCCAACGTCTCGCAAGCGGAAGCAGTAATGGACCCGTTCTTAGCCATAAACGATATTACATCGCTAGTATGCTAATGGCATTGATTAATTTCCACTAGTAATTTAGCTTGAATCAGCGATCACACTCAGTTAGTATAAACAAATAAAAATAAAGATCTTAAACCATATATCCAGCACGTGGCCCAAGACCGGAGATAAAGACCCTAATGAAATATCTGGTCCGGACCTGATAAGTAGGTGCACTTTTTTCAACTCTCCGTGTACTCCGTGTCTCCATGTATGTCTAAATAGGAAATAAGGATCCCTCCTGCAAACGATACTATAACTTTACCGTGCACCACTGACGTTTCCTTGTGGGAACAAGAGGTGGGTTGTGAAGACTGTCCGTCCTCACCTCGGCGTTAAAGCCGCTCGGCGACATGGATCGCTAATCGACCGTAGCTTATTAATATAAAAGTCACATTGACATCTTAACCATACTACTGAATGATGTACATAACAATATGAATTAAATGTTATATTGATGCAGCTCTTGATGATGAGCAGATTTAAAACATGTCACAAGTCGCGTCTCCTCCGTTGTCGTCGTCCTCGTAAGTAGCGTTCCCAGTCACGCCGGCAGCTGAACTTTCATAATTTGTTAACGTCACTGTCAGACTCTACGGACGACAACATTACCAGATTTTTTTTTGTTTTATAATAAATCGTTCGCTGTAAAACAAAAACGTGTATTTTTTGGAAAGCTTCAAAATCAACAGATATATCTGAGATACCTGTATTTAGCAATATACGATATATTCGCATTGCACCATTGTTGATAATAATAACACAAGCCCGAAGCCCGAGATATCGAGCCCCTCGATAGTTATTGGGCTGCCGTGACTTGCCTTCTAACAAAGATTGACGACCGCTGCCATCGGACATAAGATGTACCGCTGGCCCTCAAAAACGGAACGCGATCAACACCAGCGTGTCCAAGTGAAACAAACTGGCGCACGGACCGGTCCACTTGTTACTGACGGGATGAACAACATTTGGAAAACTATAACGAGGAGCGTTTCCGAACGACGCAATAAAATATGTTTACCTAGTGTTTCTTCATCGGCTAAGTTTCTTGCGCACGATTTACCGGCACTCCGCGAGTAACTAACCGTAAACAATTACTCGAGCTCTGTATCTCCGTATTCATACTACCTCTCTTGTATCAGAGTAATTTTGCAATAAATTTCCATTGCTACGTAATGCTTTCTTTGACTATTAATTCTAATCGGGTACATCTGTTATCAAATAACCACCGCTGTTATCAAATAACTTTTTATTTATAGTTTTATTGAACGTTATTGACTAATTTGTAATTAAATTAGTATTAATTTACTTTCCAACCATCCGCAAGTACAATGTATGATGGTATATACTTCTATACAAGCATGAAACCTCCCTCCCTCCCACAAAGGAAAACATGCAATTATGATAAAAATATATACCAACACACATACCGTCACCAACACGTGTTTCGCTCCGAAACAGAGCATCCTCAGGGTATTAGACTCTACGAGTGCGGGTATATACTTTTGTCATACATGACGTGACTGTGCTGCATGGTGAAGTACAGCAGGTCTCGATAACGAGTAGAGTCCGAGGCCCTGCATAACGTATAATTTACTGTTAAAATATAAGTGACTTTTCAAATATTAAAAAAGTCCTTTATTGGTCCCAAATACAATATCAACAGTGGTGTTGACTCGGCCACCGCACAAACAATCAACATATCAAGGAACAGCGATGTTGGTAGTTACAATACCTAAATATCGACGATGTCCTTATACACCTACAGTGTATATTATTAATTCCTATTTGTTTCGAAGAACACCCAACAAATTTTTATTTTACTTGAAGATTCTCAAGACGCTAAACCTGTTAATTATTCCTTGCAATATTGTAATGTAAATGTTTGGTTACGATTCGTCGTCCCTCAACAAATGGCTTTACCGACTCATTGTTAGTCAAAGAGGAAGGGAGACTTATCTATTGTGTTAAAAAAGAATTAATTATATAAAAGAAGGGCGGTAAGTAGCGAGATGGTTGATTAATCCGGTAACGCACATATACGCACACCCGCACTCACACAAACTCAAAACTAATTTCCAACTTTGTTTTTATCCACTGATATGAAATTAATTATATTTACGTTTTCAATTTCAACCATTGAGTAAAAAACAGCAATTACTTAAAAAAAAAACTTAATGTCCATTGCGCAAAATTATAACTCAATTATTGTAACGTGCCTTAGTTGGACAGTAAATAATCACAAACCATAGTGATGTTGAAATATTAACTAAACGGATATGCACAATAGTAGCAGAACGCATTTACATCCCCGATAATTACAACAACGTAAAAAGCCAGCACGTATCGCTGACGGTATTCGTACTCGTATGTCTGGACTGAAGCAATATAGACGTTCATCGACCCGCGGTAATCTCCACACGACACGGACCGATCTCATGTGTACGAGTACTTCCACTGCCGCCAGTGTCGCGACACTTCGACACTGTGAGTACTCCATTAGCGACATTAGCGACACGAGAGCGGGCGCTCGACTTTCGTATGTACAATATCTATTGCCGCCATTGAAAAGCTCCACGGCAGGCACCAACCGTGCCGTTCGAACATAAGAGAAGTGACTGCAGCAATACTATTGTTGTACATCTAAGGAATAGTTTCCCCTATTAATGTAAAAATACAGCAATTATTAATAGAGATAAACAGACAAAAATCATGAACGGGCATCGCTCGGCCTCGAGGACTACCTGCAGTACGTGTCGAACACGACTGCTGTTTGTTCAACTCGTCTCTATCAAAATTACGACGACGGTGAGTGACAGATTGAAAGTTAACTTATCATCGAAACTATTACTGTGTAAACAAATAAATTAAAGACTGAACTTCATTCATAAAATGGAGAAGCGAGCGACGGAGAGATTCGTAGCGTAGCGAAACCATTTATCATTAGAACCCCTCCCCATTAAAAGTCTCTTGACGTGGGATCTGACTGGGCTTTAGAAACCCATTATATTTAACTACAGAACAATTACACCTACTTTTTGCTACTGGTCTATTTTTTGTTATTAGGGTCACTATCAGTGTAGATGACGTTTTATCATTTTTCTTTTCAGGTGTACTGAAACATGAAAATAAGTACTTAATACGACATGATTTTAGCTGTAAACTTTCAGTAACTCACTCCTAAGCGGTAGAGAATTTAAACTTCCCGAGTGGTGTCAACAGTGCAATTCAAAGTGAATTTCCAAAATTTGGAGAACACCATAATAAGTCGCAGTGTAAGTTCGAAAACAGTTTCCACAACTTCGTCCGAGCGTCCGTCCATGCCGACAACGAAGCGGAACAGTCGATATGTAACTCGGTGTCGGGACAGAGGCCGAGCGTCGCGCACGTGACATCGCTCATACCTCGTTTTACTTTTACTTCGCTACGTCGTACATGTAATATGGTTTCATAGTAACACCGGCGATCATTACGAACGAGCGGTTTAATTTTCTCGTGACAGACATGCGCTCCGTTTTTCTGTATGTAGTTGTTAAGGTCTCCTCAGGCGTACGCTGCTCGACATCGAAAATTTACCTTATCGTTATGTTCCAAAATCCAAGGAATTTCACATTTCGTGTAGTATTAATACAAGTACATATTTTAACAAAAAAAAACGAATTCAACGTGGAGAAGGTGCTTCTTGGTTTCATCTCCTATTTCTCACCCCTAGGAGTAGAATTTTTTCTTCACGTTTATGTGAGCCTAAACAAAAAGGTATACTTCTCTTAAACAAAACAGAGTTCAAAAGTAATAATAAACATTTAAAATTCAACCGAATTGAGATCCTTTTTTGAAGTCGGTTAAAAATACACTGTTATCTCAATGTACATGGGTACATCTACATCTGTTGGCTATAGTTCTAGATGGCGTTACAATGTATAAATGTCTGCTTCTCTTAAAAAAATCTACAAATCTCGGCGCGCACTGACCTTTAGCAAATAAGATGTTGTAAGACAATTAAATGAAAATCAATAAATATACGTACAACGAACGTATAGATAACTTTTGTCGTATTGGGGCGGCTTAAAATACTGTTCCCCCAATCCCATGTTGGCAGAACAGGGTGTCGTAAGAGGCGACAAAAGCCAGTCTGCTTGGTGGTAGGGCTTCCCGTAAGGATTATATTACCAGTATTATTATTATGTCATTAATATTACTACTGGTATTACTGTCTCTCCGTGAAGCCAGCTTGGCTAGCTACCAGCCTCCTGCTCGAGCCTGCTGCCAAACGACTCGTCTTGTTCCGGCTGGGGGCTCGAGAGCCAGTACTTTCTTTCTTATCTTCTTTTCATTTCCTGACCGACAACGCATCAGTGATACCTTTGTCTTGTTGATGTCAATGGGCGACGGTGACCACGTACCATCAGGTGGCTAGTATGCTACTTTATCGGCTATTAACACAGAAAAAGCTTTTACAAAATTGGAAAGAAAAACTGAAATGGCGCGTCACGCGTCCGCTGCAACAATATATGTATCTACCGAATTAAAGTCTTACAATTGGTATTTCAATCGGAAATGTGAATTTGTTCCACACATTTTCAAGGTTAACTTATTACAAATATAATATAGAGCTATCAGTTTCATGACTACGTACCACCTAATCAAATTTAAAGGGAAACAATGAAAACATTGAATATTCTTGTTGAAAAATTATAATGTAGACCTAATAATAAAAGAACACTGTCATGATTAAATCGTAATTGTTTTTGCTTATAAAAAAGTAACCTGGAGTGTTGTTCAGTGTTTACGTCGTTACTTACCGAGCGCCCGCTCAGTTTCAGCGTCTCATTCAGCGGCAACGTCCGAACTGGAAGAAATACCATCACTGTGAATACTGCGCCCTCGGCCGCTCGCCGGCTCGACTGACGACGGACCTGTGCTTTTTTATTTCTGATCGGTATAATCTCGTTATTAGCTTCTACTGGAAACATTCTATAGCAAGTAATTCAAAGATCTATATTCAGAAATTTAATAAATAAAATAAAATATATGTTAAATTATCAAAACTTGTGATAACCGGGTATAAAATAATTCACAAAAAATGAAGTGCACGGTGTACTGAATTTGGCGTTTTTCATCCTGAACCATTCCACGGCCATATTACGAGGACTCAAGCTACTTAAGCTAAAAATAACAACGTTCAATTTTTGAATACGCCTACTTCGACCAATATCATTTTCAAACTTTCCCGAAATACAAGGAGTTATTTTCACCGTGTTTTTCTTCCATCATAAAACACCTTTCCAAAACAAACAGAAAATACATATTTATTCGTAGATGGACGGACTACTTCGCCCATACACGAGTCTTTAGATACGTGAGACTACGGCGAACGCAAAATTGCGGTTCCGCAGTTTGTACGTATTATAACAAGCATTTTTACTTGACTTTAAAAAATTAGTATTCCAACTGCACGTTGGGGTCGGTTATTTTAATGCCGCTGTCTTTTAAACTGTACACATTACAGGAGGGATATTGATAAAATATTGACACCATAATAACGGATAACAAGTCTCTCAAGAAGTACAGCTCCTAGTATGCATTGTGTATTTGTACTTCTGTACTTGATGAAAATTGTAGATTAATAAAGCGAAGGTAGTTTCAGTGAAATGCGAATTGCGAAATGCGTAACACCGTGTGCCTCCGCCGACCGGCCTGCCGCCACTGCCACCTCGTCTAGCCTTTGCGAATGAACTTAGTTTGACACTATGTTGACTTTGTGAGTACATTTAACTTATATGATTTGAAACGTGACAATCCTCACGGACAAGTCTGTTTTGGGGTACCAAAATAAGCTAACATCGTATATTGTGTGGGTTGTCTATGTATCATCCATAACTCCAAGACGACGCGGGATCCACCGGTGGCGGCGACCTCGCGGTCAACTGCTACGATCACGATCCTATATAAACAGTATTAAAAGGTAGACTGTATTTGTAACATTCCATTTATTACAAAAACTATGAAATTGCTGCACGTGAAGTCACGTTAAGTGAAATACAACATAGGATTTTTTTTGTGTCTTCATCACGGTATGGAGCAGATGTTAGGCGGGCATTGTAGTTGATAGTACACATATTGAAGAGCTCACTGACTTATCCGTAGATAGATACGGCTCTGAAAAACAATTATGATATTACAGATACTTATGAACCTCGGAAGTACGAGGCGAAGGGGCTCGAGCAGACAACAAAAAAATACCTTCGTCCATGTATTTGCTACTTAATTAATTAAATTTTATTCGGACATATTTAGGATACATTTTCGGACTTAACTGGACATTTTTAATTACATAGGTCTCCACGTCCTTGTTGGCACCGTGTTGTAGTGTAATTATGGTACTGCGTAAGCCTAGTACGTAAGACTATAAAATGTATGTGTAACACATTAATAAAGTAGTATTAATTGAGCATTCGTCATGGTTTGATTCCAATCTCCTCTTACAACCTTACATGGCGACCCTGCCAGGATCGGGTCGCCTCGCGTCGCGCGTGTAGAATGACGAGCTTTAAACTCTCGCCGTGCACAGTTGCCGAGCAAAGATATCGGACCGTTTATTGACAATGTGCCAATCCCGAGTAGAAAAGAACGAGGTATTTATTACTCAAAATGCTGCTGGTGGTTCAAATACAGGGAGCAGCGAGTTTTTAAAATTCCATGTATCTACAATAAGCATCGTGCTCATGATTATGTGCACCATTCTGTTTCTGGGAATGTGCTATTTATTGTATAAACAGTATAAGAAATGCCACCAGTCTTGGATGAGAGCCCAGATCTCTGGACATGTTCTCCGACGATCCCTGAATCGAAACAGAGCACATGACGTATACGAGTGCAGCCATCGAGTGGTCGAACAGCCGAGCAGAGAGGATCACCAGTCCCGTATTCCGGAGTGATGACCTGTGAGGCGAAGTGATGTGTCGGAAAATAAGTGAATAGTGTTGTGCACGTATTCTTACGGACCCGCGGTTGAATTAATTATATTTATGTTATTTTACTATTGATTTAATGCTAAGGCTTAAGTATTTGATTTAATATGATATGTCAGAATCTAATTTAAACGAATTGTATACAGAGTTAAAAAATATCAGAACATATCTAGTTAAAATAGGCCCAAGTAGAAGAAAAGGTGAAATAATTATTAAAAAGATTAAGGAGGCCGATGATTTATTGTTTAAATTTAATTTAATTTTAGAATCATTAAATAAGTTATCTGACAAATTTAAGGTTAATGAAAGCTTAAGAATAGAGAAAATAAGCACAGATTTTTTTGGACTATATGAATGTATTATAGATTTATTTAGTAGCTCGATTTCAGGCAAAATAAACGTAAATATGGCTAAGTTTGATCTTAAGATTGCTATGAATTTATTACCAGTCGCATCCGATGATGAGGTCAGTATTAAACAACTAATTGACAGTATAGAATATTACATGCTAGAGCTCGACACAGACTCTCGAAAAAAATTAATACATTTTGTATTGAAAAATCGACTTTCGCAAAATGCAAAATTAAAGTTGAAGGCTAGTTATGAAAGTATTGACGGTTTAATTAGGGCAATGAAATGTAACTTGCTACCTAAAAAATCAGCTCCCGCTATTCAGACTAGGTTAAATAATTTTAAACAAAATAACTTATCAGTTGAGGAGTACGGTAGGCAATTAACAAATATGTTTGTCGACTTGACGATATCTCAGTCCGAAGAAAACGAATCCGATTTTAAAGTTTTAAAACCGAGAAATGAAAAACAGGCTATTAAAACATTTGCCGACGGTCTGAGAAATCGTCGTCTCGGAACTATTGTTACAGCGAGAAATTATTCGTCCTTGAACGACGCGGTGCAGGCGGCCCTGGACGAAGACTTCGGGGGCTCCTTTCGAGGATATTTTGACAATGCGTTATCAAAATTATAATCAATATTACCATTGCAGAGGTCGTAGGAGTATCCACGCAGGACAATTTAGAAGCCAGCGTGGACGCGGCACGCACTATCAACACCAGGCGCAATATCAACCTTCTAGAGGGCGAAACGCGGAACGAGGCTCGAGACGCAGTTATATTCAAGCAGCTCCGAGACCCAGAATTAACATAGAGATGTCGTTTCACAATAACTTTTATAGAAGGAATCAAAGATCGGACAATCAGCAAACCATGCATATTTTGAAAATTCGAATGATAGAAATTGTAATTCTTACAACCCTAATGAGTTTTTTCGAGAATAAAAATGTCATATTATTGTGTAATAATACTTGCTACATAACTATAAATACAGTAAACAATTATTCTTATAACTTGTTACTAGACACTGGAGCATCAATTTCAGCTATAAAATATAAACATATCATCGACCAGAATATTCGATTCCATAATAGTAATCTTGTAGTCAGCGTAGTCTTGGAGGCAAGCTTAACGTTATCGGATATGTTTATCTAGATCTATTAATTGGAGATTAAATTCTAAGTCATCAATTTTATATTTTTGATTCGTTGCCATGTAAAGCTAGTGGCATACTAGGGCATGATTTCTTTAGTAAATATTGTGGAAACTTGAACTTTAATACCTGTTTGTTATCTTTATGGAATCAAGGTATTATGATGAATGTGCCTGTACATATGGGAAATAACTCTGTGGGCACCTTCGTCCCACATTCATACGTATTTATGTAGTTTATAATATATATTACATATACACACTCACCTACACTTATGTATTATATTATGTTTATACTTTATATACATTACACATTACATATCACACACATACATACACTCACACAAGCATACACACGCGGACCGAACCTCGCGCGTCTTGGAGTCGACGCGCCACTTCGCTTGCCGATTTTTACCATCACCGGCTGGGCAGCCGCGCGGCGGTTTCACTGCTCTCCGCACCTCTCACACCCCGCTAACGGGATCGGCCGGCGCACGCGCTGCTCAGTCCGCGCTCGGCATCCGGCAGTTGGCTTTCCTTCGTCCCGCGTAACACCCGTGTCGCTTGATCGCTCAACTACGATCGCTTATTAGTACTTTCGCTGCGCCTATTTATCGTTTGCTTGTTTAAATGTTAAGACTGTTTCCTGTGCTATCATTCTCACTGTCTACCACTCTCTCTCCTTCTTTATTTGACGGTTATTTTCTCGTGTTGTGTTTCGTGTAGTATTAACTATTATAATTGTGCTTGTGGAATAAACTGTTTATTTTTGTATATCGAACTTTTGTAATTTCTTTGAGCCGCGTTCCCAGCACCGACTACACGCGTGACCTAGGTCACCTAGGCCACTACCATCACACACCCATCATTACCACAACTCATTAAATATACCGGCGCGATCAGAATCCATACATTTTATTTATACTAATATGACTGAGGAATGTGTAGTTAGTGCCTCTGAAATTCAAGACGGAATTTTTATCGCAAGTACCTTGGTTAAACCGATAGACGGACAGATACCTATACGTATATTAAATACTACTGAACAAGACTTACAATTAAAAATTAATGATTTTAAGCCTACAATTTATTTAGCTCATGATTTTGATATTTGTTCTTTTGAAAAACCAACTAAAAATTCAGATAGAGTTAAAAAAATATTGTCAATTTTACAATTAGGTCACTAAAATAAAGAGGAAAAAAGTAGCATTTTATCCATTTGTGCTAAATATAACGATGTCTTCTTTATGCAAGGAGATCAATTAACTACAACTAAATTATATAAGCATTCCATTACCTTAAAACCTAATACGGTACGGGTGTATTCCAAACCTTACCGACTTCCGCATTCACAAAAGGGAGAAATTAAAAATCAAATAGATAATTTGCTACAACAAGGGGTTATAGAGACATGTAATAGTGAATGGAGTAGTCCTGTTCTGTTAGTACCCAAACGTTCTGAAGGAGAGAAAAAATGGCGCTTAGTAATAGATTACCGGAAACTTAATAATTGTATTGTAGATGATAAGTTTCCTCTCCCAAACATTAACGAAATATTAGACTCATTATCAGGGTGCATTTATTTTTCTCATTTAGACTTAAATCAAGGATTTTACAATGTAGAGTTGGAAGAGTCCAGTAGAAAATGTACGGCATTCTCTTCTGGTCAATATCAAATGACTAGAATGCCTATGGGGCTGAAAACTAGCCCTAGTTCTTTTTCTCGTATGATGAATATGGCAATGGCCGGACTCACATATGATAAACGTCTCTGCTATCTGGACGATCTTATAATTATGGGGAGAAATTTACAAGAATAATTTCATAATAAGAATTTAATTGAAGTACTTGAAAGGATTCGTTACTTAAACTTAAAATTAAATCTATCTAAATGTGATTTTCTTAAAAATAAAGTAATTTATTTAGGACACGTTGTGTCTTGTCACGTTGTTTTACCCGATCCCGAAAAAATTTATATTATTAAAAATTACCCAGTTCCACAAAATGCTGACGACACCAGGAGATTTGTAGCATTAGCTAATTTTTATCGAAAATTCATACCAAAATTTGCAGAAATTGCATATCCCTTAAATACATTATGTCGTAAAAATATTAAATTTAACTGGGATAAAAATTGCCAAAAATCCTTTGAAACTTTAAAACAATGTATAATGTCGCCACCGGTTTTGCAATATCCTGATTTATCCGATAAAAATCAATTTATAGTTCAAACAGATGCATCGGGTTATGCAATTGGAGCTATTTTATCAAATTCAGATAACCGCCCTGTTGCTTTTGCCAGTAGAACCCTAAACAAGGCCGAGAAAAATTACCCAACCATCGAAAAAGAACTATTAGCGATTCTTTGGGCTGTTAAACATTTTCGACCCTATTTGTATGGCCGAAGTTTTAAAATTCTTACAGATCACAAACCCTTAATTTACCTTTTTAATATGAAAGATCCATCCAGTAGGTTGCTTAAATTTAGACTCGTGCTTGAAGAGTACGACTGCGTAATTGAATATGTGAAAGGCAAAGAGAATGCAGCTGCAGATGCATTATCTCGTGTAATTGTGACTTCGAAAGAACTGAAAGAGATGAATGAATGTGTATTTGTAATGACGCACGCTCAAAGACGAAGAATGAATGATACAAAAATGAATGGCAAAAGATTTGACTCGAATTCTCTAAATGACAGTAATAATATCGCCAACACTTGGCCTGATCAACCACGTGTGGTCGATACTTACAATAAGCCAAAAAGCACAGTAGAATTACGCTTTATAGACGAATATAATTTAAATATATTACGGAGAAGTGATAAAATAAAGGATGAGAACAATATTTTTTCATATGATAGCGCTCAATTTAATTTATTTATAAATCCAGCTTCTCAATCACAAATTACGCGAGCCGAATTTGCGAGAGAGCTGAATAAGTTTTGTAGAAAGATGTCGATCGATGAAATATATGTATTAAAAAATAAAAATAATAATGTGTTTGTCGAAAAATTAGTGAGCAAGATAAAAAATAATAAAAATTGGGAGGGCCCTCGTTTATGTATTTTAAAAGATGTTGAGCGTATAGAAAATATTGACGATAGAAAAGTAATCTTAAATGATTTTCATGTATTGCCCACAAGTGGCCACGCGGGAATCAGAAGGATGGTAAATAATATTAAAAAGTACTACTTCTGGCCAGGTATTGAAGGTGATGTGACAAAATTTGTAAGTAAATATTCTAAATGTCAAAAGCAAAAATACACAGTTGTATTGAAAGAACCAATGTCAATCACCTCTACCGCAAATACTGCATTTGAAAAAATATTTTTAGATTTAGTAGATCCACTTGACAAAGATATTGATAATTATATGTATATTCTCACGTTACAGTGCGAGTTGTCAAAATATGTATGCGCTATGCCTCTCAGAACGAAATCTTCGACCGAGGTAGCCCGGGTCTTTGTTGCAGATTTTATTCTTAGATACGGAATCCCGAAAGAGATAGCGACAGACAGAGGTACTGAGTTCATGGCGGATACTTTTAAGGAGGTATGTAAACTCTTAAATATTTCTAAATTAAATTCCACAGTCTATCATCACCAAAGTATTGGTTCACTAGAAAATTGTCACAAACATTTAAATTCATTTTTAAGAATTAATACAGAGCAAAGACCTGAGTCATGGAGTTATTGGTTACCGTTCTGGTGCTTTGCATTTAATACATCTGTCCATTCATCTACACAGTTTACGCCGTATGAACTAGTTTTTGGAAAAAAATGCATTTTGCCTAGTAACCTCATAAATACTATAGAACCGTTATATAATCATGATTATTACCCCCTTGAACTCAAATACCGGTTGCAAGTACCGCAAACAGAAGCGCGAAACAATTTAATTAAGAGTAAATGTAATAGGAAATATAAATATGATACTTATATAAATACTTTTAAATATAAACCTAATGAGAAAATCCTAATTAAAAATGAGACGGGTAATAAATTGACGAAACTTTATTCTGGACCCTACAAAGTAATTAGGGATCTATCACCAAACGTAGAGGTCGAAATAAATGGTAAATTAGATTTAATTCATAAGAACAGAACTAAGCCTTATTATGAATAGTAAACAAATATAAAATTGTTTGTAATATTTTACTATAGTAATTTCTTTTATTATAACTATGATTGTTAGTACTATTTTACTATATTTTTTAACTATTTTATATTAATTATGATTTTAAGTAATATTTTCCTATGTTATATTTTTTATGTTTCTGTGCACTATTTACTTTATACTATAAGTATGATTAATGATACTGATTTGCTATAACTACGAAAAAAAAAATTACTATATGTATTTTTTTTTGTTTTCCCCCATGGGAGGTGTAGTGTAATTATGGTACTGCGTAAGCCTAGTACGTAAGACTATAAAATGTATGTGTAACACATTAATAAAGTAGTATTAATTGAGCATTCGTCATGGTTTGATTCCAATCTCCTCTTACAATCTTACAGTGTATTCGTTTCAACGAAAAAATGCTGTAACAGCTACATATATAATGTTGGTAAAAATATATTTTTTTAGTTAGATGAGTTACCACTCACCATTCCATCGCCCGTCCGCGTCAACACGTTTGCCGGCTTTACTATATATAATAACTTATATACTATTCATTTTACAGCCGGGCTTCAGCTTCAGAGACTGACTAATGATTATGAAGCAATTGCCCTTTGGTAAGCATTAATGCAGCACAGGTAGCTAACTGCTGCTAGTTTGTGATTATTTGTTTCGTAGCAAAGCAATGGTTAGTATCTCGTAACTACTAGGTAATAAAAGGACAAAACACCAGAAATTTGTATTGATAAGAATACCGATTCTTAAATGAAATACAACCTTTGTATTTATTTAATTAATTTGATTCGTACGCGGTCAAAATGATGTTTTTCTTTACTCAGTGACAGAAGAGATGATTTATTCGTGCTAATCGGTGACCTCGACGTATTTAAAATGTTACAAAAACAAACCATTTTCGTATGAATTGAATGTAATATCTTTCACTTATACATATAGTCAAATGTTACATTTGGTGAAAGATATCAGTACACAGCAAGTCCTCAAAGTCAGAATTCATTGATTTTGTTTCTCGTTCTTGGTTGAATAGGGAAATTCGAGATAAATATCATATTACAAATTATATTCCTTCCTTGTCTCGTTAGATCCTATGCAATCTAATAACATTTGCTTATCGGTCTAGTTTTTTTAAATTATCATGCGGCAAAATGTTGGTTACATATCATACATATCCATAAAAAGATACACCAGCTTTCTCGAACCTCGAAACGTAAACCTACTTACACCTTTCCGGGACGACCCGGGACCGCCCGTCATTACACTCGGACAAAGAATGAACATATTCATTCTCGTTATTTTGCTCTCGTACAATATTACCGGATGCCATCTGAAAATATCTCCGCACCTAAATGAGGACGAGGAAAAACGCAAATTCCAAGTAATAATTGTAACATGTCAAACAATGTATTAAAGTAAATTTCAGGGAATCCAAACCTAATAATAAAATAAGATATAAAAATTAATAAAAAACTAAATGATATTTATCATTGCTTTAACTGAAGACCTTATGACCTTTGAAGAGCCCTTATATTTTTTTAATTTTAATTCTTATGAGAATCATGTAGTTTAATTTTTATGGTCTTCAAATTTTGGTAGTAATTATACTCGTATAAATATGACTTAATTGATACGACTAAGTAACTTAACATGCAGAGACTGAAAAAAATTAACCCGTAGCTAAAATGTAAAATTTCATATGTACGACGGAAGAGAGGGACCGACAGGCTTATGATCTGTGGAGCGCACTTTACATGTCCGGAGCGCGGCGAGTGGCCCCGGTCGCTCTCGGCGGTGTCGGTTGAAAAGAAGATCCGCTTGTACATTACCTCTGTCCTGGCAATTATGCAAATATTCTTCCCTTCCCGGCAAAACACATTATTACGGCATCGTGATGTTACAAATGGGAAATGCGTGACGAATTGTTGGAATCTATTGTAAATTTTTGCATAAAATTGTTACGGAACACTCCACTTTGTCCCCACATCCGCCGCGTAAAAGTAACAGTGTGATGCTCGCAGTTTTTATACAACATTGAAGGAACAATAATGCAACTTCGTCTGCTCGTTGTTTATTTGCAATCTTCTCTAGTTTCTTTTAGTAGTGAATGGAGAATCGTTTCTAGAATGTAGTAGTCAAATGCAGGACCATTTACGGTTTGATAAAATATTAGTAGGTATATGTTGCTAGGCATTTGTATATATATGACGGTATTAAGATTCCTGTTTATCAGTCACGGCAATCGTGAGTGGACGACTTTATCCATCAATCGGCCATCAGTTCGTTAATTTGCCACACTATAAATTATGCCGCGATTCACACTATAGGTTTCGCCGACCAATAGGACCCTGTTGAATTGTGTTCCTGCACTGTATTTATACCTAGCTTCGTATCAAATTTATTTATTTATTTATTGGGATTGCCAACGCAAGATACAACGCCACAAACTTAAAATTTACGCACGTTATAGAAGTATACATAACTGCTCCTACAATTAAAGGCAATCACAGCATGGGTTGTGTTGCAATTTCACTACACACAATTGAATACTTTTTTAATTATTACTATAGTTACTACAATACAATTACAATAGAAATTACATTATTTGCTTATAATACAAATTGAATTAAATAATGTCATCGGAATAATTATAAATTCAAGATGTCAATATAATCATGAAGTATATACATTTATTATTATTAAATTACATTTTTTTTTATAATATAAATTAGATTAGATAATGTCAATGGAATATTCATAAATCAACATGTCAATATAGTAAGAAAGTACAATATAATAGAATTAGGTCAATAGTTTAGGAGGATACGTCACATATCTTTTTTTTAAATTTGGTAAAGCTATCAAAATGTATATAAATTTCAGGCACTTTATTCGTATATTTGTTATAAAGACGTGATAGACGGACTACAGGAGAGTCCCGACCCACGTTTGTTTTACAGAATTTGGATGAAAGTAACACGCATGGGTGTCTCGGTATTTTTGAAGGGACATTAAACTGAAATTTATTCAAAAGACCTGGGCAATCAATTTCATCATTTAGAAGTCTATAGAGGAAAAGCATGTCTAAATGTGCTCGGCGTGAGGAGAGTTGCTGTAGATGAAAATGTTTAACTCCCTCTATATATGAGTTCACAGTAAGTGGAAATTTGAAGCGTCGCGATAGGCTGTGAATAAATCTCCTTTGTACCTTTTCGATTCTATCAATGTGGATCTTATATGAGGGACACCATACTGTGCTACAGCACTCAAGCTTACTTCTGACATAAGGTTATATATTTGAATAACTGTAGCGGGTCTTTTGAACCCTCTTGAAGATCTTAAGATGAATCCCAGTGACTTATTTGCATCCTTGATTATCTGATCAATATGGTCAGCAAAGCGTAATTTGCTATCTATCAGAATACCGAGATCTGGAATACAAGTCAGTTCTTAAAGTTTTTTTTACCTTCAATAAAGTAATCTGATTGCAGTTTACAGCGATTTCTGGTAAATTTGATATGGTAACATTTTGTGGTATTCAAGTACATTTTATTTATACTACATCAATTTTGTAAATTATCAATATCTTCCTGCAGAAGCATCGAGTCTGCGCTGTCCGTTATTTTTTTAATTAATTTGATGTCATCAGCGAAAAGATAAATTTTACTGTAGTTTACGACCCTTGTAATGTCATTGATAAAAACATTGAAGAATAAGGGTCCCAATATGGAGCCCTGAGGCATCCCAGGAATCGCTAGAAAAGACTGTGATTACTTGCCATGAACGACAACTCGTGAATAACGATTTGAGAGATAAGTTGTGCACCACTGAAGTAAGTTTTCTGTTATTCGAAATGTATAAAGTTTATTAATAAGAATTTTGTGATTTACTTTATCAAAAGCCTTCGAGAAGTCAGTATACACGGCATCCACCTGTACGTTTTGGTCCATGGCTTCTTTCAACTTAGAAGTGAATAAAGTAAGATTGTTGTTAGTTGACCTTTTTGTCATGAATCCGTGTTGATTGGTGGTGATATGTTTCTTAATGTGATTGTAAATAACAGAATGCACCATGGATTCGAATAACTTAGCGATGGCAAATATGATGGATATTGGCCGATAATTCACTATGAGTTCTTTTTTTCCCTGTTTGTATATAGGTATTATCCTAGCTTCTTTCCAAGCTTCTGGAAATATACCCATCTGGAGGGATAAGTTGAATAAGCAAGCTAGTGGAAAACTCAGTATATCTGCACAGTTTACTAAAAAAATAGGGTGTATATTGTCCGGACCTTTACCTTTGCTGTAAATTTTTTTTAGTTTTACTTTTATGTCATGGGGTGAGAATTGGAAGTGTTTTATTGGATCAATCATGTCAACATGTAATGTCAAATTGGATGCATTTACGTCTATATTATCGTCGTTATATTTTTCATAAACGGAAGAGAAATGCAAATACTCGGAGAATGCTTAAGTAAAGAGAAGGATGTTGCCATCTCTCTTGTCTGTATGTTTACTCACTAGATGACGTTGTTAGCCGAGCGTCATCATATATAGATGTATCTTACGAGCCATTAATGCAGCCAGCTTAGTTACAATTGATAACGATGAATAAGATGACACTACATACGTAAAGCAAACGACTCTACCGACGAAAAAGAATCGATTGTGTCTCCTATATAAAATCCTTCCTAAACTTGTTTTTCCCCAATATCTGCGTGATCGTTTTTCCTACGCCCGTCGTTCATCTGCCCCTCGTAGGTCCCACGTCAAGACTCTTCTTAACTACCCGACCCATAAAACCTGTGCCTATTCCAACTCCTTCACTGTGCAAGCAGTCTCACTTTGGAATACACCGCCACCAAACATTCGTGCATTTAAATTTGTTTATGCATTCAAGAAAGCAGTCAAAGAATAATATATTTCTCTATGTGTATAATACTTATACATATATACTTATGTTATATACTTATTTTTATTTATTTATTTCTTCTGAACCAAAAATCATGGTACAAAGGCGGACTTAATGTTATAAGGATTCTCTGCCAGTCAACCTTCAGACAAAATTTGAGAAGCGACGAAGGCGGTGCATAACATTAAAATAAAATAAGGATACATACAATATACGATATATAAATACTATTTATAGATAAACAACATATACTGTAATTTATAGATAAACAACGTGTACTGTAAATATATACAATCAAATGGTATACATATATAGCTACAAAAATACACGGGGAATGTAGTGATGGCAAATTTAGCTGTTTTGGAGGAGATCGCGAAGTTTTCTCTTGAAGTTCAGTCTACTGGCTGGTTTTCTTAGATTGTCGGGAAGAGCATTCCAAAGTTGTACGGCTTGAACGGCAAATGAATTGGAAAGGAAACCTGAACGGTGAAGCGGTACAGAGAGCAACAATGTCCCAGAAAAACGAAGTTGCCGTTCATGATTGGTATGCACGCACTGAAACAATTGTTTCAGGTACTGAGGAGTATGGTTTTCGTATAGGATAGAGGGGAGGGTGGAAAGTACTCTTAAATGTCTTCGTTTCCGAATGGTCTGCGATTTATATATATATACAACAAGTAACAGTTCCCAGTGCGGACGAACCGATGACTTGGATATCGTGGGGGGTTTCGTTTCACGTCCATACTAATAACCATCTCCGACATATAGATAAGTTATCATGATAACCGATTCATAACTGCTGTATTTTGGTATCCTTTCGCATAATTAATTATTATATTAATTCGAGACTACAACTAAAACGGCAGGCTAAGGTGAATATATTATATGTATATTGTATTTATGTATCACTATCTCATTTGCATTGCTTCGATACCTTGACTTTACATCTTTCTGATAAAAATAATCTTATTCTTTAAACCTATACCATAATATATATATATATATAATTATACCATGGCTAAGCAAGTTCTTTCAATATGTTATCAGAATTGCCGAGGCCTGAATACGAAGTTAAATAATATTTATATGAGTATTTTGCAGCATAACTACGACGTTATTATCTTGACCGAAACTTGTTTACAGGAGCGAGTTATCGATAGTTGTTTTGTTGATCCTAGGTATCACGTGTTCCGCTGCGACCGACAGCTGGAGCGCAACGGCAAGCGGGACGCAGGCGGGGTGCTGGTGGCGGTGCGGCGCGAGCTGGCGCCGGTGCCGGTGAGCGGCGTTAGCCGCTCTGTGTCCGCGCCGCCGCCACCTCCGCCCCTTCCATATGTGTTGCTCGAGCTGCACGCCAATAATTACTGTTGCATTGTCAGCGCCGCGTACTTACTTACCTTAACCCGGACGTTTATGCCACTTATTTTATCCCTCAAACTTGATACAGTTATCTCATGTAATGATTTTATTGTGGCGGGGGATTTTAATCTCCCAACTCTGGAATGGAGAATCTGTAATATGTACTCGCAACCTGTTATACACCGCAACTACTGCCTATCTAATGAATATTTACTTAATTTCTTAATTTTTTGTGGTGGTACCTAATTAAATATTTTTAAAAACAACAAAGGCAGATTCCTTGATTTATTTATCACTAACATAAACAACCCTACATGATGATATGATTCCATTACATTGTAAACCTCGACTCGAGTTCAACTTCAAATTGGCAGATTTTTCACAAATTAACCAAGATTTGGCCAGTATTAATTGGAACTATGTACTTAATAAGTACAATGACATTAATTGCGTGGTAACTGCTTTTTACGAATCAATTTACTCTGTTATAAGAAAACACGTTCCAAATACAATATCCAGTATGGCTTTCACGCGCCCTGATACACATTTTTAAAAATAAAAATAAATTGTGGATAAAATTGAAAAAATATGGCAACGAGCCGGATGAATGTGAGTTTTCAATGTATCGGGGAAGATATAAATCGGAATTCTTAAGGTGTTATCGGAATTACATGACTTCTGTGGAACAAAGCATACATAATAATATAAAGTTCTTCTGGATCTATATACATAGTCAAAAGGGTAAGCCTGGCATACTTGATTCTCTGCAATATAAAGACGTTACCGCTACTGCCCCTGAAGAAATATGTAACTTCTTGTCTAAATGTTTTAGTTCCGTTTTTGAGCCCACAGATGTGCACGATGATTTTGATGTCGGTACCATTCCTGACTTGAACCCTACCTCTGATCTTTTGTTAAGCAGTGTTTCTATATCCAAAGATACTATTCTTCAAGAACTTCCCAAATTAGATGCATCCAAAAGCTCCGGCATAGATAATATTCCACCCATTTTTCTCAAACATGTAGCTTACTCACTCCATGAACCGATACATTATATATTCAATCGCTGCCTGAGTGTAGGTGTTTTTCCGTCCATATGGGAGTTAGCTCGTATTGTACCAGTACAAAAGGGTGGGTCGAAAAATTATGTTGAAAACTACTGGCCAATTCCAATTTTACCAGCTTTATCGAAGCTTTTCGAAAGGTTAGTGCACAAACTCATATATCCCTCTTTACATACTAAAGTAAGTGAATGGCTTTGTACAAAAACGTTCTACTACGACAAATGTATTAATATACAGTACATATTTCTTTGAATCTCTAGATGCAAATATACAAACTGATGGCATATACACGGACTTTCGAAAAGCTTTCGATCGGGAAGATCATAATATTGTACTATACAAACTGGCTTTTAATGGCAATCGTGGTAATCTTTGGCGCTGGTTTAAGTCATACATTTCGAATCGTACACAGAATCCGATCTCAGTTAGAATACGCTGTATCCATATAGAATCCTTACTAAAATAAGTATACTGAGGCGATCGAATAAGTGCAAAAGAAATTTTTAAGATATGTTAATTACAAATTTAATAATAACTATCTTTCTTATCAATATCTTCTAAGGAAGTTCAATATACACACACTTAAATCTAGACGTGTTCAGCTTAATGCTCAATTACTTTATGACATATGTCATGGAAGGTACGACTGTATACCTCTTAATAACAAAATTAGTTATAATGTACTCAGACGCGCTCATACTCGTAGACATCAACCGCCTTTTGCTATCGTGAAATGTCGCACTGACGCTGGCAAGCGCTCACCTATGTATCAATTAACTCATACCTATAATGTTAATTTCAGTTGCATAGATATTTTTAGTTGTCCTCTAGGAAATTTCAAAAATCTTATAAAGCAAGGGATTACACAACGACATCCCATTGTACGAGTATAAACGCAGCCCATTTATTTATTGCTGTCCTTAGACACAACCACTTTCAGTCACATATTGTAGTAACACGTGGTTAGCGATGTTGGCTCACGGCTTATTATGTTGTTTATGTTAATATTCATTAAGCATTTTTGTTGTGTTCTGTTTGTTGACCTAAATAAAGAAAAAAAATATTTGGATGACTAGAGATGCGCCTAGAATTTAAATCCATAAACTTTATACAATTTACAACGTAGGTCAGTTAGTTGTTGCAATTATATTTGCCGAACGAAATAGCTTGGGTTCAATTTATCATGAACTGTGTAAAAACGATATGATGTTAAAGGCTCGAATAAATCTGTTCAAGTTGCGAACCGATATGACACACACTGTAGCGTCAGCTGAGTCACGCCACGCCACGTTACATTATTGTATTTATGGCCTTAATGTTTCGTGGCGCGCGACATCCTCTCCGACGAGTTTTAACAAGCAGCGTGTTTACAAGCGAGGCATGCTTCGCGTACGTTTAAAGCCAAATTGCATTTGCGTTTTCCTACGTAATGAGATTTTCATAAAAGTACGTTTGTTATAGATGTGGCTTTTTTCGCTTTCTTTTAGTTAATGATTTATATAAGCTGCTGCGTTCCATGACTGCCATTTTTGCTCAAAACATTTCACAATAACTATTACTCGTTTCAGTATGACGAAGAATTCCGACAATCCATACTAATAATAAAAATGTTGCGGACCCAAATTAGTACTTCCAATATTGTTTTTAATTTCTAATGTAGGTAGGCTTTGCTATGCATGCGGTGGCCAAAACATAATTATATCTTTGTAGTTTATGTCTCTCTGTGCATATATCGCTCGGAAGCCACAACAACCGATTTAAACTCGTAGATAACGTTTGAAATATTTATAACTTAATATTATGTATATTTTAAATCATATAAACAAATAATAAAAAAAAAATTAAAAATAATTCCTACTGAGGTCAACAAAGATTTTTTTTTTATTTTAGTTACTTTTTATTAAATAAGTACAATTAATATATATATAATATGTATAAACATATGTATATACATTTATATTCTGCTAAATATCTATATATACATATTATGTACATATAAGAGTTTTTTTGCTCATAAAAACTAAAACTAATGAATTAAATTAATGAATTATTATTTAAAAACACTGTACTAAGATCAAGTGTCATCCACCATAAGTTAAAAAAAAAATATTTGGACTTGAGTGGCTGAATAAAAAGTGTTTTATTAACGACTGAAAACAATATATATAAATATAAGGAGAGTTTATACTCTCCCTTATAGTAGGAATTGAAAAATATACATCTCCTCAAAATAACGTAATCGATCTGCAAGCTGATCTTGATTCTATTTAATAAGTGGAGAATGGTTGGATTTATAAAGCGAGCATGTTAAGAATTGAAGCATCCAGCAAGCGTTTTAGCATTACATAAAGCTTTCTTGGTAGTATATAGCGATAGGTTAGAACTGATTTGACGTTGTTCTGCTCATTATTTATAGTATAAAGATCGGATCTGTCCTCGTCGAGCAGGTTATGAAACTAGGTTATCCTATTTTAAATTAGAGATTCTTCTAAATACTATCGATAAGAGGCGGCAAACAAGTGTTCTTAAGACTCTTCATAGACTTATTCCAGGATCTTTAAAATCACGAGATTTATAACACGATATTCCATTCATAAATCTTAGTCCTTGAACAAATTCAAAACCAATTTAGTTAAAAATGCTGCACTGAATCAAATAATGCAAACTTATAATAATATTCAGGTCAGTAGTGATGTACACATGTTCCATTTTCAAAACACCTCCAAATTCATCAAAGCGTGATACTACAATTACTTTTGTTGCCTTTTCTTTCAATTAAATTCAATTATTATTTTATTCTTTCGTTTATTATACAGATTTAAGTTACGGGTCCACTATATATACTGAATGGTGTACACACCTATAACGGCAAATAAACCTAAACGTAATATTTTTAATACTGTAATATTTTAACCTTCCTCTTGTAATAGTTGACGGTGTAATATAAGACTATGGAAATAGGCAAATTAAACAAGTCTAGCAGTCTCTACGTACGTAATGAGTCTTATCTTCCTAATAGCAGATACAGACCTACTCAATTTACCTGCGAGAACCGACATATGGGCGCCCCACTGAAGTTTAAGGCGACACCTTAAAAGACTGTGGATTGTTCCATAGTCAATGTATCATTAGATAATTTAAGGATTTTGCCTATTTTCAGCATATTTGGTAGTGGAAATTCTACACACTTCGTTCTTTTAGCACTGAAAACTAAATTGTTTATGGTAAATCAATGTCATGGGACAAACCTCTGTTTACAGAGAAAATTTATTTATTTCTTTTAGCCTTAAGTATTAGAGATGTATCATCAACAAACATTACACTCTCCGCATGACTGCTTATCAAATACGGCAAATCGTTAATATAAACTAGAAAAAGTAACGGACCTAGAATCGAGCCCTGCGGTACACTCAATACGAATTATGATCCCGATGATTTGGTATCATTTATGCTTACAAATTGAATCCTACCCGTCAAATAAGACGCAATCAATTTGAGACTAGTGTACTAGACCAACATACTCGTATGTTTTAGTGTACATATATTCTCATATTATTATCTCCGTTGCAACGCATTTATACCCACAAGTAAAATTATACACACAAGTTAAATAATTCATATACACATATTACTCGTACTCATATGTATAGTTCGTGTACTCAAATATATAGGAAGGAGTGCGGTCGTTAATAAATGTACTCCGTAAACAATTACGGGCATCGGAGAAAGCGACAATACAAGACGAGTGGTGCTTTTTAATTAGAGAAGGAAATCCGCCCACGTCATACACCAGAGAAACTGTAACAATAGAGCACGATAATAACTGTATTGCCGAGCGAAGTGCGCAACTGCCGTACACAGATTACACTGTGGGACGAATGTGGGGCATGCCGTGGTGTTTTGAAAAACAAAATGTATTATACTATTAAAAATGTTCAATTAATATTGGTTTGAAAATTGTTTTTTTCAAATTCAAAATCATTTGATCATATAGGTATTCAGTAAATACACTTATGAACGTCATTTTTTGCTTCTACCACCGTTTTGTAAAGGTGCTTTAACAATGAGGAGATGAAACGGCGAAAGAAACTCCTCAGCACATCTTTTAAACAACATATGGTAATTACAAAAGTTTAAACCTGTGCGGAACTGGTTTCGACACTAATTTTGTCCAGGCATTCTTGTCATTCATGTACTCATCTATACTATAATATTCTTTGCCTATAAGTTGTGTTTTAATGCGACGCTTAAAAGTCCCTATAGGCAACTCGCGTAACGACTTAGGAATCTTATTGTAAAAACGAACTCCAAGCCCCCATAAAGGAACGATGAACCTTTTGAAGGCGAAATGCAGATGTAAAATGTGTTTTATGATTCGGAACCTAAAAAATTATGTACTATCTATTTATCTTTCATGTTTTTGTAGTTCACTGCTGGACATTAGCTAGTAAAAATAAAGAAATGTACTAACATTCTCCATTTGTAGAAAAAGTAACGGACCTAGAATCGCGCCCTGCGGTACACTCAATACGAATTATGATCCCGATGATTTGGTATCATTTATGCTCACAAATTGAATCCTACCCGTCAAATAAGACGGAATCAATTTGAGACTAGTGTACTAAACCAAAATAATAATAGTAATAATATAATAGTAGTTCTAAGAGGTAGCTATCAACTTATTTTTACTGCACATAAATTTCCAGCCATACACTTCGACTATGGAACCTTTCACTGTGCATAACACATGTACTCGACCGTTTTTTGGCATTACTTCACTCTTACTTCTCGGCACATTAGCGTGTACGAACTTTTAAATCATAATTAAATGTAGCACCAGTAAAATGGGATTATGGAAGACAAAAAGTTCCTTGCACCCCCGTGTTCTCGACCTGCAGTGATGAATGTAGCCAATACACATGGGAAATATACAACTGACAACAAAATGTTTTCACTTCGCCGTCTTCGTTTCATATAGACGCGATAATAAAGCTTGTTCAAGAATGGTCCGATGGGGGCGCGCGGTGCTACAGTGAGTCTTCACAGCGAGATGTTTCGCTTACGATAAATATAATATATAATAGTAGAAAAATATAACACTCCACTAATAACCACGTATCGGGCTAGCCGGGTGCAATCTTAGTTTCGCAATCATCCTTCCTCTCGAAGGCTGTAAGTTCAAATCCTGAATGTATCTTTAATTTTCATAGTCATTTGTAAATCAGTAAACAATTATTGTTAACACTAGGCTTCATGGATAAACCAGGTGTCGGTGCGGTTTTTAGCTATGAAAACGTAACAAGTTTCATAAGTATTACTTTATAACATTATCATGAGATTAAATAATTATAAATAGACAACTCAAAATAAATTTTAATTAGTTGTTAATTTCTCCGAACAGGTTTTTGTTCTTACGTCAAAAGTTACTCACGGCTGATTAACTGTCAAAGTTTTGTTACCGCGAGACACCGGACACGACCACACCACACCAGCACTGATTCTCAGTATTTTCAAAAACGCCGGCCGCCGCGGTGCCGATCGAAGACGAAGGACTCCGCCGAAGAATACCTTTTTTTTTTTGTTTTCGAGGAGCAAACCTTCAAAAGATAGCTGGTTCCGTGGGAGCGACGCCGGCTTATGAGGGATATTTACCGTACTAAAACTCCCCCCGGTGACCTTCTTCAGCGCTATGTAGAGGATTCCGGGATCTCCATAGGAACTTAACCGGAGTCCTCTGAGCGTGGTACCTCTGTCGGGCTCTACCCGGGAGGGACAAAATGCCCCGTCGCGCACCATTCAATCTTATCGACGGTACGCGGCCACACATACCATTGTCCTTCCCGGGGTTGCTAGCCGGACGGTCGCGAGGTCCCACTCTTACCGCCCGCAACCCCGGAAGTCCCCGTTTAGTCGCCACTTACGACAAGCAGGGGATACTGTAGCACATATTTTGGTCCTGAGTTACAGGGACCCGCCGAAGAATACCTCGGAATTATATTATAGCCGATGTGAACCATCGTTTGTATGAATCTGGTCAGTGCATAATGAACATCGATTTTTCTACAACAATTTAAATCCTCGTGTGATAATATAAGACTCTAATCAAGAAAAATTGTGAACACTATTACTTAATTAGAAGCAGAATTAAAAAAAATATTGTGTCCATACGCTACGGAGTACTCGAACAGGGAAGAATGAAAGACAAGGATGATGACTGGTTTGATATAGTTCTAAATGATGCTTCGTTGCACACGGTTAACGTGTAGACAATTTTGTTTTTTTTTATCGCTGGGAAATGCATTTACGCATCCCGCCGCGGGGAGGCGGCGGGTATGTGGGACTCGCTGGACGTCCGCTACGTGCCAGAATACCCACTAAAACCCAGCGGGACCCTCATCGTCTTCATGGGGCGCCACGGGATCGCTCGCACATACAACCGTGATGCCCCGACGGTTGGCCCGCCTATGCGGGCCGCCTTCGCCTAGAGCGCTCTCGGGCACCGTGTGCGCTCTACTGCCCCCGATCGGACCCTTCCGGGCCCGGCGTTTCTAACCGGTGTGCCCTCTGCTTAACAGAGAGACACCCGGAGAAACATACTCCGTGGGCCGCCCTTAGTCTTGTCCTTCACCCTTCGACTTCCAGTATGAGTAACTCTGCCGTATAGCCTCAGGGATCACGAGGACACGCAAGCCCCCCCACCTCGACAAGGTGGCGGCCCCCGGGCCGTTATTATTATTATGTTATCTCTTTGCCTTGGTATTTATGCCCGCTCTTAACCGAGTAAAGTATGAAGGCAAAATAGATCTTACCTCTTCCTTATCAAAAGTCATTAACCCCGTTCGTGCGCAACAGACGCAACGCCGCCATTCTACGAGTATTTTCGAACTAACTTGATTAAGGTTTTCTTAGCAGTTAGTAATTTATTTATTTTGTTTTGTATTTAAAACATTACATATGACCATAAATTATCATGTATTCGTGTGGGTCGAGTGTTTATTAAGTATACCGGTGACTGTGTATGTGTATGTTGGTCTGTATTGTAAGCAACGCATGTTTCTTTTGAGGAAGTATTATTTTCACAAATTTTGCCCAGAGACTGTTTTATGCACTAATATCATATATAGTTAAACATGTTATTAAAGTAAAATCCCATTAAATGTTTTCCCCACTTTATCAAACTCCACTGCCCCGTAAACTGTTTCACGTCAAAAATATCGCCAGAAGAGGTACAAAAACAGTGAACGCGGACACAATGTATATATTATCAGCCGATTACAATTTATGAGTATTTTACTTCGGCTAGTTGCCTCCACCTAAGTTATAGTTAGGGAATAGTGCGCTACAAAACGATAAATTAAATTTTAAAACCAAACACAGTATCTCAACGATATACCAAGGTAACTAAATATTTTAAACAGTTCCTCGGATCACGGATTTGCCAAGAAACATAAAAATTGCCGGAACTCTGAGACGAAAGGTCTTACTATTTATTCACCGATGCAGAGAGGGATGTTAACCGATAGCTTAATGTTATCTATATTTGAGTAATCGTATTACTTAACGAACAATGAATCTAAAAACGCACATATCATATTACGTAATATATAAGTGGCGACAACACTGCTTAACGAAAGCAGTCATCAATATTCAGTTGGGAACTGTCAAGCGGTTATATACCTATAATTAAATGAATGAATGAAATAATATTTATTCGAAGTTGGTTTTACAAACACTGTTCGAACGTCAGACTGCTGTCGCTTCAACAAATCCCTACTGAGAGTGATTCCAGAAGTAGAAGCGGCAAAAAATTCCTGAAGAGTCTTTTTTCCTACTCACAGTCACAGAACGCACATATGATTATATTCTTAGCAAAAACGAGACTAAATAAATAAAAATAAGAAATTCATTAAGATCACGAGTATTTTAAATGGTGAAATTTATAAATTACGAAATAGAAAATCAAGCAGACTGTTGTAAAGAAATTCTAAACAAATATAAGACGAAACAGAATTGACTATTCAAACGGGCAGAGTTTCCCCTTAAAACGTTCACCACAAATATAAGTGTCCCTAGACGAGCGCTCATCGTCTTATATATGTGCTTGGTGGTCACTCTCCGCCATCCCCTCCTCTTAACGGATGTGACGTCACTTTGCTTCTAACAATATATATATTAAACTCATGTCTAAGCAGTCTCATGTTTATCTAATGGTAATCTAGTTTGTAATAATCTTTCTGGATAAGAATGCGTTAACGGGAGCTTTTAATTTACAATATGGCGTTTCCGTCAATTGGAACTGAATTTTATTTTAAACAATTACATATAAAAGCAAAATAGTAAAAAAACAATAAAATCCATAAAAGAACCACCAGTTTTGTTAGGTCTGAAATTTCGTGCATTTGGTGTCTCATTCTTTGTATTAATATTGTGAACATTACTTTTCTTAAGAAAACTGTCAGGAGTTAAATTAAAATGTGACTTATATCGTTTAACTGAACTTGTGTCTCTGACTGATGCCCGTCTGGTGTGTTATCTGTACTTAACCGTAACTATCAACTTTAAAATACGTTTTTCGTTATTCATGTTGTGTGTGCCCATTATAATATTTATTACGATCCTAAATCCGTTCGAAATATCCCAGGGAGACGGTAGGAGGGTCGCGGGAGGACGCGTTCGGAATGTAATGTTTTGATAATCGACTGAACGACCCTCACAACGAACGACTGACCACTAAATTTATGGCTTACTCGTAGGTATGAAGTACAATTCAATTATTAAAATCAATTATGTGTCCTGTTACAGTTATTAAGTAGTATAAGAAAATTTCAATCCCTACCTAAATTATTACATTTTTTCAGCGTTTTCCTGAAAATAAACCGTAGTTAATAAAATAAGTGAGCTTTGATAATATTAGAATTATGGTACAATGTGTCTCTTCAGCTCTTGCGGTGTATCGTGTGACAGGCGGCTAGGACAGCTGGGGCCGCTCGGGCGGCTCGATCCTATAAAAGAAACCTCAGCCTTCAACAGTACGCCGGTGACCGGCGATACGATTAATAGCTGTGTCGATATACCTAAACGGAAGCCGGTGGACCGCCTACCGTTGTCCAAATGAAACACTTCGGATGCGGTAGAAAAATCATGCATCACCGTTTATATTTATATTTCCGGAAGCAATATACTTACGACCGCTGTATCGGCGGCCCGAGCGGTGATCACACCAGTCATAAACATTTTCATATTAATTAAATTATTATTTCTACCCGCATACCGAATCGAGTTAGGGTAATGAAAGTGTTTCATATACACTAGGAAGAGACGAGCGCCAAGACGAATAAAAGTGAAGCAACGTGAAAATTCTCGAAGGTCCGTGGAGTCGAAACATTTTCGCACGTAAGTTTTTTTACTTCAAAACATTCAGCTCTGACTTTGCCGTAAATCCAACTTTACTGTAATAGGCAGTTACAGTAGGTTAAATTGAGTAATAGTATAATATAGTGTAGTAGTAAGTAACAGTTGACAGTAACCAGTAAAAACATTGCATTAATAATACATTCTCGTAAACTTTATACTAAATAATTATACCACGTTATATTTTGTACATTTCGTTCAACGTACTTCAGTTGGGTCATGTAAATGTAATCCCAACGCAACATTCCGTACAATATGCCATATCGCGATTGTTCACACTGTAATTTGATGAAGAAAAATTGCCCACTGTCTACGTGAAACTGTAAAGGCCACTATTCTCAACAACTGACGATTCGAGAAAGAAAAACAAAAATTATTAGTCCGCTCCATTACTTGGTAACAAAAAATAAAAAAAATGTTGTTTCATTATCCTTCACTAGACCATTCGCAGTCAGTAATAGTGATCATATCACCACCATTATATTGGTGACCCCGACGTGATTTTAAAATATTTATGACCATTACAATATAACTATGATAATAAAAAATAAATAAATAAACGTTTACCCACTCACACCCCCGCACTAGGATTCCCTGTGTTGCGGATGGCATGGACATACACAATTATCACATCACAAACACCCATGACCCGAGAACAAACATTTATCTGTCACATAAATATCTGCCCCGGCCGGGAATCGAACCCGGGACCCCACGCTCAGCAGGCAGGGTCACTACCAACTGGGCTACGGAGTCGTGCGATGATTCGTGTTTTTTCTCTTATTATTATTTATATCTGTTTAATGCTATTCATCGACAACAATAGGTAAGAGTATTATGCCTTAATTTAATATAAGAGGTCAATATGACTCTGTTTAGGATATTTCTAAAAAGGAGATATTCATAAGCGGATTTTACATTTATTATCGTAAAATCTGCGGGTACATGCGAGGTACTGCAGTCGCACCAGCACGTCACACACCACCCTTTCGCCTTTCGGGGGGAGGTGTCCCGTACACAAAGGTAGTACCAGTTGCAATATATGTATATTGAATAAATTGACTATTAGCAATAATTATATTGCATCACTCTTATAAACTGGCCTCCATCCCGAGCCGAGCCGGGGCGGTCGTTCAATATCACAAATTGCATTCCAGTTCATTGCTTCGACACGGATGAAATTTACACTTTTCACCTTTTTAATGAAAGGTATATCAAATTAATAGGCCAAATTGGACATGAAGTTCGGTTCCCTGCGGAAAAATAGACTACTTTTATAATTATGTTCTTAATGTAAAAGGCCTTTATAGGGTTTCTCACATAAAATGATTGGGAAAGGGTTCCACTTTTTAGGGTCGAACGCGTATATTGCGTATATGAATTAATGTTAGACACTTGTGATCGTTTAACATCTTGATGGGCAAGAATTATCATTTACTACCGGGTGGAAGGCATTATTTTCATTTGCCACCTCCAAGTAGAGTCATTATTATTCACTACTAAGGTTCTTATCCGACAAATCCTGCAGGGATCATATTTAATAGTGAGAGAGCGTGTAGCATCCGAAGGCTGTAAACTAGTTCCATTAGTGTTGAGACTCCCCGAGGACAGCGCGGGAACAGCGCGGGAACTGGAACAATTATTGAAGACGACCATTTAGAAACATTATTGTGTTCATTGAAACGCTTTTGCTAGTTGGGATGCATAATAATGATGTAAGTTATATGTTATAAGCATTGTCGAATATAGCGTGGTCGTATAATCGTTTAACACTTTTAATTAATTGTTAGCAAACACTTCACACCGGGCAAACGAAACAAATAACAGTTCCCAGTGCGGAGGAACCGATCTCTTCGACTGCAGAATGTAAACTGTGGCTCCATCCGGTGTCACTCCACTCGCTAGGCTCTGTTGTAGCACGATGTAAGCCGAGTATTGACGTCATCGCGGCAATGCTTCCGTCACTCGGATATCGTGCTGTGTTTCGTTTCACGTCAATACTAATGACCATCTCCGACATATATGTATATTACAAGGCTTACTGTTATTGGATAAAAAGATACATACTACAGCTTTATTTATAGACATGTAAGTATATCGTGTAGATTATAATATTATAATATAATCAGGTTTACTAAAATGACAACATGCTGCAGAAAATTTAAAATATCCGATCTTAAACATCTAAAGTGAAAGGATTTTTTATTATGTACTTAGTTTTATATATTATGAAATGAAATGAAATGAAAAAAATGTTTATTCGTAGTCTAAAGCCGCAGCTGAACATAATAAAATACACAAAAAACAGAGAAAAGAAAACACAATAACACTACACCCTAAGTAT
>PDGT01000009.1:0-97681 GCA_003671415.1 Megathymus violae | reverse complement strand
TCTTGATGTGGCACGGTGCAGTCGATCGAAACTATTCAAGCGCCTTAGGGTAACCGTCCGGAAAAATAATTCCAGGGTCCACCGCTCGCCTGCGAGACCTACGAGACAGAACCGCTGAACCGCTGAACCGCTGAACCGCTGAACCGCCGAACCGCCGAACTGCTGCTCGTCGGAGGAGATTCTCGCAGGATAGTGGTAGTGACAAGGGTCTTAAATTTAATGCGGCACGAGTGTACACCCACGACCCTTCTAATACATTATAAGAATCATCTATTTACTTCTTTTTTTTCTATCATATTATTATAACACTAGAGAAAAGCGTTACTTAGTCATTCAGAGATAGACGGACTCAACGTAGCCGCTTTTTTCAAATTTAAATTTGACTTTTGTACGGTGCGTGCGCACTTTGGTCGATATTGCCATATTAGGATACCTTATATTTTATAAATTTACAATTCAAGCTTGCATCGTCTACAATACCTAACAAGTTGAAATATGACATTTAAAACGAAACTTGTTACATAGCATAATTATGGTAAAGTGTTAAAAACTTGGCGATATTCCAAAAAAAACGCATGTCAGTGCAGGAGCTAAGTCTCCTGAAAATTTTATTACGCACTTGCCGTATAGGTAGAAATACGAAATTTGGCACAGAACTACTCGTTGTAATAGTGTACGTAACACTTTAAAAATTGAGCTAGAGGCAACATTAATCGTAAACATGCGTATACAGTGCTGATTGTTGCCGTCGCGTTTCTATGAAATAAGAACGCGCGCTGAACTTAACACATAATACGAGTATGTCGTTACAATGTGTCGTGCGCCGTGTTCCATAACGGTCATACAATACACCCACAGCAGCCTCGGTCATTGTTGTCAAAGTTTGTTTTAATCTTCCTGAAGGACGTGCATCTTCATAACGATTCATAAAATTTTCATATTTTCTCCCCCACATAAGATAATCTTTTCTCTCTGTATCCTGTGCTTCATTTAAAAGATCTTGCTCGCTGTTCGTACCTACAATCACTACTAATTACAATCTGAATTGTTATTTGTTGCGAGCGCGCACGTTTCTCAACGAGTCTGCGGAAATATTGGATATCGATCTGTTCAACACAAGAAATAAATAATTAAAGAAAAAACCAAAACCATTGTATGTATTCTTCTTGTTTTCTTGTAATATACGTGTAAGTTTTCAATTTATAACTATCTGTAGTAACTCTTAATTGATCTTCATTTACCTAGATTACTTTAAATACATGTTTTTTGTAGCTGTAAGTTTCCCGTTATAAAATATAATATTGTTAGCAGCAAAGTGACGTCACATCCGTTAAGAGGAGGGGATGGTGGACAGTCACCGCCAAGCACCTACATAAGACGATGAGCGTTCGTCTGGAGACCCATATATTTGTGGTGAAAGTGTTAAGAGGAAACTGCCCGTTTGAATAGTCAATTCTGTTTCGTCTTATATTTGTTTAGAATTGATTTACAAAAGTCTGCTTGATTTTCTATTTTGTAATTTATAAATTCCACCATTTAAAATACTCGTGATCTTAATGAAGTTCTTATTTTTATTTATTTAATCCCGTTCTGCTAAGAATATATATTAAATGTCTTAAGCTTATTCTTATGGCGGTGTGGCGGTAATATTGGCCAAGGCGAGCCATGCCCTTCACCGGGCGAGAATAATTACGAATATCGCCAAGTAGAAAGCGGGAAAATCAATGTGTAATTTTATTGCGCCGCGTCACTTTCGACTCGACGCCGCAGCGTGTGCTCCCGGTATTAAGTTGCGATGAAAAGCCCTTAATGGGGCATCCGATTTACGAGTATTCAATACGGTTACATCACAAACGCTCTTCGCATTTCTAGATTAAATTTATAATATTTCTAATGTATGTTACATTTGTTTTTTATGTTAATAGCAGACAAACGAGCCACCCGATGGTAAGTGGTCACCGTCTTCCATGGGCATGAGTGAGAACAAAGGCCGATGCGTTGTCGGCCAGGAAATGAGAAGAAGGTAAGACAGAAAGTACTGGATCTCAAGCCCCCAGCCGGAACACGACGAGTCGTTTGGCGGCTGACTCAAGCAGGAGGGAGGTAGCTAGTCAGGCAGGCTTCACGGAAAAATGATAATACCAGTAATAATATTAATGATTTAATAAAAGAAACTTCAAAGTTGAAATATTGAAAGGCCGCACATAGTAATATTGTCTGCTTCAAAAAGCTTGTCAAACCGAATCGAACTAGTTTGGTCATAGTTCCGTAGTACAAATGATATATTATAAATAAATGTGACTGATGAATATACCACAATGGCCATGATTGAGTCGCCTAACCACAATAAAAACTAAATTACACTAACATTGTTCTGTCTCAATCTCAAAATTAAATCAATCAAAATCAACGTTAAATTCTCAAAATGATATGAAGAATCTTTAGACCAAATTTTTAACATCAAATATTGAGGTCGTATCATTAACAAAGCAACATTATTACTGGAATAAGATAAGTAACTGCCTTATGTGAGTCAGAGACACATAAAATGTATGTTAGCGCCTTCCGAGCCCAATATCTGCTCGATGGAGTTTCATTCATTAAGTTTTATGTCGGTACAACCGACCACTCGATTTGATCAATTTGATCGGTAATTTCATAACGCATCAACATATACATTTTACAGACGACGTTAAGATTACCTGAATGTTACAAAGTTTACTCTGAATCTATCCTTCTTCGTCGCTATCGTTTACCCTCGCGATACTCGTACGGGTAAAGTATAAACTTGCAGCATTTCGGTAGTTGGCGCATAAATATTAATATTTTGTTTATATTACTTAATAGGTTTTGACAAGAATTATCACATTGGAATTATATGTGTAAACGGATCGTAGTATGTTGTTTTTTGTTTTGAACGAAATCTGTGATCTAGTTATTTGTCGCTTATCAGTGCAATTTTCTAGTTTTATTCGAAGTCGGTATATAATATATTGTTAGCATCAAAGTGACGTCACATCCATTAAGAGGAGGGGATGGCGGACAATCACCGCCAAGCACCTATATCAGACGGTGAACGCTCACCTGGAGACACTTCCGATTCTGCTCCCGTAGCAGACGGATACCCGACATACTCTCGAGTAAGTCATCTTCATTTTTCCACTGTCATTCCTGTGTCGTCGATACTCTTTTCGACCGCGACTTAATTGTTGCCTTTTAGTGTCATTTTGTGTTGGCATCAACTAAGTATTCGTATTTTCGCGTTTGAGTTGGTGGATACCTAACGGTGACAAGGAAGCCAGCTAGCGTTGACCCGGTGCGCTTCTCAGTCCTCTCGGACTGAGAGAAACCGGAGACCCGATCCCACTGCACTGGGCCTTCCCAGGGTGACGGTTAGTGGCTATTTCCGCTAGGGATAGTCACTGTTCTCGTAGTCTCGTTCGTTCCATTTTCGTTTTTAGATTCCGTTTTTTTCGTTTCTCGCTCCACTCCCTGCTGCGGCAGGGAGGTATTGCTAGGAGGATGAATCCATCCGAGTTAGGTCTCGTCCGTCGCCTCCTAGAAGTCCTGACCCCGTTCCTGAAAGCGCCTCTCGACGAGAAGGCAATCATCCAGGCCCTCGCAACCACACCACAGACAGACCCACCCGCGTCCCCTGACGCCTCACCAGCCCATGATATAGAATTCTCCGACACGAACTCACTCTCGTCGCGTAAACGACCAATCGAGTCCGATGGCTCGTCTCACGAAATATCCGACAACGGTACCGTTACTCCGTCGCAGTCCGACGACCAGGCCTTCCAGCCGGTCGAGAGCAAGCGCACTAAGCGCCTCACCAAGCGCATCGCGAAGGCGTCCGCAGAGGGAAAACCTTCCCTTCCCTCCCTCCCATCAAACCGGCATCCTGCTGCTCACCCGTCCCTCCCCAATTAAAGGCCCTGCCACCGGTATTTGTCCGGGATAAATCCAGGTGGCTTTTAGTCACCCAGCTGTGCGCCGACAGCAAAGTTTATTACACCCACGCTAAGGTAACTGGCGAAACAGTCAAGGTGACCTCACCTAACACAGATGTTTTCCGAGCCCTAACGAGGCTACTCACTCTAAACAAGATCCCATTTCACACATACGCTGTTCCGGAAGAGTGCAAAGTGCGTGCCGTCCTTCGTGGAGGTCCCTTTGAGCTTCCTAATGAAGCTATCCTCGCCGACCTAGTCGCCCAAGGACATCCCATCGAAGCTGTACACAAGTGGTACAGCAACACGGGTAGACAATACCCGTTGGCTCTAGCCGTCCTATCCAATACTCCCGAGTCCCGGAACATTTTCCGTGACGACATTACCATATGTGGTCTCTCCTTTATTAAAGTAGAACCCCCGCATAGACGCGGCTTCCCCGGTCAATGCCATCGCTGCCAGCTTTACGGCCATGCAGCAGCGAACTGTTCCGCCAACCCCAGGTGCGTTAAGTGCCTGGAGCCCCACAGCACGAAAGAGTGCTCGCGCACACGCGACTCGGGGTCGCCTCCGGCCTGCGTTCTCTGCGGCCAAGCCGGCCACCCGGCCAGTTACCGTGGCTGCCTTAGAGCTCCCCGACCTATCCCACCCAGGACTGCCGCTTGGAAGTCCTGGAGAAACACTCAATCTGGCTCTCCGCCGAACACCGATGCGAACTTCCCTCCTCTGAGGACGCCTATCGCACCGCCTAGACCCGAGTATTTCAACTCGTGGAGACGCACCGACACTACCGCGGCACCCGTAGCTGCTCCCCGCCTTGCCCCGGCCGTCCCGCGCGACCGGAAACAGGCGGAACCTCGCAATTCCAACACCTCGCAACCAGAGGGCAAGTCGTCCCTGGCCGAGGACATGAAACTCGTCTACGACGTCATTCAGAACGTCGACATCGCGGAAATTTCCATCCTGGCTCGCAAGATACGGGCGGCGACCACACAACAGCAGCGCCTCTAGCGCTCGCTGAACACAGCCATCTATTAACATCATTATAATGGCCCAAGCACTCAGTGCGCCTTCCTGTCACACCAGTCGTACCAAACCCAAGGGCATCTCGCTCGTCTCGTTTAACACTCCCGGCCTCCGCCCCAAAATCCCTGAATTAAAGGAATTCGTTCGCAACAACGCTACTGACTTACTACTAGTTCAAGAAACCTTCTTAAAACCCGCCCACACGAAGGGCCTATCAATTCCCTCGTACAACCTAATACGTAACGACAGAAAAGACAAAACCGACAGACGCCCCGGCGGCACCACAAACCGCACAAGCGGTGGCACCGCTATTTACTTTAGAAAGTCGCTCCACTGTTCCCCTATTGAGACTCCTACACTCACTAACTTAGAAGCCACTGTTTGCAAGCTAGGTATGACTGGGCATCCCTCCCTGATCATAGCCTCAGTCTATAAGCCGTCGGGAGCTCCGCTTTTAAACTCTGACTTAGAGACCCTACTCTCTCTAGGAGACTCGGTTATTTTATTCGGAGATCTCAACTCCAAACACACAGACTGGAAGTGCCGATCGACCAACGCGAATGGTATCAAACTCAATCAATTCATAGAGACACGGGACGTCGATGTCCTTTGTCCTTCCTCCCCTACTCATTACCCGGATCATGCACTCAACTCTCCTGACATTATCGATCTCGCGCTAGTCAAAGGAGTCGCTCTCAATCTAAGGGCGATCGAAACGCTTAACGACTTAGGTTCCGACCACCGGCCGGTCTCTCTTAAATTCGGGCCTTATGCCACCGAACCAAACACTTCTACTAAAACCTTCACCAACTGGGAAGGCTATAAAAAATCACTCGTAGCAAGTCTCGATGCCGCCGGCTCACCACTGGCTATCATCATCAACTCAGACTACTTCGTCAATACGGAAAAGATAGACTCGGCGGTCAACTCTCTAACTCATTTAGTACAAACATCTCTCCGTGACAACGAGCGTGTAGTCGAGGTGCCAAACCGAAAACTACCACTCGATGTTAGGAATCTTATTCAAGCCAAGAATGCAGCCCTGAGAAGGGCCGCACTTTACCCCACCCCAACGTATAGGAAGCGAGCCAACGCTCTCCAGCGACGTGTTCGCTCTCGTCTTGCCGAAGTGAGGAACTCCATTTGGGACTCCCTCATGGAGGGGATCACACCATCCCATCAGGCGTTCTACAAGGTGGCGAAAGCCTTCCGAGTAGGCGCCCAACCTCTCACCCCGCCTTTATCGCGTCACGATGGCAGTATCGCCTTCGAAGACGCCGATAAAGCCGAATGTTTCGCTGACAGCATAGCTTCTCAATGCTCACCCAGTTCGCAACCATGCGCTCCTTCCCATATAGAATCAGTAGAGGATGAGGTCTGTCAAAAGAACTCACTCCCTGTCACCGCTGAGCCCATCGTCGTTTCCGTTGACGAAGTCCAAGATATCATCCGGGGTTTAAAACCCCGCAAAGCGCCAGGAGCCGACGGCATCTCTAACGTCGCGCTTAAACATTTCCCCGAGCAGGTTCTTTCTCTTTTAGTTCTCATTTTTAATGCCTGCTTGCATCACTGCTTCTTTCCAACCGCTTGGAAGGAAGCAATCGTAATAGGAATTCCCAAACCTGGTAAACCACTTAATATTCCCTCTAACCACCGCCCCATCGGTCTCCTCAAGGCTATGGGGAAAGTATTCGAACGCGTCATTCATTCCAGACTAAGGAACCTTCTCTTCCCAGTAGGCGGTCAACCTTTAATCATTCCACAGCAGTTCGGCTTTCGTGCCAAGCACTCGTGCCCTCAGCAAATCCATCGCATAGTGGAATATATCCTAAGCGGTTTTTATCCTAAATGTAAACGCACAGTCGCGGTTTTCTTTGACGTTGCCAAAGCTTTCGACAAAGTTTGGCACGGAGGACTCCTCTATAAACTCCATTACCTAGGCCTGCCAGATCGCGTTGTTCGATTGGTCGCTTCCTACCTCCAAAACCGCTCCTTTCGTTTCAGACACGAAGGAGTACTTTCTTCCCCACGCCCGCTAGCGGCTAGGGTTCCACAGGGCTCGCTACTAGCACCCTTGTTATTTTTAACGTACATGAACGACATTCCTATACCCCAAAATGGCGTACAACTCTCACTATTCCCAGATAACACCGCCCTCTATTACCAATCGCAGAAATTAGATTCAGTCCTCTTCAGACTCCAACACTCAGTTAATGAGCTAGGAAAATGGTTCACCAAATGGCGAATCGAAGTCAATGCGGAGAAAAGCTCCGCGGTATGTTTTCACTACAAGACCATACATAGACAAGACGACCCTAACATCCGGTTGCTAAGCACCCCTGTTCCGTGGAAAACCACTACCAAATACTTAGGAGTAACTCTCGACTCTAGACTGACTTTCAGACCACACGTTCGTAAAGTCACCAACTCTGCCAGATATTATATGAGCCGACTCAACAGTCTATTGGGAAGGCACAGTAAGATGTCCCTCAGAAGCAAGCGAACGCTCTACAAGGTTTGCATACGGCCGGTGATGTCATACGCCGCCCCTGTCTTCGCACACGCCGATCCCAAAGTCCTCAATCCCATCCAAACTGTCCAAAACATTTTTTGCAGGAAAGCAACCAACGCTCATTGGTGCGTGAGGAACGCCGACCTGCACTTCGATCTACAACTTCCGACAATTCAGAAATCTTTTAAAGACTATTGCACTGCATTTTTTAAATCCTCAGAGGAACATTCAAATCCTTATCAGACAGGCAGCGGATTACACCGCCCCTAGTCTTACAGGTCATCAAATCCGGAGGCCAAGAAACGCCCTCACAGATCCCCCTGACAAGATATCTTCTGACTTGGACTGCCGCCTGGCAGCCATAGTTAAAAACTCAAATAATAACAGTTAGTAGCATCCTTAAGATGCCACATAGTCTCTCCATTCGACAACACCTTCAATGTTAACAACAAGCGTATGCTCCCTCGGGAGTGCCGCTAGCACCCTTTCCTTTTCTAAGGATGGGTCGCTTCAGATGAAGGCTTAGAGGCCACAAGGCCAAAGCCAACTCGGGTGGTGTTTAGTGGGTAGGCCCCTAGGTTTCTCGGGAGTCCCACATAACCAGCGCAGCCGGCTGCGTTGGTATGCTATGAGCATTCACCACCCCCCTCCCTAACACAGGGGCGCCTAGTAACCGGATGTTAGGTTCGTCATGTCTGCGTCTAGGTTTGAAATGAAAGTATACAGCGGTGCTTTTGTCTGCGTTGACTTCGATTTGCCATTTGGTGAACCATTTTCCTAACTCGTCTACTGAGTGTTGGAGTCTGGAGAGGACCGAATCTATTTCCCGTGATTGATAATATAGGGCGGTGTCGTCTGCGAATAACGATAGTTGTACGCCGTTTTTCGGAATGGGAATGTCGTTAACGTACGTTAGAAATAATAGTGGAGCTAGTACCGAGAGTAAGGAGCCGACCGCGCGACTATTTTATAGATGTGCCCGCCCCGCATTTCGTGCCCCTTCCCTCGTCTCCTTGTCCGCCGGCCTACGCTACGGCTGCTTTGCGTGGGGCCACACTGGTTAGACGGCGGCGACGGCGGTGTTTGTTTTCCTGAATTGGTAAAATCTTCTGAACAAAATGTCCGATTTGAGTCATTCAAAAAGTTATCTATAGGTATTGAAACAGTTTTGAATATGAAATGATTTATTTGGATAAGGATTAATACGCAGGTATGGTTACCATGGTCTGATTTTGGTCAGCTTTTAAAATGTGAAAAGTAATTATTGTGACATAACTACAATAGTTGGACATATAGTATCGCGAAGTTATTTGTAGATATGTGTTTGTATATATTTGTAGATATATGTTCTCTAATAATGTAGAACATTTTTTGTTCTATCATCTAGTTTCCGCAGCTATGCGATGAAAGAAATTTTTAAGCATTTTTTTAATATTAGCTTTATAATATTATTATACATGTACATCTAACCGACACAAAAATATGTAGTTTAAAATTGAATACATAAATATGTTTTTTATTAACTTATCTACGCGAATCTGTTGTAGTATTTAGGTACTTACTTGCTTTGTAACTTTTAAAATATTATCTTGGTAACACCTTTAGTACACTGACAAGTTCGTATGCGGCAGCGAAGCAACGAAAAACTGTAAGTTGTATGGCAGCGTTTCGCAAATCCTACGTCTCACTCCAATATTAGCGAGATGAGGTAGCCGCGTCCTTGATGGTCTTGATCACGCGGTGCATGGCTCTTCACAACGAACGAGCCTCTGCTGAACGTTACCTTCTGTTAGAAATCTTTGAACCTCGTACGATGCGATTTAATCCTATGGGTACTTGTGCACGGTAGGAGGGTTCATCTCATCTAGCCCTTCTAGGATCAACCATGAAAATAATCACGCTGTTGCAGTATTAAAGAGCCAATAATAAGCGGGTTCCTGGATTCCATCTTGTCCGTGATGCCTTTAAAGTTCCTGACGTATATAGGCGACGGTAACCACTTAACATCAGGAGAAATTTAAATAAGGAAAATAGGCCGTAACTCTGTGACTCTGTTTGGCCGTTTTTGCAAAAATCAAACATTGCCGCAATGTAAAATTGAATATATATGTAGCAAATACAAAACTTAATATGAAATCAGTATTAATTTACTTTGCAACAATCCACAAGCACAATGTATGATGGTATATGTATATTTCTATACATGCATAGAACCTCCCTCTCTCTCACAAAGGAAAACATGAAATTATGATAAATAAAAGGATATACCAACATATAGACGATGAAGGTATGTATGTTATGTAGTATGTATGTAGGTTTTCCTTTATTTAATAACTGAATTTTCGCATAGTAACGCCTGATACTATCAACTAAAGATAATATGGTTTTAGAACTGGCCTGGCTACACTTGCTAATATGATCCACGATTTTATTGAATATTAAAAGAACATAGTTATTATATTCATTGAGTAAGCGAAAGAGAGAGTTCAGAGAGTTGAGATAGATGACACGTACAGTGACTAAAACTCTGATTCTGAAACTGGAGCACCTCCAGCGACCTATATTTGTGTAGGCTTATTCCTCCTATTTTTTTGCTTGATGAAGAACTTTTTCTTATCCGATTTTGTCCCAATCTACTTGATAGGAAAAAGCGGAAAATGTAATTCCATTAAATGAGGTCTCATTGCATTGCGGCAAACCGTTTAAGATGTCTCGGTAGGAATTCAGTTGATTAAAGTTGTGGCAAGTTCGGCACAAGTTTGATCGAGTTACAGATCAATTAAGCAGAGTTGAACATGTAGACTTTAAGTTGCGTGCTCTCAGCACCACCACGCCCACCATCGCGACCACCGAGGAGTTCAGGAGACTCGTTATTCAATAACGCCACAACCTGGTGATCTGGATGCCTGACGCAAGCGGAAACTATATATAGCTTAGGTATAGCTAAACTTACTATTAAAAGATACATTTAAGTATATGGTATACGTAAATTTTGGATATTTATTGCACAGTAACTACCATTTTAACTCTATTTCTTACTAGAATATTTTATAACACATTATAATTGAAAACAATTATGAACACGGCAGTTAGTACTTTCACATTTCACCAACCTAACGTAAGTACGTTACGTCTAATCATTATTACATTCACGTGCGTAGGTGGAGAAAATTAGGATGTTTGCTTATGTACAATGCCTCTAAATAGGCCCTAAATACGAAAGCAGGAAGTGATGAAAGTAGAAATATACATATACTTTGTATATTTTGGTCGACAATTTTCAAAATTCTTAATTGTACATTAGACACTGTAACATTTTTTTTACAATGCACCAGTGGTAAATATTGTTATAGACTTCCGTCTCCAACAGTGGGACGTATACTTTGGAGTGCATTCGGTATATTTATCTTAAATGTTTTAATCATTTATTAATGAACATGTATAAATTTATTGTTACATTTAACTAATTTAAGATTACAATTTTATTCTGACGCCTTCCGCTTCCCAGCTTCCGGCGTACTGAATGTCAGCATTAAATATTATTAAATAAGTATTGATATTAGGTATTGATAAATAATTGTGAGCATAATTATAATAACCAATATTTAATATTATTTATCAAAATGATTGTTTAGATTAATTACGTCACTAGCATAGTTGACGGTATAAATATCGCCGGCCATGATAGTTTCGGTCATTCGTGTAGTAACAGTGACAAGCGAAAGTGCTGCCCAAATATGTATATGATTGTATTAATAAAAGTGCGTCATCATTTCGTGGACCTAATTTTACAATATGCAGATAGTAGCGGGAACAAATGAAATACGTGTCTGTCTGGATATGGACGAAAACATAATATGTACATACATTATTACCCACATAGTCGTGTACGACACGCAGGTCCGTTGAGGTGCGGCGTCAACACCACACAGAACAGGCTTTGTACAACCTGTGCGATTCCTATTAGGGTATTTATTTGTATGTTACCGCAGCTGAGCCGGACGAGAGGGAGCGTCGCTCGCTCTCCCGTGGCTCGTTTCTCCACTGATATCGTTACGCTGCACTCGTAAAAGCTACGTTTAAGTTGACTGGTTCATGTAAAACTTTCGAACGAGTCACTCGTGCTATTATTTTTAACGATCACTTCTCGCGGGTGTGTTACTTATAATGTCCCGTAACAACCGCCGCGGAGAAGCGGCTACGCAGTCTTAATGGTAAATATTTTTTCAGTACACTATCATCGTTAGGTTTTAATAGGACATCGCGCAACGCACGGTATGGAGGTTATATCTATGGTGCAGTGTGTAGTTGAGGCAATCCAATAAAAGTTAGGTAGGTTGAGCTGTGTCAGTCGGTGAGCGTAAATAAAATGTTTGCGTTGCCGGCACGTTAACCTGACTAGACCTATGATCGGCCAGAAACAGAATAAAATATTTGCAGATGTATTGGGGCTCTCGATGATATATACGAGATACACTACATGTAAGTGAAGTGGCCCTTAAGTCATTAACATTAACACAAACGTCTTTAACACTTCAGTGTGTTTGTTCTATAGAACAAATTGGCTAGAAGCTACTTGTTTCCCTGTATAATTATCTGATGTAGGTCTCTGACTAACTAGACTAATATCGCAGCACCTGTCACATATGAATGATATTATATTGTAAAACATGTCATCTCTTGATTGAAAAGGGATGAGCTGAAGTTTCTATAATTATCGAAAACGAGCCTGTAAGCTCGGAGGCTTCATACAATACACTGAAACCCTCGTCGTGTAACCCTCGTGTGCTGTGTGTCAATTGAGGGCATTAGTGCAATGCGTGAAGAGATTTAACCGGTTAACATGCAAAGCGGCCCCCGGGGAGCGGCTCGACCGCGCGGCTGATATCATCACACACATACATACATATACGGAGGCGTGTTCAAAATATATTTAATCACTAATAAGCGTTACTTTCATTATTTTAATATTGTTATGTAAGTTCGCGAAATTCCACGGAAAGAAATAAATTCAGGAAAATACATGCCATATTCTCCCTATGTCTTGTGCATAAGGCTGGATACCGCATTTATGACCATTTATTACGTCCAGAAAATCCGTTCCAGAAGTCTCGAATGGACATGCAAATCGTAGAGTTCTAAAAAACTTGGAAAGCAATATAATTATGTGGCAGGGCGCACGCTGGACATTCTTCACCGGCAGAGCCCTTCTAGACTCGCAGCACTGTCCGCCTGAAGCTGTAAAGGCCACTGGAGCATCGACGGCAACCCCATGTACGTCCATTCGAAAAAAAATTGCGGCACATTCGTTTTTCGAACACTGAGCGAACGTTTTTTGCACGAACGAAATAACTACGACACGACCGTTAAGTAGTGCTAGAGTGTGTTGCTAACAGCGTCGTAAAGTCCTTGCGAAAGTATTTCGGCGTTTCCACGAACTCTGACACGTAGCAATGTGAAGTAACTTGGAGCGTATTACATGAGGTAAACAGATTATTTTCTTTGAAGGGATTGCAAAACCTCGTGGATGATTGTATATACATGAGTATATTGGGAATATATTCTATACATAGGGGCGATTGTTGTGAGTATTGTTGACAAAAAGACCGAACGATGACGAATACGTTCATCGTTACAATTTATATTGTTCCACTACTGGGCCCGGGTCTCCTCTCACAATGGGAGGATTGAGGGCATTGTCCGCCACGCTGGATAAGTGAAGGTTGACCGACATACATTTACCAACGATGTGGGGAACTCTCAGCTATGCAGGTTTCCCAAAGGTGTTTCCCTTTCTCGAAGGAACTGATAATTATTTTTAATAGCATATACTAATGCTCACATCGATATCTGCAAAGGTTCGGGCACCAACCACTTATAGCCGAACGAGTAGGTTTTGACGTAAGCTAAAAGTAACACACGTCGATTTCTACACAATTCGATTTTACAAAGTCCATAAGTTGCCGACTCTACATATCAGGTTACGGTGCATTTATTTTAGTCCGACTGATGGACCTGGTAGACCGCCATTCACGCGGTGGTTTTTTTATAACCTGCTACTACCCTGTCTGCTGTCTACTATCCTGATGATGCTCTGTTTCGGACCGAAACACGTGTTGATATAGAAATATATACCATCATACATTGTGTTTGCGTGTTGTTGCAAAGTAAATTAATACTAATTTAATATAATGAATTTCCGCAAAGTAACGCCTGATACTATCAACTATATCAAATCGTGTTTAATCAAATCGTGTCATCTCACAACATACTGAGGTACCGGTAAGTTCTTATAATTCCAGTACCACAAAAATTAACAAGATAGCGTTGTATAATATAAAATACAATATTTTTTCACCATGGAAAACTATGAAGTTTTGGGAATCACAGCTATATAGGTAAATTTAACAAGCAAATAATCATCTAAATACAAAATTTGATCAAATCGTTAAATCTGTTTCTTAAATACGCGGAATAAATTTATATACATATAACTAGCAACCTACTCTCGCTTCGCTTCCGGAGACTTGAGATTTATGTTCACAAATAATAATTGAACCCTTAGTTCTGTCAGGCGTTTGAAATTTTTTCCTTATGTTATATGTATATACCGTTGCCGAGAGCCAATAATTACTGAGTAAATACATCTCTGCGATGAAAAGAGAGCCAAACAAACATTATAATCATGATGTAATGTCCATTTAGTTTCATAAATCGAATTTAATTATAAATAATCCATTCGGTTGGCTGTAGCCGCTGAGGGCCGCGGGCGCGCGCTGCAGGGCTCTGCGCGGCGGCTAGTTCTACAATTCAATTACCCTGCCAATGAGCGGCCCTCGGGAGTGGTAGTTGGCAGTTTGAAATTAATATTATATTCCTATGTTGTCAGCCAATACGCGACGTACGCGAGCCGATTCAATGTTTAGTATGATAACTGGACGTCCGCCTTCGCATCGTTTTAGGATTCATGATCGTGTCGTTCACGAATCGTACTGCACTCAAAATTTTGAGGAGTTTTATTTGTTATATATATCTCTGATCCCGCGTGTATTGCACACTCCAGTATGACACGAATGTATGTTGAGTTGGAGGTGAGTGAGCCGCGCCGTGATCACTCCGAACCGAGTAGTTACTACCACTTCAGTTAAATACACTTAATTACTGTACAATACAATTAGTTTACTATTACAATTACATTTACCAAATGTATGCACTAAAATTCCCTGTCATGTCATGTAGCTGCAACGTGGGAATATAGGTACCTACTGTCTTTGTGTATATATTTTTAGTACAAAGGGGAGTGGACAGAATAGGCTCGAAGGTGTCATGCACACGTTGCCGGTTAACATGGAAACTGGGACTCGGCTCTCCGACTCTGCATCTGGAGGAACTATTAGACGTCGACGGTTCGGAATCCAACATTCAGGTTTGATAAAATATGACTTGGTCAGGTAACTGCGTGAGACTCGATTATGTTCACCAATAAAAAACGTATCTTGTACATAGCAGTTGTTAGAAATACGAGCAGGCACGCCGGAGGTGCGCTCGTCATTATCAGGCACGTTCGATGATCACATCGGAAACGTAAAAATATATACAACTGACAAAGTATCGGAGTATCTCCTCGGCCCGCTTTGGCGGCTTTAGATATCGACGACGCGGTGTCGCGCCGCGGGCGATTAGGGACGCAATTAAAAGTTGTCGGTGAGAAAGTTTCGCCGGAATAAATTGCAGCAATGAAGACTTAATCGCAGCCGATACACCCCTCCCCACCCCCTACTCACCCTCAACGACACTCGACACGTGCTTATCTTTAACGTCCTCATTTACCATGTAATGGTGACAAACAACTTCACAGATTCCTACTAAGAGAGCGTTAGTCTCCACGATTAGTATATTGCCACAACCACTCGCATCGCGGCGGTACATTTCATGAAATTTTACAATTTTAAAAGATATTAAACTTTTTGTGATTAATATTTTAAACATTTGTATGTTTGTTAAAAGCTTATTTTAAACTTCCTACTGTTTTTGATCGACATTCCCCTTAACTGTTAGGAATAGCTCTTGAACTATTAAAGTTATAATTTTTAATAGAGCAGTGTACTTTACATTTAGATAAAAATATTTTTGTTCGCAATAATAGTCCGAATCGCGTCGTCGTCGTACAGTCAGAATATAGAAAATACACGGAGATACGTTTCAGTCGCCGCCGAAGGTACGTTTCAATTACGTGTGACGTGCGATCACTCCAGACGACACGGCGACGTTTGACATTCCGCAATCAATCCGAGCGGCCCGCTCCTGCGCGGAGTTGCTTTGGATAGTTTGGATGTGATCGATTTACACCTCCTTAACTGAAGCAACCTGTGACGCCCAGTAAATGTTTCTCCGAGGTACGTGTTTCAACATTGGCTTCTAACTAATTAATATAGGGAAAAACGCAGTGATAGCAATATATACATTATCTTGGTGATATGAGAAACCCTGGAAAGGTAATCCCTACGTCCTATGATGCTTAAAAGAAAACTCAAGAGACTGACTGAACACTGACTGACTGAAAACTACATGGAGTCCACACACACACTACCACACACACAAACACAAACTGACGGACCACCGCACATTTGTCATTGTGTAGAGCGTTTGTCGCTCTAAACGGCCAGAGGCCAAACACTGTTTGGTTGTGGTTATGGTAATGATTCTATTATCTTTGTACTAGAGCTGTGGCACAATTTCAACATTAGTTCGTGACATGCAGTAGCTACGTGGACCGCACGCATAAACATGCAACCAAACGCAACCAAACGTATACGTCCATGTCAACAAAACCGTAGGTTCTATTTCCTACCACCTTATATTGGCGTTCCGTATAATCCATTTTGGAGTCTGCTCAGTTTTCAATAAATATGCAAGAGGTTGGCGGTGAATAAGAGAACAAGAGAGTCGGAGCAGTGCAAGAATACAGTTTAACGGGCAGAGGGCTTTAAAAGTTTATTCTCAGGTCTCGAAAAATCGTGGGGTATACGATTGCTACTTACGTCATGTAATGTCTTCTCGGCCAGGGTCAGGTTCCACCGCCTGTTCTTGAGGTTGTATCTTTATAGCTGATATTATGATTTATATATTATTAGCATATATACCTTTACATTCGTGTCGGTGGTGGGGAGGAGCGACACTGTAGCTTTGTCACACAGTGATTTGTCGACACGTAAGACATGGTTCACGATATGTACATTATGCCACTTACAAAATAAACTTTACAAAACTAATGCTCACATCGTAATAAAACTGAGACAATGTATTTTCTAACATGGCGGCTTATTTACAGTGCACCGTTAGTTTATATTAACCGTTAGTTTATATTAGTTTTGGGCCGTATTGGGGCGGCCTACAATATTCCCCTCAAGCCCGTGCTGGTAAAACAGGGTGTCGTAAGAGGCGACAGAAGTCGGCTTACTTGGTGGTAGGGCTTCGCGTAAAGATTATACTATCAGTATTATTATTAATTCATTGATATTATTAGTGGTATTATTATCTTTCCGTGAAGCCTGCCTGGCTAGCTACTACCCTCCCGCTCGAGTCAGCCGCCAAACGACTCGTCGTGTGTTTACTTGAGAGCCAGTACTTTCTTTCTAACCAAGTACTTTTAGTACTTTCTTTCGTTTCCTAGCCAACAACGCATGATGCCCATGCGTGACGGTGACCATTTACCATCAGGCGGCTCGTCTCCTGGTTTGCTAACTACTAACACAATAAAAAACGTTTTTCCGCATTTAATTGACAATTATGCAAATATTAAGCTGGTTGCTGACATAACTTTAATGTTTAAGACAAAAAATGACCATGACATAACAGACATGGTGTCTCGTGATCATGATCCACGTAATTCGGTCGAAATATCGGTAAAAAATAAAAAACCGTTTAAAATGTATAGTTTGGTTAAGTTTTTACATTGTGTACAAATGGTTCATCGTTTTTTATGCGGCTCGGTATTCGCCTTTAGAATAAGGTTCCAAAATTCATACATGATTTACCTATTGCTATTTTTAAGCGACGTCTTAAAGCCCACCATGTTGGTAACGGATGTTATGGAATAGATTAATATATATAATATATAAGGTTTAAAGTGCCGAATTATAGAGGTGGAATAAACATGTGTTGCTCTGTTAACAAAGATTTATTTTATTAAAATTTATACAAAACCTTAACTAAAACACAAAAACTAAACAATTATATAATTCCTTACCTGTTAAGAAAGAAACGACATTTAAAGTTTATTATTCCACATTTTTCTTTACTAAATATTTTACAAATCAAAATCTAAAATTGACATTACAAACAAAAGAATAAATTAAAAAAAAATCTCATCTACTTTACTGACACCTATATACAACGTACTAAAGAGTTTTTATTTAGAAAAATAAACTTTAAAGAAATATATTTTCTTTACATTATATAGACGATAAAGACGCCTGGAAATAGCGGTGCCGCAATCGTCTCTCGCAGGTTTTAAGGTTAAAGTAAGTTTTAACTTACCTTGTAATTGTTATATGTTTCTTCACCTAGTATATGTTAAAACAAGTTTTCAAAACGGTAAAAGCAAATAATTACATAATTATGTGTTTTTACAAAATACTTAAATAAAAATAAATAAACGTTGAAACATACACACCCCGTAGGATTCTGTGTGTCGCGGGTGGCACGGACTTGCACAAACATCGCAAACATCGCAAACAACCATGGCCCGAGAACATACATTTACATACCTGTCACGTAAACCGGCCGGAAATCGAACCTACGCCTCTCAGCTCGGTAGGCAAGACGGGCACCAACTGTGCTATCGGGTCCGTCAATAGTAACAGGAGGCGAAGCTGCAATCATCGGATAGATCGAAAATAATTAAATAATTTTGAATTTAAATGAACTTCGTCAAGTCGGGCCCTTCAGACACTTAGCTCAGCAAACTTCAGTTAGTGTTATCAAATGTGTTCATAACGGTGAACCTTCGGCTGCTCCCCTTCCTCTACCCCTACTAGCAATAACTTTAGACCTTTTTGTATTAATTTATATATTTTGTTCCCACAATAAAATTACAGGAAACAAAATGGGTAGGTGCGAAAATTTACTACGCCCAAAAAGTGATGCGTGAGACAAACTTAGTACGTGCCTAAAAATTAATAAAACCTACTATTTTTGAATCACCAAAAATATCTGTTCAGTCAATATTTTTCGTTACTTCAACCTGACAAAATAACCTACTATTTAAGTAATAGTAGGCATAATTTATTCATCAATGAGAGCGCTTAATATACAGCCTCGCTTTCCTCGCGTCAAGAACCCGCTTATCCTGACGTCACGAGCAATCAGCTGGCTATCGCAAGTGTCTAGAAAGCCACTAAGGAATATATAACTAAAACAAAATTGACTGCAATTTCGATTATACAACTTTCCCTTTATACTTTTAAGGGTTTTTTGTTGGTTAGGTACGCTATTTATTTCACATAACTTCACGTAACAACTTGATCGAAAAATAATTTTAACAAATCGCTGTAGAATAAGCGACTTTAGCTTATTTAAAAAAGTTAAAATCAATTATTTAAAACGATTATTATTTGCATTAGACTAGTTGGTAGGTATTTACAATTTCACTTACAGCGACACTAACCTCCGGCCTAGGTACTCGCTTAGAGATCTGTTTAATCAAATAGACCAATATATCAACGGTGGCATGACAATATATGTTAGGTAATATATATGCGTTAAAAATACTCTGACAATTTTCTTAAAAAGTGTAATGTTAACAATATGAATATTAGGAATAAGGCTAAACTGATTGTACCAAATTTCAGACTTAACAAAACCAGTGGCTCTTTCATGGCTAGACGTGTAAATATTTATAACTATTATATATTATATATATAAGCAGTATTGGGGCGGCTTAGAATACTTTCCCCAATCCCATGCTGGCAGAACAGGGTGTCGTAGAGGCGACAGAAGGCAGGTTGCTTGGGGGTAGGGCTTCGCGTATGGATTATATTATAAGTATTATTATTAAGTCATTAATATTATTACTGGTATTATTATCTTTCCGTGAAGCCTGCCTGGTTAGCTACCACCCTCCTGCTTGAGTCAGCCGCTAAACGACTAGTCGTGTTCCGGCTGGGAGCTTGAGAACCAGTACCTTCTTTCTAAACTTCTTCTCATTTCCTGGCCGACAACGTATCAGTGTTACCTTTGGTCTTGCTGATGTCCGTGGGCGACGGTGACCACTTACCATCAGGTGGTTCATCTGCTCGTTTATCGACTATTAACATAAAAAAAAATCCGTTAGAATTGACAAAAATGCCATATTGTAAATTAAAAACTCGGGTCAAAAGCATTCTTATGCAGAAATATTATTACAACTTAATGATTACTGTAAGGATGGGACTGCTTGGCCATGAGCTTAATAGATAGCCATAAGTGCGTCCTATGACTGTAAAATCGACCAAGGATCGAGAGCTTGAGAAGATGTAAAATATTTATTGAGGTCATTAATCTTGATATCATTGCAGACTGATACTGGAAATCTGCCGACCCCCACAGATCTAAGGAATTTCCAAGCCTACTGAGGGTTCCATTGAGAATTTCGATTATTTAGCTAATTATGGAAATAATGTCTTTTAGCATCTCGACGCAGATGGCTACAACGATTTCGTAAAATTTTGGAACTGGTGTGTTCGTTTCTGTTAAATAAAGTGGATTTTGAATTTCGCGTCTTTTAGAGTTCTTCACGTCAACTCATTCTTGACTAGTTTTTTTTTAATGTCTTCTCCTCCGTAAGAATTTTTGTACGCATGTCAATATATACTCTTCAATAAAAGTTATTTCAAAGCTCTTTCATTATTTTCATTAATTATAACAGGTCATGGGCCCAGAAAGCTCAGAAATAAAAAAATCAGTGCAAATAAAAAAGATTGTGAAACAGAGCAGTTAAAACATTACTGTATAGTTAACCTACAATCTTGTGGCGCCATTTTTTTTCCTTGCAAGCTTTTGTTGTGTCACATATTATATAGAACAATGGCAGCAAATAATCAGATGGCATTAATTGAAAAATTAACCAGCCGTGATAATTATGCTATATGGCGATTCGCAGTAAAAACTTACCTTCAGCACGAAGAGCTGTGGGACTGCATCTAGACAAACTCAGACACTCCAAAAGATGTGAAAGCTAAAGCAAAGATTATACTGCTAATTGATCCAACAAATTATGTACATATCCAAGAGGCCAGCACTACTAAAAAAGTATGGAATACGTTATCGATGGCCTTTGATGATTCTGGGCTGACACGCCGAGTAGGTTTGCGTGATCTCTGTACCTCGTTAACACGTTCGCGCGCTGTAACTTGGAGGAATTTTGTCTAAAAAAGACAGTAACCCATTCCATATATTTTTGGGAACCGGTTATAACCGTACTGTTATTAGACATAGTAAAAAATATACTTATACAATCAGTACGGCTATAACCGTTTTACGACTATCGCCGTACATCGACTAGAATTTCCATTGTAAAAAAGCAGTACGGCATTAACAGTTGAATAAAATAAAAGTCTGCAATTACTATTTATTTAAGTAAAATTTAAAAAATCAGTCACAATCACAGCCTCATAATTTGAAATTGTTTCATTGCAATTATACATTAAATATTACAAACAAAAAAAACTACTTTAGGACGTTAGGACCTAAAACTTTATTCCAAAATGGGCTTTCTTTGACTTCATATATTGCCTAAAATATAATCTGGCCCTAAACAAAATCAATAATTCACCCAATGAAAGTTCTTTACCAGGACTATACACGGACGATAATTCTCAGTCAAAGCTTCAATGCAATTATCTTTCGTTCGCTTTTTGCTTGAGTATCGGAAAGTAAATGTATCGTAATATCTGATCAAATCTTCTAGAGGACATCACGTAAGAAAATATAGGATGATAATTGAAAGGATCTGAATACGAAAAAAGTTTACGCCATTTTGGGGCGTTTATCTGCCCCTGTAGCAAACAAAGACCCAAAAACGCTAACATTTCTTCTTTCGTTACATCGCGAAAGGAATATTTTCTAGTGTATCGTGGATGAGTTCTGTTTGTGTTCGTCATTTGTTTACATTTGTTCTAGACACAAGGAAGTCTAGTAATTGATCAGAAAAAACTAATTTGAACATATTTAAGGGTTCACAATTTTCAGGAATCTCAATACGAAGGCCTTCTGACGAGTTATCAAAACTAAACTCTGGAATCTACTCAACAGATTACGTCCAATCTTCAGGGCTGTACTGGCTTTGTCGGACTCTAGGTCGCGTCACTTGGAGAAAGAAAGATTACGCCGCGCCCAAGAGCTGGTTAGGGTGGAAAAAGCCCATAACAAGTTAAGGGCGGAAGCTTTAAACACCCTAACCGAAGACTTAAGGCAAGCCCGCACTGACATCAGCAGAAGCGGTTGGGCTATGAAACCCAGGAGCCATATAGCCAAATAAAGGCGATGACTAAGACGGTCCAGAACATTGAGCTGGAGATCAAGGAGATCCTAGCCTCGCCTACAAAGGAATCAGAGGTAAAGAGGCCACAAGAACTAGAGCCTTTCATAAACGACCATGCAAAATTAGTAACATGCGTGACCTCCATTTCCACACAGCTGGATGTGCTCAGGAAAGATCTCGAAAAGATTGTGGCGTACCATCTCCGCCACTCCTTTAAAACCGCTACGCAACTTATATTGCACCATCTCCTTATATTTATTTTACCGTTAGGCGGCTCGACGCGCCCCCCGCCTGCGCAGCTCGCAGCGAGTCAGTCTTGTTCCGACATCTCGCCGTAGTAGTTTGTTTCTTTGCGCGCTAACCTTTGCCTTACACTTGCTTATTTTTGTTATTATAGTGCTTAACTTTCTTTCTTTCATTCGCGTAGTGTTCTGTTAGTGTTCAACTTTCTGTTTAACTTCTGTGTAGTGTGCTTAACTATTCTATTCTATCATTCTTATTGTTTTCCGCTTTTCATCTTTATTGTGTAGTGTAGTATTGTCTTTGTAACTTATCTGTGTATTAAACTTTCGTTTGTGTGCCAATTGTGGACTATTTATTTAACCCGGCCTTACGTCACGCACACTTAAATATTATATTAAATAGGAAAGGGAAGGGTATCAGTAATGTAGCTGTGGTAGTTTATACTGGTACCTCACTATAAGATGAAATCCAGCTCAGACGTTCTAGTAGAAACTAACAACAAGCTACTACAGGACCATATAGCTAACCCTCCCAAAGACCTCCAAGAAACCCCAAAGGAACTCAACATCATCAAAGAAAAACTGGAAGACATGACGAACACAATAAGAGCAAATAATACACAAACGACCCCGCCACAAATTATCACCGAGCACCTGCAGCCGATCACGGAGCGCCTGGAGATAATGTCCTCAGAACTGAGGAGCTCAAGGAAAATACACCACCTCCAGCTATTAGTATCGGTACAGAAATAGCTTTACAAGAGCTCGCTAAGGTGAAAACAACTAAGCCAACTTACGCCACGGCGCTCACTAAGCCCGCGCCACCAAAGCCTAGCCCAAATCACACCTTGATCGTCTTATCGACAGACCCAGAAAAGATTGGAGAAAATGTCATCGAAACGATCAGGGTGGCTTTAGACCTAAAAAAAACTGGAGCTAAGGTGGATCGGGTAAGGAAGGCTAAAGATCAAAAAGTGATATTGAGTTGCAGGACAAAGGAAGATATGTCCCTGATCCAGAGCAAAGTGGCCGCGGATAAAGACCTTAAAGTCGAAGTGGCTAAGACCAACAACCCTCTAACCAAAATAAAAGATGTAATGTCATACCACACCAACGCAGAAATCGTGGAACACATAATAGCTCAAAACCAACACCTTTTGAGCGACGTCGGTGAAAAGGACATAACCATCCGCGTCCGCTATAGGAAAAAGGCGAGAAACCCGCACGAGTGCCACCCAATCCTGGAGCTCTCCCCGATTCTCCATAAAAAACTAACGGAGGCAGGTAACATCTACATTGGCCTCCAAAGAAGACCTATCGTGGATCAATCACCGTTAGTACAATGCAGCAGGTGCTAGGGCTATAGCCACACAAGGGCCATATGCAAGGAAAACGACCAAGCATGCAGTTACTGCGGGGGAATCCATACATGGGAAAAATGCCCGATCAGGTTAGAGCAGAAAGCACCAGTTTGCATAAACTGTCGCCGGGCAACCGGGAAGAGCGAAGGTATACACCAGGCATTCAGCGATGAATGCCCTGAAAGACAAAAATGGGATGCAATAGCGCGATCTCGCATAACCTATTGCTAAGGGCACCCAGGGACAAAAGTCTCCCACGAATGATTCCGACAAAACAAGCCTGCGGATCATACAGGCAAATATGCAGCGATCTAAGCTGGCAACAGCTGACCTGGTTCAAACCGCAAAAACGAGAGGCATACACATCGCCCTAGTCCAAGAACCGTACGTGGAGAAAGAGGGTACGGTAGGAACATATCCGGGAACAAAAGTCATTCAGTGCTCCCACAACAGGTAAAAACCAGTGAAGGCGGCGATACTCGTATTCGGAGAACAGTTGGAAATCATCCACGATCCCCAGCTGGTCACTGAAACTGAAGCGGCAGCCCTCATAACAGCGGGCCAGCTCAAGCTAGGAATAGTGTCGGTATACTTCGAGGGAGACCAAGATATAGAGCCATACCTGGCGCGGACACGAATCGCATGGCAGGAACTTAAAACATCAAATATTATTGTAGCGGGCGATGTAAACGCCTGGAGTCATTGGTGGGGTAGTAGCAACGAAAATCCAAGAGGTACAGCCTACAGCACCTTTCTTAATGACATGGACCTCGAGGTTCTTAATACCGGGAGAACACCAACCTTCGAAACCTACAGAGGTGATAGACTGTTCACTAGTATAGTGGACGTGACGGCCTGCAGTCAGTCGCTCCTAGGTAGAGTGGAGGATTGGAGGGTGAACCGAGATATTACAACTTCGGACCACAATGATATAACTATCGTAGTACGTCTGGATCAAAATTATTCACTAAAACCAACAAAAGTCGCAACCACGCGAACATATAACACGAAAAAGGCAAAATGGTCCGAATTCCGGTCACATCTCAAAACATCATCATCCTAGGGGATAACAACATCACCCCAAAGACTATCAATGAAGGGAAATCCCCCGAGGACCTAGAGACTATGATCATGGCATATACATCAGCCATACAGGAAGCGTGCGAAATAGCAATACCAAAAATAGGGCCTTGGAAAGGAGATGCTAAGCTGCCTTGGTGGTCTAAGACCCTGGAAGAGGCCCTTAAAGACACCCACCGGAAGAAGAAAAGAATAAGAAACGCTGCGCCCCACCGCAGAGAGGCGGTAATACAGGAGTACCTAAAGGCATAGGAAGCCTACACAAAAAAAGCACAGGACGCGCAAACCAAGAGCTGGAAGGAATTCTGCACAACACAGAAGACAGAAAGCATGTGGGGTGGAATATATAGAATCATAAGGAGAATGGCGAAGAGGCAGGAAGATCTACTGCTGCAAGACGCCAGCGGTCAAACGCTGACCCCAAACAAATCGGCAGAACTCCTCGCAAACACATTCTATCCGGAAGACTCCATAATAAAGGATGACCAATACCACACGCAACCCCGAAGGCTAACGGTAGAGCAACGAGAAACACCAGTGCAGCTGTCAGTGGACGACCCAAACTTCACTTCAGCGGAACTAGAGCTGGTGCTGAAGTCAATGAACCCGAATAAGGCCCCAAGGAGCAATGGGTTGACCGCAGACATATGTACAGCGGCGATAAATTGCGATAGAGAAGTGTTTATGGCGATAGCAAACAAGTGCTTAGAACAAACGCACTTCCCTAAGCAATGGAAAACCGCCCACATTGTCATTCTCCGTAAGCCAGGCAAAGAAGAATACACTAAACCAAAGTCGTATTGACCTATCGGCCTACTCTCAATCTTGGGGAAAATCATAGAGAAACTCATGGTATGCCGAATCCAGTGGCACATCCTTCCCACTCTTAATAAAGCGCAATATGGCTTCCAGCCACAGCGCGGAACGGAGGACGCCCTCTACGACCTTATGGTACATTTACGATCCGAAATGAATAACAAGATCGTACTAATGGTATCATTGGACATAGATAACGCGTGGTGGCCCGCTCTTAAACACCAATTAATAAAAAGGAAATGCCCAAGAAACCTATACGCAATGGTTAGCTCATATCTCAAAGGCCGCAAGGTTAAGAACAACTATGCCGGGGCGTCATTCGAAAAAGAAACGACGAAGGGATGCGTCCAGGGATCCATTGGAGGACCAACTTTCTGGAACATAATCCTGGACCCACTCCTCGACCACCTCACCGGCAATGAGGTATACCTGCCAAGCGTTCGCGGACGACATCGTACTAGTGTTCTCGAGTGCCAAAATTGAGACCTTGGAAAGCTCAGCCAACAAAGCACTAACAGACGTAGTCAAATGGGGGACACGGAACAAGCTCAGTTTCGCGGCACAAAAGACGAATGTGCTGCTTATCACAAAGAAACTAAAGTACGACCCCCCCAAAACATTATATGTCGAGTACCCGACTACACCTGGTTAAGGAGATGAAACTCCTAGGTCTCATAATAGACAACAAGCTTACCTTCAAATCGCACGTGGCTGCTATATGTAAGAAAGCAGCAGACATATATAAACAACTAGCACGCGCAGCGAAGGTAACTTGGGGCCTAAACACAGAAATAGTACGCACCATCTACGTAGCGGTAGTAGAACCAATAGTGACATGCCTCCAGCGTATGGTCCCACGCGACAGACCTCCAGATGAACAAAAAACAACTGGAGACGCTGCAAAGGGGCTTCGCCCAAAAGATCTGCAAGGCATATAGAACTGTATCACTCACCGCTGCACTCGTCCTTTCTGGGCTACTTGAATTAGACCTAAGGATCCAAGAATCAGCAAGCCTGTATAAGGTAAAAAAAATCATCTCCACAGACTACATACCACCAGGAAGAAAACTGGAACGCGTGGTGAGGCATGAAGACTTACCTCACCCCTCCACACTAACTACCATCAAGTTCAAAGTGTTGGAGAGCGTAGATCCCGAAACCCTGGCCACCAACCACATAGTCGGACACCAGATCTACACCGACGGAAGCAAAACAGAAGGCAAGACAAGTGCTGCTTTGACATGGTGGAAGGATGGGAAAGAAACCAGTTTATCGACCTTTAGTCTGGATCCCTCCTGTACAGTGTTCCAAGCCGAACTGTACGCCCTACACAAGGCTGTAGAAGAAGCGGTTTCGAGCGGCGTGACAGAAATAAACATCATGAGCGACTCAAGATTTTCGCTGGAACTGCTCGAAAACCCCAGACCATCTCATCCCCTGGTCAAAGAAATAAAAGACAACATTAGGGGACTTAGGAGGGATGGAAAAAACGTTCGATTGTTCTGGATCAGAGCTCACATCGGGACCGCCGGAAATGAACGGGCAGACGAACTAGCAAAAACTGCCGCCAAGAACACGTCCGAAACACCAGACTACGCAGAAATACCGTTGTCCTATGTCAAAAGAAAGATCAGAGAGGAAACGATCCTCAAATGGCAGGATCGTTACACTGCCTCAACCACTGGGTCAACGACAAAGATCTTCTTCCCGGATGTGAGCAAAGCCTATCCGATCATAAGGAAAACAAGGCTGACACAGACACAGGTGCAAGCCTTGACGGGACACGGTGGCATGGGGGAATATTTGCACCGGTTCAAGTTGAAAGACAGCCCCGGTTGCGAATGTGGCTCGAATGTCAGCGAAACAGTCTGGCACGTGATCTTGGAATGCCCCAGATTTCTGACGATCCGAAGGGATACAGAGGTCAAAATTGGTGCCAAGCTAGAAAATCCAACCCTGTGCGATATTCTGGCAACCGAAGGGAAAAGAAAATGCTTCCTAGAATTCCTATACTCCATTTCCGGATAGCTGCCAGAAGAAACTCTACAATATCACAGACAATAACAAACAACACAGAAATCCCGCGCCCAAACGAGGACTACAACCCGCGACCAAGTCAACCCCTCGATAACACCCTCGTAGCATTAACTAACTTGCTTCAAAATGCGGAACTAGGGGAACCGAACTTAAGAATCCGGGGAGTGGCTCTCTTTATGGACAACAACGAAGAAAGATTCGGCATAAGCTTCTGTAACACCAAACGCTCAGGCAGAGTGGCAATCTCACCGGGCCTAGCAGCTCTTCTAAACGGTAGCACTTTTAGAGCAACAATGAAGCGCAGCATATACAACGCGCTATCCGAAATCTCAGTGGCTAACAGGCGCTGCAAAATAGTGCGATCAAGAAACAAAATAATCGCACTACTCGAAGAGAGCGACAATGAGACCCCGTTCGCCCAAGCAAGCGCAGTACTACTGAGACTAGGAGAAGCAGACGAAGAAGTGCCAAAGGTAATAAGCCTGGATACTACGGTGGTGGGCTACATAAAGGGCAGAGCGGAAGACCACGCAGGGAGCATTAAAGCCTCTGAAAAACACGAAATTGTGGTGTACGAAGACCGGGGCGAAAACCTCAGTTTTCTCAAGCAACGCCAAAGGTGCTCAACTTCCGCTCATAGATGGGGACACCCCATAGCAAACCCTGAAGAGCAAAGTGGCTCCGAAAGACTACAACAAAGAAGTGCAGCTGAAAACACCCCAGCCGGACAGAAGCAAGCTGAACGACAAGAGAAAAAGGGAATGCTATCTGTGATAATGAAGACCTTGAATGCCGTCTCTCAGTAAATTCCAGGCAGGAAAAGACAAGACAGAACAGACAAGACAATTCAGCCAGAGTCTAGTAAAATCACTACTAGAAGTGATTCACATCAACCAAAGGCTGCCACTACAAAAGCCGATAAGAGGCTGGTCGAGCCGCCTAATCTTCTGGACGGAAAAACTCCTTTGGACCACCTAATAAGCGCATTTCTCGAGTTCACAGCCATGACAGCAGCGACAATGGAGGACAACATAAGGACCTGTGATGACATCCTACAGTCCTTCCTCCAAGACGACCGAAAGTTGCTGAAAATGAGACTCGAGAAATCAGAAGCTGCCATATACGACAACAATACTTCCCAAATTATAGTGGGAGAAGAGGAGGGAAGTCATATGGCAGCATATTGCGCAACCAGAGGCTTCGTCGTCAAGGATGAAGAGGAGAGTAGGCGGATCGGCCGGGAAAAATTCTGCACCCCTCTGAACTACCCCATTGTAGTAATCGCTCGATGCATCAGGATCATGTTAAATGACAGGATCTTAGCCATGGCGGACAGCATACCCGTAAACAACTGGGAAATACCCAAACTATTATGGGTGAATGGGGTACCGGGCTGTGGCAAATCCACCTAGATTGTGAATCACTTCCGAGAGGGGAAAGACTTAATAATAACAAATACAACGGAGGCAACAACGTCTCAATGGCAATCCGAAACAGGGACACAAAGGCTATAGACCACGCCAAACACTTGAAGGCGTTAGCGGCCTCCGTGAAGGACAAAAATATTTAAGATATACATTAACATAGCTTAAGCAAATTAATAAAAATATATGTAAATAGTAATAGAGATTCTGTAGTTTTAAGTAATCCCAAGTATAAAACCCTCGCTGAGGCAACCACTCGCTCGCAGGTAAACCGCTACGGAAACCGAAAACCGGACGATACCGCGCGCGAACGTGTTAAGTGAATGTCAAAACGTAGAAGAGTATGTAAGTAAAATAATAAGTACTGCACACAAGCTCCGGAACATTGGTTTTAAGGTGGATGACGAGTGGCTTGGCACACTGCTGCTCTCCGGCCTGCCTGAAGCCTATTAACCAATTATCATAGCTATTGGAAAGCTCAGGCATAAAGATAACTTCAGATTCAGTTAAAGCAAAGTTATTACAAGACGTTAGACGAAGTAATGTTTCATCTACAGCATTTATATGCAATAAGAAAGCACAAAAGAATAATAATAAATATTCTAAAGGTCCCAGGTGCTACAGTTGTAATAAATATGGTCATAAAAGTCCAAAATGCAAGTCCAAAATCACAAGTGATACAAAATATAAGTCAGTAAATTCATCTTATGCTGCAGTGTTTGTTGCAACAACAGCTCAAGATGATGCATGGTATGTAGACTCCGGTGCATCCTCACACATGACAAGACATAAAACTCTGCTTCAAAATGTGACAACTCCTGCCATATACAATATAAGAGTTGCAGACAATAAAGTATTATCTGTGAAATGCTCTGGACAAGTGAGCTTAGATGTTTATGATGTAAAAGGTGAAGAAAACAAGGTGCTGTTGATTAATGTACTGTGTGTTCCCGAACTCGCTACAAATCTAATATCAGTGAGTCAGATTATACGATGTGGTGGCCAAGTAAAACTTGATAAAACAGGCTGTGCCAATAAACAGTAAAGGCCAGATAGTAGCAACAGCTAGCGTAAACAACAACATGTATCGGTTAAACATGCCTGGAAGCGGCTATACATGCATGTCAGATGTTGTAGAACAAGATGCTTACCTGTGGCACCAAATAATGGGACACCTAAATTTCCATAGTCTAAATAAAATGGCTGAAAATACCGACCATGTAATGTTCTCAGCAAAATCAGAAAATCTGACATGTGTTACATGTAAAGAAGGCAAACAGACACGCCTACCTTTTAAGAGTAAAAGCTCAAGGGCTAAAAATGTATTAGACTTGGTTCACTCAGACATACGTGGACCTATGGAAACAGAATCACTAGGAAGAGCCAAATATTTTATAACATTTCTCGATGACTGTTCAAAGAAAGTTTATATATATTATCTCCGGAACAAGTCAGATGCACTGGAAAAAATCAAAGAATTTAAACAAGAAGTTTAGACCCAGCAGGATGCTCGTATGAAAATTATTAGAACGGATAATGGCTTAGAATATGTCAACAAAAGTTTCTCTGATTACTTAAAGGGTGCAGATATCATACATCAAACACCTGAACAAAATGGAAGCGCAGAACGTCTGAATAGGACTCTTATTGAAAGAGCGAAATGTATGCTCCTAAATGCCAATTTAACAAAACAATACTGGGCTGATGCAATACATACTGCTACCTATGTCATCAATCGTTCTCCTACTAAGACCTTATCTTTTAAGACACTAGAAGAAATTTGGTCAGGACAGAAACCAAATGTGGACCACATGTGTATATTTGGTTGTGAAGCAATGGTTCACATGCCTAAAGAAAAACGAAAGAAATGGGATCCAACAGCACAGAAAATGATTTTTATTGGATATTGTGACCACACCAAGGGCTATCGGTTTCTAATACCTGGCACACGAAGAGTGGTAAAAAGCAGGATGCTATATTTTTAGAATCTACTGTGAAGAGAGATTATGTTCCTGTAGAATTGTCAGTGAATCCTGGAACAAATAATAATAATATTATCCAAGAGAAAGTAGAAGAAAATTATTCACATGATGATACAGAAAGCTCATATGATACTGTGAATGAAAATAAATCTACTTCAGATAGTGATTACATACCTGATACTAGTAGTGATACTTGTCCAATCAGTAACATTACATTAAGACCTAGAAATAAAGTAAAAGAAAATATGCATACAAACAGTTCTGATGAAAATACTTACCTGTGTCAACATGAAGAAATTCTTGGAGATGTTCCTACTACATACCGAGAAGCTATAAATTCTATAGATAAAGAGAAGTGGAAGAAGTCAATTAATGAAAAATTACAATCCCATGAAAAAACAATACTTGGACTTTGATTCTGAAACCCCTAAATACCAAAATAATAGGATGCAAATGGGTGTTCCGGATTAAAAACGAACCAATAGGTCCACGCTACAAATCAAGGTTATGTGCCAAAGGATATGCTCAAACTGCAGGTATTGATTACCAAGAAACCTTTGCACCAACAGTAAGGTATGATTCAATTAGGTTATTATTATCCATAGCTATACAACACAATCTAAAAATTATTCAGCTTGATGTTAAGACTGCCTTTCTTTATGGTGAACTAGAACAAACCATATTAATGTCTCCACCTGAGGGCCTGCCTTGTGAAGGAAGTATGGTATGTAAACTCAACAAGTCTCTATATGGTTTGAAACAGGCTCCACGCTGTTGGAGCAGTAAATTCGATTCTGTACTTAAGAAATTTGGTTTTATTGACAGTAAGGCAGATCGATGTTCTTATGTTGGTCAAGTTAATAACAACAAATGCTATCTTTGTCTGTATGTTGATGATGGGTTATTACTTTCAAGAGATGAATCAGCATTAAATGAGATAACCAAAGAATTGAAAAATATTTTTAAAATTAAAGTATCAAACACTCCAAGTAACTTTGTGGGAATGCAAATAGAAAGACTTAGCAACTGTATATTTATACATCAGACTCAATATATTGGACAAATGTTACATAAATTTAGTATAACTCATGCCAACACAAACAGCGTTCCAGTCGACCCTCATACGAAGCTGCAGAAGATAGAAGGGGAACCAGAAAAGAATATCCCTTACCGAGAGGCTGTGGTGAGCCTCATGCACTTGGCCATAGTAAGTCGACTAGACATCATGTTTGCTATCAGTCTGATAAGCCGATTTTTCAATTGTTACAATCAAATTCATTGGAATGCATTTAAAAAGATATTTAAATACTTGAAAGGTACAAAAGATTATGGTTTGTGCTATACAAAGACTACACAACCATCACAAGTCACTGGCTACAGTGATGCCGACTATGCAAATTATTTAGACATTCGTCGTTCAGTCACTGGCTATATTTTTATATTCAATGGAGCAGCTGTAACTTGGTCCAGCCAAAAGAAACAAACCGTCGCTTTATCTCCAACAGAAGCTGAGTTCATGGCAGCTTGTGCTGCCAACAAAGAGGCCATGTGGGTAAAACTCGTACAGAGTGATGCTAGTGAATACAAACAAGACACATTGTGCCTTCATCTTGACAATCAAAGTGCTATTAGTGTTATTAAAAATGTAAACTTTCACAAAAGATGCAAACATATTGAAATTAAGTATCATTTTATTAAGGAGAAATACCATCATAAACTTATTTCTTCAAAATGTGTTAGTAGTATAAACCAATATGCAGATATATTGATTAAAGCCTTATCTAAAGATAAATTTGTACTTCTTACAAGTAATCTTGGAATGTATTCATTTAGTTCTTTATTATAATTATTTATTGTTGTGTCATTAAATAGAAAACTTACTCTCATATTTCTTTCTGTTTTTGTAAGTAGGCTTAAATTTAGAGGGAATGTTAAATAAAGTGGATTTTGAATTTCTCACCTTTTAGAGTTCTTCACGTCAACTCATGCTTGACTAGTTTTTCTTTATTGTCTACTAATCCGTAACAATTTTTGTACACGTGTCAATATATACTCTTCAATAAAAGTTATTACATAGTTCTATTAATTTTTTCATTAATTATAACAGTTTCAAAGGGACACAGTTTATATATGTGCTGTGCTTTGTCTCAGATATCAAAAGTAAGCCAAACTGCAGCCTTACTCCCGACGCTTTCGAGTTTAAATCAATCGAGTTGATTTCGCTCATATGTCAATTTCTTACTCTTGAATGTCTACGCTAGCGCACGATCGAACGGTGGTTCAAATTGGAATTAAAAATCGTTACGATCTAATAAAGATGGAAAAAAGCGTACTCCCACACTTTCTGACAGTCGTCAATCGAGTAGCAGGATCGAAATCAAACGTCAAAATTCACGGTAACAAAAAAGGTTCTTTGTTTGCTTCGAGTTTTGCATTTTCTTTAATTTTATTTTGGTGTTTCTAAAGTATGACTCGCCTTACATCATTATTTAATATTTAGGAGGAAGCGCATCGTATAGACCTTCGAGAAAGGACAAACTTTCTTAGAATACGTCGATATAACTCTCGGGCATTTGCAATGGATAGTGAAGAATTCCAGAGGAATTATCATTTGTCCAAGGATATAAGTGAATATTTCAATATATTCCGCGACTTCGCGGAGTTGAGTTCCGAAATAATGCGTCGTTATACTACATAATAGTGTAATAAATAATTAGTTTATCTGAAAAACATAAAAGAAACACACAAACGCGCTTTTGAAATTTGACAACAAATATGTTGTTAAGATAATATGATAGATTCATGATCACAGATTAGTTAATAGTAGTTGTCACGATACAGATTAATTAAATTAATTTCTCTATCAAAATTCATATAACCAAAAAGTAAATACAAGGTTTTTTCAAAGAAAGCTATTAAATTTAGCATTTTTAAATATTTATATGTGAAATATCCATGTACTTCTCGCACTTGACTGTGACGTCACTAACCGGATACACTTAACGACACTGATAATGTTCGATCGTAAGTCGATCTTGATATTCTATTCGATTTGGTTCGGGACTACGAAATTTAGATCGAGTTCGAATCAGATTCGAGTTCGAATCAGGAACAAAATCAAAACCAAAACGTTTTCGGGAGTAAGGCCCTTGAATGCTTGTTGTACGCATCCAAAACAATTAAATTAAATCTGAATTTTCTAAATAATCTAATCTCTAATCGATACTGATACCACTGGGAACGGGGAACAGTCAATCCCGCCAATATCGTACTTCAAAACTGGATTGGTTGGATTCAGAAAAAATAAAAATCGGGTTTTTTAAAGTTGTAACAATATTTATGGCCAGACTAGCTATATTTTCTGCCGGATGTTACACGGAAGTACGTCAAGATATCCTATATATAATGTATTTTGCAACAACGATAATAATACAACACTAGAACGCTCCCGTAAGACAACTTAAAACATGCATGTATAAACCACGGCCGCTGGCATTTTATTGGGAAATGGTAAAAAAAATCCCTAAAACAAGTGAGTGTCAACAACGATATAACGTTCCAACAACCGTTTTTCACTTTTTTTGCAAAATTATAATTGTCTTTTGACGTTGCATAGCCGAGGATACTTCTCATTACATGTAACATACCTTCTTACGTATGTAAATGCCAAATTAAAAAAGTATATTTATTGTACATGCTAGGACTTGTGAATAAAAAACTATTTCAAGTTATATAATTCTGTTTATTGCAGCAAGCGCGTCTGACATTATTTTTCTAGCTACTAACAAAAGACATTCTTTTAGAAACAATATTCTTTTTTTGAATAATATTCTACTGTGTTGCCAACACAGCTAACTTATTAATTCAAATATTATATTGCCGTTAACAGTACAGACGACCTCACCAATACAATAACTGGAGCATCATTCGAGAAGAGAAATGATTCAATTGTAATTATGAAATCTTCAAGGCACCTTAAAAGATATTGTACATGACGACCTCGGAGTGTGGAGGGTGGACATTTCGGCTTTTATGCAAAAGGTGTCGTTCCGTCAGTTCCTTTTCCCGTTCCCGCAGAGTAAATAATAGAATTATATTTAAATTTATCGTGTCAATTGCCGCTGTCACCGGTTCATGAAGGACGACAACTCTGCCTCTGTCGCCGAGCGGACATCGTATATTTGTAATGTTGCAACGATATCTACAATATATTAAAAAAAAAATATATTATAACATTATCATAAAACATTACATATAATCCTTTATACCTTTTAATAACTAAATATATCGTTGCATGCAAACGAATTATATTGTCTATTTACGTGCATTTATATCAAAAATAGCAACCAAAATATTATTACGAAGCTTCTCGAAAGGAGGGCCGAGAAGAAGAGGCTACATACCATCAGGTGGAAAACTCTTATTCGTAACTTACAAACCACTATTAAAATATCTGGAAAAGATCCAAGAACGGATAAAAATAATGAAAAATAACTTATTCTACTAAGTATCCGTTAACGGCTCAGCAAACAATTCTATGAATAAAAAGATAAAATTAAGAATCACCATTTCTGTACAAACAAGGTTCATTATTAATGCAGCTCCCTTTAACGAAACAAACAAGCAGAGCTCAAGGAACGACCCGAGCGGAATTATTAATTTTCAATTTATTCTCAATCTGTAAAACAAATGAGGTATAAGAAAGCACAATGATCACGAACCTGCAGATTCACATTAATAATTAAGCCTCATTCTTCAACTTCATGAATGTTTAAGTCAGGCTTTGTCTAAAGTCAGAATACAAGTTAGTTTAAGTGTTTATTTTTTATCTTTATATATTGTTTATATACATTTTATAAACCACGATATAAAATGTATACCACCACATTATGAAATTACGAGCTCCGCAAATATAAAACGCGAAGAACAATGTACCGATTATAGACACATTTTTATATATACACAGTATATGTGGCAGTCAGTGTTGAATACGACTAGTAATAGGGAGGCGCCCTGTACACGCGCACTGAGTGACGGCTTCACCGCCGCCGCTGTGGGACACAACACTCCGCACCTCGATCTACAAACGAGCGTGGCTAACGAGAAATAGGCATATTTTGATTACGTCTTCGTATCGCCTTCAAAAGTTTTAGCATTCTTTTATGGGGCTTGAAGTTCGTTTGTACAGTAAGGTTCCAAAGTCAATACGTGAGTTACCTATTGGAACTATTAGGCGACGCGCTACAGCACAGCTTATATATACAACGTGACTATTAGTAGATACTAAAACCGAGACACGTGTCGAATATTTCGGTTTAAATAATCTACATAAAAATTGCCAAAGGTTTATCTTTAAAACTCACCAAGTTACAAGCTTGTTAAATTGCTCCTCTGTCCTCCCTATTACATGGTCACCGCGCGCAGCGCGCTCGCGCTGCACAGCTGATTGATAACTCTAGCGCGATTTAACATGGTCACTTAGCGTTGCACTGTGCAACTTGCACATGCACGACATAACAGCACACGTATTTGTTCACACAGACACTACCCATCACACTTTTTATCATCACTCAAACGTAACTAAATAACTGTTCAAAATGTGACCCCCATTTTTCCTAATGCACAAACGAGCGCGCTTGCGTAAACTTCTTTTTAACCTCCTCAATACGTACCGATCATTTTTAATTGTGTCAAAGGCACTTTCTATTTTATTTTTTAAGTCTATTTCATTATGCGGCTCTGTTTGATAGACTATGTCTTTCACACGTCCCGTCACGAAAGTCGAACGGTGTAAGGTCTGGGGATCGTGCTGGCCACCGCACTGGCCCGCCGCGACCGATCCAAAGTTCGCCGTATTCCCGATTCAGAAATTCTCTGACTTGAGTAGAAAAATGTGCGGGTGCTCCGTCGTACTGGTAATAGAGACCGCCCCAATAAGTTTCAAGCGGTAGGTCTTCTAAAATGTCGGGTAAAACATTCCTCAGGAAATGTAAATACGTTCCTGAATTTAATCTTGGCAAATAAATAGGACCTATTACAGTTTTGTTCACTATTCCCGCCCATACGTTTACCGAGAACCTATGCTGAAAAGAATCGGAGCGTACCAGATGTGGGTTTTCATGACTCCAGTGGTGACCGTTGTGGATGTTAAAAAGTCCGCGACGTGTGAACGTCGGTCCACAAAATATTGGCGTTTTACGTATTAAGAAGCCACCGGCAAAACTCAACTCCTTGTGTGTGATCATTTTCACTAAGCTCTTGAGCGCGTCGGAAATGGTAAGAGTACTGTCCATCATCATGTAACGTCTGCCAAGCATAAGCTTGACTGACGTCAAATTCTCTGGCGACCTGTCTTGTGCTCCTTTCAGGATTGTCGGCTACGTAGTCCAAAATCCTTTCTTGGACTGCCGTTGGTATGCGACTCACACCACGATTAACGGCGGTCGGAGGCCGAAACTCCCCGCTGTCCCTTAGGCGTTGAGTGGTGGAAAGCATGGTGTTCCATGACACTCTTACACCAAATTGTTCTTCGTACCGTCGCACTGCCATAGAAACATTGTCACCGCACACTGCTAACGTTCGCACCATTTCTGTGTACTGGACATTGTTGTAGCGAAAACTCATTGTTAAATTTTTAAGTCACGATAATTTAATGACGGAATCGCACACCGCACACGCCGATCGCTAGCTTTCGGGTGACTGCGGGCGGCGAAATACACAGTCAAAGACGGCGGCTTCAAGTCAAAGCGTAACGCCAACGCCGCTGCGACACACGCCGCTCGCTAACTTTCAGGAGACCAAATAGTAATATTTTAAAATATTTTTCGGACAAAATATAACATGGTGTAAAAAATATTGCATTGGATTCAGTTACTGATTCTGAACAAACTACTTTCAGGTTTAGTGTCTACTCAAAATCACGTTGTACAGCTAAAGGATATTGCTAAGTAAAAGATATTATGGTATAGATGAATATATTAATGATAAGGACACCAGGAAATAACAGTGTCGAAACCAATCCCACGCAGGCCAAAACTTTCTATGGAATTGCCATATGTTGTTTTAAAAGATGTGTTGAGGAGTTTATTTTTGCCGTTTCTTCTCCTCAATGTTAAATTGTCTTTCCAAAACGGGAATATAAGTAAAAAATGACATGCATACGTGTATTTACAAAATATCTAGGGGATTAATTAAATGATTTTGAGTTTGAATTTAAGGGGTGGAAATGTGACTATACTTCCATAGACAGAAAACAAAACTATTTTATTGTACGTTGGCAAACCGTACCAACTTGTATAAAATCAGATCTGGACCCCAACACTGATTCCCCATCAAACAAAAGTGAGGAAAAACCTGACATGGCGCGCTAGTGCATTATTACGATAACTGGCGTAAAATTGAGATTTGTTTGATGATGATGGTGATGAGATATAGTAAGTATTAAGTGCTGATGAAATAAAAATCCCTTTATTGCACTTTGATTGTTCCACTTACAAGTATTAGTTAACTCCATCCCTATTCTTTTACGAGGCTAACCGTACTATGCGGCGGTACTATACACGGAATCTGTTTTTAACCCTGTATAAAACTCGGGTTTGACCATGTGAAAACCTATTGTCAAATTTGGACTCGTGCTGCCGAATGTCATCTATCAGCGTTGGTCGAAGGAGACGCGTGCAAAGAAGCTCATTGATGACAGAGATCTGGTTGAAGTTAATCGACAAAGCCTTGAGTACAGGCCCAGGTTTGCCAGCCTCTCGGTCTTCTATAGAGAGTGTGCACAGGAATTGTTCGAAATAATTCTCCCATTAGCGTTGCTCTATCGAACAACTTCACGTACGGCGGGCATCCATCCTTACGTAGTGAACGTCCCGCCTGTACAGACTGCGCGGTTTGCGTCGTCATCATTATGCGCACTGCAAAGGACTGGAGTAACTTGTCCGCGTCGGTGCTCCCGCCTACTAACGATGTTGGAGTCTTAAGAGGAGAGTGAATAGGCTTATGTGAGATTTGTGTGATTTCGAACACATCCATCGGGTTCTTACCATAAAAAAAATCCGTAGCACTATGAACGTTTTTTGAATAAACACAACAAAAACTTTAAGGAAACGTCTTGTCACATCCAATACAATCGATCTCTATTCTTTGCTCTGCACACACAGGAAATTACGATTTAAGAGATTGGATTTTCGTAAAAGGCGATGTTATTGCTAAAATGCGATCTTCTACCACAGAACCTTTGAGTAGAACTGTAGACACTAGTCCTAACTGGTAGGGTGGACTGTTTACGAAATCGTTTAATATTTACATAAATAAATATACACATATATACATGCATAAATATATACATACATAAATACATACCTAGGAACCGATATACAAATCTGTATATTAAAAAAATTATAAATATACTGATAATGTTCAAGTTTTACGCAGTAGTGGTAATTTCATTCTGAGTAAACTACAAATAGGGTGTGAGCAGAGTAAGGCAAGTCTAGCGATTGTCGGCGTTTCCGTAATCCAATACTACGTAATCTAATGGAGTCCTCGCACCGAGCGCCGGAAATTAAGTTACGATGTGATTAACACACAGCGGGAACACAGACAGGTGATCCTGTCGTCTATCTTATCTGTTCCAAATTCATTAAGTGCATATTATTCATCGCCATTATTTCTGTGGATTTATTACCATTCTTTCAGATATCGCTCATTGTATAGTTCCATGTAAATTTAGAAATACCATCCATGGCCTTTAGAACTTTTCTGGTGGTTGAGAGCGCTATTACACTATTACGCTATTACACTATGGAAAGCATAGATTTTTACGTCTTTATTGGGCGCTGCGTACTTGACTGTTAACTCGTGAATATAGGGTAAAAGCGTTCTTAGTTATATGTCCAGACTAATACACCATTATATAATTACACCTCTAGTACAAACTCGCATCCTTAAGATGTTCGGCCACGTCTCTCGGAGAAACAATGACTCCATCAAACGTCTGGTGGTACAAGGTAAAGTGGAGGGTACTAGGCCACACGGTAGACAACCCATGCGATGGACCGACCAAATTAAGTTTGCTGTGGGCGGTCCATTGCATGAGTGTATTAAAATGACGACCAACAGAGCGAATTGGCGAGAGATAGTGAGACGAAAAACATCTGTCAAAAATGCGACTACATGGCGACCACGACCGCTCGGTCAAGAGTGAAACGATTGAAAAGAAGAATACACCAATACGCAGAATCGCCCAGTAACCCATTCGCAAAATCACCCAGTAACCCATTTGCAAAATCACCCAGTAGCCCATTCGCAAAATGACCCAGTCGCGCAGTCACACAGGCCGTACCGACATAAAAAAAAACCGCACTATTAGGAGATTAACGCAAAATGTTAATGCTCTCTAAACTTTTTGCACTTGTGACCAGTGACGGCACTATTCCCGGAAAAAAATGCATTAAAATTTCGTTAATTTCAAAGCGTACCACTGCATTTCGCTCTCCAGAACGAGAAAATGAAATTTTACTAAGGTATATTTCACAAATTTCAAAACCCTAAAGCTCAGTTTAAACATCATAGGAGTTCAGTGTTTAAGGCGACGGTATAAAGCGCCATTACATATACATTACATATACATTTTTTTCATTTCATTTCATTTCATAATATATAAAACTAAGTACACAATAAAAAATCCTTTCACTTTAGATGTTTAAGATCGGATATTTTAAATTTTCTGCAGCATGTTGTCATTTTAGTAAACCTGATTATATTATAATATTATAATCTACACGATATACTTACATGTCTATAAATAAAGCTGTAGTATGTATCTTTTTATCCAATAACAGTAAGCCTTGTAATATACATATATGTCGGAGATGGTCATTAGTATTGACGTGAAACGAAACACAGCACGATATCCGAGTGATGGCAGCACCGCCGCGATGACGTCGATACTCGGCTAACACCATGCTACAACAGAGCCTAGCTAGTAGAGTGACGCCGGATGGTGCCACAGTTTACATTCTGCAGTCGAAGAGATCGGTTCCTCCGCACTGGGAACTGTTACTTGTTTCGTTTGCCCGGTGTGAAGTGTTTGTGAACAATTAATTAAAAGTGTTAAACGATTATACGCCCACGCTATGTTCGACAATGCTGCTAAAACTACTGGCATCGCCGACATATATATATATATCTAAATATATCTAACAGATTCAGTCTGACATTGATATATTCATATATAGTTTCGAATTAGGCTATCCACGCCCACGTGAAAACTATGAGGAATAACAAAAAGTATTCAGAGATATCTCGGACCCGATTTTGATGAAAACTAAAACTGCATCATTGGATTTTTGAAAACTCAATACTCCTAGCCGGGAATCGAATCCTTAAGTTTGAATAAAAAAAAAACATCCTGTTTTGTTACTTATACTATTCGATAGTGTCACAAATAAGTATCGAGTTCAGGGAAGTAATGACATATGGCAAACTTAAAGTAAGGGCTCATTTATAACAGAAATTAAATGTCCAATGTTTTCAATACATAGCTGTAATAGACGTCTCCAGGTTTGTACTGCATTCAGCTGTGGGCACCTTCGTCCCACATTCATACGTATTTATGTAGTTTATAATATATTGTTAGGTGTCAGGATCCGTAGGCTCGAAAAAAATGCCACAATAGTTCCGCAGAGACTTTATTTTACTTCACACACACTTCACAATCATAGTGACACTCGTAGATCGCAGGTATTCGCTTCGTAGGGAGAGAACTCTTCACTTCGTATCCGGAGACCGAATGCCCTGTGGGCGACCCTGCCCGCAGTTTATACCGATTTCCGGGCTTCCAGATTTTTCTACCCCCTTCGTTGAAATAAACAACAACAATAATTCCCGGAAATCGACATAACAATAGCGGGTCAGGTAAACACCCTCATTTCGCCCCTTTTGCCCTTTTGCTTAAGGCATTCGGGCCAGATTGGCCTGAAGTGACCCAGGTAGTTTTTTATTACTACCTGGATTTCTCTTTTATTGCCTCCATTGTTTTTCACCGTAACGGTCGGCCACCCTTCCAGAAACTTCGTAAGCCTGCCGACTTCGAGAAGCTTCATAACAATATATTACACACATATACACTTATTTATTATATTATGTTTATATTTTATATTCCTTATACATACATACATAACACACAATACACTAACATCAACACACACGCGGACTTGAACCTGGCGTGTCTTGGAGTCGACGCGCCACTTCGCTCGCCGATTTCTGTTAACACCGGCTGGGCAGCCGCGCGTCGGTTTCACTGCTCTCCGTCTCCGCGCCTCTCACACCCCGCTAATGGGATCGGCCGGCGCGCGCGCTGCACAGTCCGTGCTTGCCATAGGACAGTTGGCTTTCTTTCTTCCCGCGCAATATCCGTGTCGCTTGATCGCTGCTCAACTACGGTACGCTTGCTAGTACTTTCGCTGTGCCCAACTATTGTTTGCTTGTGTTTGAATGTTAAGACTTTCCTGTGCTTCTATTATTCTCTCTCTCTTCTTCTGTATTTTATGGTTATTTCCTTGTGTTGTGCTTCGTGTAGTATTAACTGTTAGAATTGTGCTTGTGAAATAAACGGTATATGTTCGGACTTTCGAAGTTTCTTTACGTCGCGTTGCCAGCACCACGACTAAACGCGTGACCTAGCTCACCTAGGCCACCTTCACCACCATAACACTTCCTCCTTACCCATACAGCATTACAATATTGTGGATTTCGTTTACAAATACAAATCCGACCACTGCACTGGACCATGCGTTACACTAAAATTTTTACCAAATGCTGAACAAGATACAAAAAGTTAGCACAATATAAAAACTATATTTGGATAGGAGTGACAATAGGTCATTTGCTTGCAAATGACCTCCCCTACATCTCCGTAACGTGTGTGTGGCAGAGATCGGAATTAAATACAGAAAAGGTATGTAAAACACAGATTTATATAAATCGCCTTTTTTTTAATAATATCGTAATTTTATTATGTTTTTTTGTCTAAAATCGCTTGTTTAACAGATCACTAAAAATTCAATAGGAATTGGAGTAACTTTGAACGATTCAATATTACCTAATTGCGGAACTTATAGATTTGATTATGTAACGGATACTCACGATACGATATGGTACCTAAAATAAAACGAACTAGACGTGGGGTAGATAAATTATTCTACCATTAGCTTGTCAACGGTTTCTCCCCGGTACCGCAGTTTCGGCGTGACCACTATCTAAGCAACTGGGTCGAAATATTGGCAATAAATAAAACGTATCGTGAGTACCCGTCACATAATAAAATGAGTTGCAACTTTCTGTATTTTTTTCTATTGTTACAGATTCATATAATAACCAAAAAGCTAGTGATTAATCTCGGTGTGCGTAAATATGGTGTAAAGTCATATTATACCGCAGCTATTTTAAAGGAAGCCATGGATAAAATTCGATCGGAGGCCTTAACAAGGATTAAAGCCTCAATAAGTATAACATACCGCCTATAATTTTACTTTATAAATTAAAACAAAAGAGTGTTGGTAGTAAAACTTTTTCCTCAGTAACTTGTGAGTTTAGACGGCATTCAAATCAGCTCTGAGAAAGTCCCAAACTGATGAAAAGGACAGCCAGATAAGTTCACAGAAGGTATGTTTTGTGTTGTCAGAGATGAAGGTAGTTTTTCCCTGGATTCATTCATAAAATGAGCTCTGACAATCTCACCATAAATGCTTTAAAAATAATATTTACGTGGCTGGACTTAGTATTCAAAAAGTGAATGGTGCATTGTAAAGAAAGAAAACATCATACAACTACAAAAAGACCATCAATTCACCAAAAAGGATGGAAAATTTTTCATAGATGATGATATTTTGTTTATGGAGTGTGGCGAATGTTTTTTTCGATAACATGCTGCTCACTAGTAACCTTTGATCTCATCAGTGTTTATTGGTCTCATTTGATAGTTAATTAAGTGAAAAATTATATGTTTCTATTCAATTCTTAATAAATATATTATATATTATTAAAAATACATGTGTTTCTGTTAAGTTTTTTCTACTTATTAGGAGCAAATATTTGGAGGATGGTTAGTTGTAATCTTTGACAAGTCTCTTTATTTTGACAAATCTTTTTTATTCCAAATAGCAATAAAATGTAACCCAGATTAAATAATTACTTAATTAAAGAGGATTTTCACTGTCCAGTATAACTCAATGTAGTTAACTCAATGTAATTAACTCAATATAGTTAATTTCTCAAAAAATTCTGTATTAAATCATAATATTTGCTAAATAATTACATTTTTATTATGAAAGAACACTTACCACACTGTAATGCAATCAATATTAATTTTTCAGTATCCTTAAAACCCTGAGAAAAGTGTTCAAAGTTACCCAACTTAACTGTAATGTTGGTGTTCAAAATGAAATGAAATGATATTTTATTCGAAGTTGGTTTTTAAAAACACTTTTCGAACGTCATAAAAATAAACCTACACTTCAATAAAAATCCTAATTCAAGTTTCTTTTTTTATTTTATTGCTACACAAATTAAGCGTTATACTTACCCTAATACAGAAAACTAAAAGACTCTAAAGACTTTTTATAATCATGTCTCATACTTCGATCACAAACCCCTCTCGCTTGCACGCGATCACGTCTCATTAGGTAGAGTGTGATCTCGTGAAGCGAGTTCAGGGCATTACAGTACAGTCTCGAAAGGAGCAAACAAACGGGCTCTGCTATCGATCGTCGATCAGCTGGCTCCACCCGTGAATGCCTTTAATCTACCGAAGTTAAATAGTTTCTCATCCTGATAGGTAATGTTTACAAGAATAGGTTTTAAGGGGCCTAAATGAATGAATGAATTAGTTATTTATTAGCAGCAGTTGTGGTTGCAATACGTCTTTATTACCATGCATAGAATCTTACAATTAGCCATAACATGCAAATTATTAAAATTAACAATATTCTACACTATGATTATAATTATTACATTATTGTATTACGAATGTATTAGTATGCCAAAACTTATAATTAATATTTATTAAATTATTCTGCATTATTATTAAATTTAAAAGGATGCAAAATTAAAAGTATTAAAATAAAAATTCTTATTCTTTGAATTCTCTTAAGCTATAAAAAGATTTAAAAAATTACCCAGTCATTAGTTTTTTAAATCCAAACTACCTTTAAATACAAACTATTTAATCATGTCAAAAAATACGCAATAGAATAGTTTTTATTATCCCGTCAAGATTTCCCAATATATCATGATTTACTAAATTAAAAGCAACTAGTGTTGTTGAATTAATATTTTATTTTTTCGGTAAAATTGGTCATTCCTTTTATCAAATATTTTATGCATAACTTTTATCAAATATTTTTGGAAGTGTTGGAATTATCTGGTCGATAATTGCTCGCGTGTGTCATATCGTTTTTTACAGATAGGATGTATGATAGATATTTAAACTTTGCACGAAATAAGTAAAAAAAATGTTTATAAGAAGACTAAAATGTGGCGGAACTGCTTATTTCAGCCAACTTTTATAATCCTCGTGGGAATTCCATCCTAACCAACGGATCGTATGTTTGTAAGACTCATTATGTTCTTAAAAATTTCCTCAATATTTGTTGGAATGATGAACTTAGTGTTACTGTTGATGTACGGTTATAGTAATTATGATTGGCAAAATTTGTTTGTTGATTGATGTCAGATGTTAGATGTGTATTAAATTGTCATCGTAGATATTATTTATAAATTTGACATTACTATTTATGGAAATGTAATTTTTCATAAGTCGCCAGGAAGCGAAACGTTTGTTATTTGATTATATAAATATTTGCGACAACTTTTTTTCTACAGTCATTATACATTTCTGTAGGGGTCTATAATATTTCATATATTGAATTTTTAGAACTGCGTTTCTCCGTGTTATTAACAAAATAATTCAACTATAGTAAAAAAGCATGAGGTGCAATTTACTATCCGCCGTATTTATTAGCCGTATTGGGGCGGCTTTAGAATACTATCCCCAATCCCATGCTAGCAGAACGGGGTGTCGTAAGAGGCGACAGAAGCCAGCCTGCTTGGTGGTAGGGCTTCACGTATGGATTATATTATCAGTATTATTATTGTGTCATTAATATTATTACTGGTATTATTATCTTTCCGTGAAGCCTGCCTGGCTAGGTACTACCCTCCCGCTCGAGTCAACCGCCAAACGACTCGTCGTGTTCCAGCTGGGGGCTTGAGAGCCAGTACATTCTTTCATACCTTCTCTTTTCCTGGCCGACAACGCATCAGTGATACCTTTGGTCTTGCTGATGTCCATGGGCGACGGTGACCACTTACCATCAGGTGGCTCGTCTGCTCGTTTGTCGGCTATTAACATTAAAAAAAACTATATTTTCATAATAAGTCTAATTTTCTAAATAGCTACCAATAAAATAATTGTAACGTTTAACATCAAGCACCCCACGCTTTTTTACTATAATTGAATTATTTTGTTAATAACTTAATTTTTATTTTAATCTTATTCTACATTACTTAGTCATAACGCGGGCGTTTTATATGCAAACTCGCCGACTGGTTATCTAATCTTGTTATTGATAAACCTTATCAATCATAATTGCATGTTTTCCTTTGTGGGAGGGACGGAGGTTTCATGCATGTATAGAAATACATACCATGATACGTTGTGTTTGCGGATTGTTGCAAAGTAAATTAATACTAATTTAATTATAATAATAATATATGTCAGAGGAAGTGGAAGGAAGCTGAGTTGATTGCTAGTTAGTTATACGATGCGATATCAATTATTTGTTTAAAGTTTAATTTATTAATTCTTTGTTTAATGCCACCTAATTTGCTACATCTTCATACTGTAAAAATTCTTATTAATTTGTGGAATAAGTAGGCGGAAATGTGGTAATTAGTTTCGGCAAGCAATAGGTCGATCGGAAGTGAGCGCGTGTGCTTAGTAAAAATATTTGTTAAATCTTAATTTAACTTAATTCAATTTATTGCATTTTAAAAGCTTGCAAACTGTTATCGATTTATTTAAAGTCACTGTATTATTTAACGACCAATCAGAGTAGAAGGAAGCCTCGAGCGGGGTCGAGGCGCCACCTTAACTTGCACCACGTAGTGGGACAGAGGTGTCTTGTTAAATGAGTTGTTGGAGGCGGGGCATTCTGAGTATGTCTTTCGGTGGAGTAGGACTGGTGTCGCGAACCCGCTGCTCAAATAAACATAAAACGTGATTAAATAAGTGTGTAACAGTGAATTCTGCGTGTTGTGCCCGCATATAACCTCAATTACGCCCACTGGACCGATAACCACTGATGATGATGTCGAGGAGAATATCCTAACGCCGACATATATATTATATCTAATATAATAATGTCACAGTTAAGAATAAATATAATTCGGATATATATTCACGGCAAAAACGTTCCGATACGGCGGCGAGCGGTAAACGAGCGGGGAGCCCCCCGCCCCCGGCCGTTTATCGCTCGACGCTCACGGTCAACGTCGTTACCACACAGCCACATGTACTAAGACACCATATCGAAAATCAAACACTGTTCCCTGTCAATGTTCACTACTAAACCTAATGCAAAAAGGTGTACGGCAGAGTTCATTGAAGTTCATGAACGCCGATGCCGTCGCGTCACGTCGCCGCCGGGCGGCCGGCTCGTCTTTGTGTATGTCGACGTCTCGGAGCACGCGCCGGTACAGTAGTGCTTCTTTACTCGTGACATAATGTTGTATCTTATCTAGTCTCACTCTCACTGAACAGTTACGCTCCGAGAAGCTGTCTTCATCTACTCTATATCTGTATCGTAAATCGCCCTCTCGTCGACTTATAATACCTCGGACATTAGCGCAATTAACCGAAATAAGGAAAATCGAAGAAGCAAGTAATTCATTTTAGCCAAAAGTATACCAGTGTACATAAATATCAGATACCCTCATGTCGCACGTCTAAATTTCGATCACAAAATTTATTATCCACAATAAAAAAGACTCGTCTCCTTTTCCCGGGTAGTTACTTGAGTACAGCCACCGTGTTTTTCACAGGACGTGTGTATGTGCAAGTGCGTTACTGTGAGAATTTAAACGAGGGCGCGTGCAAACGCGAGAGCGTACGATCCGCAGACCGTCGGCATCGGCGCTGGCGAGTAGCGAGTGAAGTTCGACGTTCAGGGCTGCAGCGCGCGGCTCGATCGATTCGGCGATATTTCTGAATTCATCTTTTATCCGATATAACTGCTACAAACAGAAATAGACAACTCACTATTTCTGTACACTATTTCGTGTTAAAAGAATATTCATAACTCACCGATATATTCACTCATTTCTTTATTTTATCACCCGGACAGCAAACGAGATGAATATTCAACTAGCCAGTATTAAAAAAAATTGTTATTTTTTCCCATATGAGAGTCTTATGAGGATAAACTTCAAAATTTGCCGGTGGATCTACTTCCTAGCATCTCAAATTCAAATTAAATTCAAATTCAAAATCATTTAATCATATATGTAGGTATTTAGTAAATACACTTATGAACGTCATTTTTTGCTTCTACCACCGTTTCGACATTACATTTGATGCAATGCTAAGGAAGGCTTTGTTGATTCACAGTCTACCGGAGTAGAACAAAGAATAATATTCAACAATCGCCAACCTGTTAACCAACCAAATGAAGACAGTCGAACCAAAGCCAAACTTTATACTATAGAACTGTCATTACAATATCAAGTATTTAACTAAAAGTAGACACCATGTATTTCTATCAAACCGCAACCATCGTCATACATCAAGGTTGGTCAATAGAGGGGAGATTAGTCATCAATCTTCCAGATGAATCCCGACAATAGATCGAGTCCTTGACCGAATTTCAAGGCCTCATGAATAAATGTCCAATTGGAACTTATGGAACTACTCGTCCGGTGCAACAAGGCTATCCTACATTTACTAAAAATAATCATACTAATACGATTAGATAATAATACGAATACGAATACTAAAGTAGAAACAAGGTAGTTTTATCGTCGTGAATAGTAGAGAATATATTTATATTCATATATGATTATTATGTTTATTAACAATTTTAATACCAATGTTAATATTTAATTAATTGTTCACAAACACTTCACACCGGGCAAACGAAACCAGTAACAGTTCCCAGTGCGGAGGAACCGATCTCTTCGACTGCAGAATATAAACTGTGGCACCATCCGGCGTCACTCCACTAGCTAGGCTCTGTTGTAGCACGATGTTAGCCGAGTATCGACGTCATCGCGGCGGTGCTGCCATCACTCGGATATCGTTTCGTTTCACGTCAGTACTAATGACCATCTCCGACATATACATATATATATAAATTAATAATGTTATACTCATTATTCTGTAGCAATAAAGATAGTAGATAAAAATATTTAGTCAATATTTGAACGATATGCATATTTGCTGCTGTAATTGTAAGTACATCTATTGCTATGTTTGTATGATGCGGTATCATTCCTTTGTTCATATATTATCCTTTATTGTCGGTAGATGTATATTTTCGTTCTTGTTTGCACTTATAGTTTATTTTCGAGTAACATATCTTTATTTGAATAGTAAATTACAGTAAAATTATAACAGGTCTCTATACAAGACATTAATTCAGATTATTGACATTGACATTACATGACAGTTAGTTCTTGTCACTTGAGAAGCTGATGATAGTTTGTGACAACGAAAGTCTAAATTACAAGTGTCGCCGTTAGAGTAAAAGTAGCGGGTTTTGTGTTGTAATTGATATGTTTTGCTTGTTAACTACTTTTATTATTTTATTAGTTATTTATAAAATGAATATACGACGACGTGACGTGTACGGTGAACTTGAGATACACGACTACACGGTGCTAGCCAGCGGCCCACTTGGTGGTGCAGGTCATCAAGTCGTTGCTTCACGTTCATACCACCGATCACTCACAAAAGACATGAACCAGCGCGTAAGATATGAATCAGCAACTCAAGTTACGAATCACTATAAACTGAATTCGGAATGGTAAACAAAAGTTATCATGGAACTCTTACTTATCATTAATTAAACTTAATGGGGAACATGAAACCTTTAAAATACTAGTCATTCGTGAGCTGATGATTTGTTAACAACGGGTGTCCTCACACGATCCTCCTGAACATTTATAAATAATAATAATAAAATAAATAATATATTTCGTGAACCGGTGACTTCTTGATTTTATTCCATATTAAATACATTTTATTATACCATATTCGTAAAAATCTTTTTAAATTTCCTCAATATCTCTGGGCTTTGTGGCCGTATAACCACCTGCTATTATCATAAAAAATACAATCTATAACAGTATCTTAGGTAATGTCGATAATATTACGTAACGACATTCTTCGAAAGGTATAGTGTCTCTTTTGTATTTTTATGGTGGGTTCTTCCATAACGTGAGGACAACCTCGATACGTGTCAAAAAGCGGATAATGTATGGAACACACACACGGAAGGCGTGCGAGGATGGCACCGCAAGGTTTCTGAGAGATAAGCGCTACCTGCGGCTCCTTTGTTGCGTCCTGTTATCAAAATATTCAGCTTTCCCCAACCTACATATTTACATCTCATACGTGATTTCAGCAAAGAAAACATAAGGAAATTCCGGCAATGTATATCTTCGCTAAATTTCTCAGATATATATGAAAAGGAAATGAAATAAACCAACAATTCAATGAATTTCATGAGCTATTTTTATTATTTTACAACCTTTGCTTTACTATGATTCTCGTAAAAAAACAAATTATAACACGAATGCTACTTGGATAACAAGAAAATAAATTCCCGTAAACACAAAAACTACAGTTACGTATTAAAAAAATCCATATACCTATACAGCAAAAAAATTAAGACATAAAAAATACATTGACACTAACAAGAATAAATGTAAAGCGACATGGAATATAATTAAAAACACACAGGTAATAATGACATCACAAATAAAAAATATCCTGACATTATCATACAAAATAAAATGACTTATTCAAACCCGATTGACATTGCAGAAATTTTTAATAATTTTTTTTATAAATTTGACATTAACACACAACACAAACTTTAAATTGAATAACCCGCATGCAAATATTAACCAGCAAACAATATTTTTGACGCCAACAAATGACAATGAAATTCTAAATATAATAAAATCACTTAGACAAACTAATTCAGTAGGTTTTGACGGAATAAATACAAAGATGATAAAAAACTGTGCCAAATATTTATGTAAACCACTGTGCTATATCATTAACACATCATTCGAACAAGGTCAATTTCCAAGTCTTTTGAAATTATCAATTGTTAAGCCCCTATACATAAAGAACGATCCTAGTGATGTCAGTAACTATAGGCCAGTTGCTCTTATACCTATAATATCTAAGATAATTGAAAAGGCGATGCTTAATCGGTTAACCAGTTTTTCAATAAAGCATGACATTTTAAAAAAAGAGCAATTTGGATTTACTATAAATTCCTAGACAACATAGCAGGTTTTAACTTAATAACCGAAGTTACAAAAGCTTTGAATGACAAAGCTCAGGTAGCGACAATATTTCTTGATATGACGCGGGCATTTGATTTTGTAGATCATGACAAATTATTAGTCAAACTATATGAGTATGGCATTCGCGGACTGGCAGCTGATTGGCTAAATAGTTACTTAAAAGATAGAATGCAATGCACAGAAGTTACAAAAATAATAAATTTTGAACGCATAACGAGCAGATCTTCCTCTAAAAGGATAAAATGCGGAGTTCCGCAAGCTTCTATATTAGGTCCATTCCTTTTCCTTATCTATATCAACGACCTCTCAAATGTTATTACATATAAATCCGTTTTGTTTGCGGACGATACCACGATAATTATTAAAAATAAAGATTTAACGACGCTAAAAGTAGAAATAAAACAAACGATTTGAAAATTAGTGAAATGGCTTAACGAAAATAATCTTAACCTAAATATAAATAAAACTAAAATAGTAAAATTTTGTTCCGATAGAGCGGAAAGATGAAACTTAGATATAAGCATCGAGCAAGAAACTGTTGAGACAGTAAAAGAAATCAAATACTTAGGATTCATAATTGACGAAAACTGTAACTGGATGGATCACATACTGGTATTAAGTAAGAAACTCAATAAATTTATATATGCTCTTAGACACTTGAGACTGCATCACAAGAAGCGGCTCTTAGTGCTTACCGTGGTTATGTGTTCTCTGTATTGTCGTACGGGCTTCTTTTGTGGGGTAACTCCGTCGATGCCAACAAAGTATTCAAAGTACAAAAAAGGCCATACGTGTAGTCTTTGGTGCAGGGCCTTTTAGTAGTTGCCGCCCTCTTTTTAAACAATTAAATATTTTACCTCTGTTCTCCATGTTTATAAAGGATGCTTGTTTATTTGCGAAAGAGCACATGGAATACTTTGAACTGCGCTCAAAATATCTACCTTGTAATACTAGAAGAACAAAAAAGCTAGATCTTTTCTTACCTCCTTGTAGGCTAAAAATGTCTCGAAGAAACGCCTTTTACTCTGTCATTGACATATATAATAAGCTACCCGATGAGATTAAAGATCTGCCTAAAAGTAAGTTTAAAATTAAACTAGTGGAATGGTTACATGAACACAGATTTTATAACATTTCTGAATATTATTTATTTAAATAACTATATAATTGTGATACATGATTATGGCTTTTATAGATAGGTATAGGAAGTCCATTTGACTTTAATTGATACTATGTGTCTGACGTGTGTTCTATGTTTACAATTTTAAATCTTTTCTATTAAATTTTATTGACATTATTAGTTTAATCTTATTGATAATTTGTTTCTTTGAATCTATATTCATTATTATTATTTTGGTAATTTTAACATTGAGTACTATTGGATTATATAATTATTGGATCTGTGTATTTATATTATTATCATTATTATTTGATACATTGAATGAATGGCAACCGGTTGACGAAATTTTAGGATTATTATTATTATTACAGCCGCATGATAAATTTTAATTAATTGATTTTAATTTGCGCGCCTTAAGAGGCAGAACATAAGATAATATAATGTTTTGTGTACCACCTATGTTTGTACTATGTTCTGGCAATAAATGACTTATTATTATTATTAGTATTATTATTATTATTATTATTATTATTATTACCTTTTAAGTTGGAACTCGTCCTCATGGGACGGTATTTAGGTGACTAGATAACGCTATGTTGTCATGATATGTGGTGTTCTTGTGATGGGTGTTATGTATGTTTTATATGATATACATATTTTATAAGATATGTATATTCTATGGTTCATTTGTTATAATTGTGTGAATCACTGGTAAGTATTGGAAGTGAAGATGGATTCATGAAACGACGTACAATGGAGCAGGTGTCTAGAACTACTGATTTCTGGAGTGGTATGTATGTAGTTTTTGGGAGCTGGAGGACTTGCATGGCGTTAAGGAGTGTTTTTGGGATAATACCAGTTGATGAAATAATAATAGGGATGATTCTTACTACATCTTGGTGCCACATTTGTTTAATTTCGTCGGCTAGTGGTATGTATTTCTGTATTTTATCTGTAAACTTTTGTTCGAGATTATTCGTATTGGGTACTGAAATATCGATAAGGTAAGTAGTTTTTGTAGCTTTTAGTGTCAAAGTTAAATCTGGTCTATTGCTCAATATGGTACGGTCAGTCACAATGTCTCGGTTCCAGTAGAGTTTAATATCATTATTTTCTAATACGTTTTTTGGTTTATATTGATAATATGGTGTGTATGCTTGTAGAACTTTATATTTTAATGCAAGTTGTTGGTGGATATGTTTAGCTACATTGTCATGTCTGTGGGTGTATTCTTTATTAGCTAGGACATTGCAACCTCCTGTGATGTGTTGTATTGACTCTGTTGTTTGATGGCACAACCGACATTTATCTGTTTCTATTTTTTCTTTGAGAATGTATTTGGCATAATTTCGCGTTTTTATTATTTGATCTTGTATAGCAACAAGAAAACCTTCCGTTTCACCGAAAATGTTTCTTTTTGTTAGCCAGCTGTTAGATGCCTCTTTATCAATATGCGGTTGATCTAAATGTTGCGGGTATTTTCCGTGTAAAGCTTTATTTTTCTACTTGTCTATTTTTCTTCTTCTGACTGTATTTTAAGGCTGGGATTGTATTGTGTATTGTTTAATTTAAGCGGTGTTCCTGATGTGGAGAGATGTAATATTGCTTTATGTAAAGGACTATTATTAGCTTTATTTTGAAAATATGAGCGTAAATTATGTACTTGAGTGTAATGTAGATTTTTAATATCAATGACTCCGCGACCTCCATTTTTTCTTTTAATCGTGAATCTTTCCACCGCTGAATGACTATGGTGAATATTATGTTTGTTGCAGGTAGTTCTCGTTAATGTGTTAAGAGCATTTAGTTCTGTTTCTGACCAGTTGATTATGCCAAATGAATATGTCAATATTGGTATGGCATATGTGTTTACGGCTTTAATTAAATTTCTTGCAGATAATTTTGTTTTTAGTATAGTGTTTAATCTTTGTTTATATTTTGATTTTAATGTATTTTTGATTTCTGTGTGATCTAGTCCTGTGCTCTGTTGATAACCTAAATATTTATATGTTTCTTTAAATACGATATAATTTATAGTGCCTTCCTGTTGCGTTAGAGTGTGTGAATCAGTTTTTTATATTTACCTTTAATGATACTATTTATTTTACATTTGTCTACTCCAAAGGTCATTTTTATATCCTTACTAAATTGTTCGGTTAATGTCAGTAAATGGTTGAGTTGTTGTCTGTTTGCTGCGTATAGTTTAATATCATCCATGTAAAGTAAGTGTGTAACTTTAATGTTACTTTGTTTATCTAATGTGTAACCGTGGTTTGTTTTGTTAAGTATTCTAGAAAGTGGGTTTATGGCCAGACAAAATCATAGTGGGCTCAGAGAGTCTCCCTGGAAAAGTCCTCGAGATATTTTTATTGGGTTTGTTCTTAGTGTCCCTCTGTCGGTGTGAATGTTTAGTATAGTACTCCACGTTGTCATTGTATGTTGTAGGAAATTTACGAGGTTATCATCTATTTTGTAGAGTTTTAATATATATATATCAGCCACGAGTGTGGTACACTGTCGAACGCCTTTTGGTAATCTATATATGAGTAGAATAAGTTTCTATGTTTTTGTTTGACTTGGTTATGTATTTCAGTGTCTATCACAAGTTGCTCCTTACATCCCATAGATCCTTTGCGACATCCTTTTTGTTCTTCGGGTATGAGATTATTACATGATATGTGTGTGTTCAGTTTGTCTGCAATGATAGAAGTTAGTAGTTTGTATAAATTATTATTATTATTATTATTATTATTATTATCATTATTATTATTATTATTATCATTATCATTATTATTATCATTATTATTATTATTACTCCATCATCTGTTATGACAGTCGCGTTTTCCGAATGTGATATGTTGTTATCGCTGCGTCACCAGCGCCTCTATTGTATTGCATGTGACCTTACACATCGACACCTTATGACCAACGAGTAACACGTTTCAGTCTCAATTCGACTCCGAAACCACTGGACGGATGTTGTAAAGGATTCAGGAATCGTTGTGATTTTTTTTATAACTTAGAAAATCTTTATTTCATCTTGATGTTCCAAACGGTCGCAGAGTTACGGGAGATAATATAGTTATACGTAACTCACTAAATAAATTTTGAGATACTCGAAATTTAAAAATGGAACGCACCGGCATTATATGGTAAAAATACTTTACACATATGTATGCATTTATTAATTTATATATTGTAAATATGAGTAGTATATATAAATATGTTTAAAATTTATGTATGTGTAATGTATGTATATTATATATCAATTATAGTTGTTTGTAACACCTACCGCAAATGTTCATCATCCCCAGGGTTGACTGGTAGAAATTGCCTCAAGGTTTTAATCCGCCCATTGTAATATTCATTTTTGAATTTTCAATAAAGGTTGAAAATATTTCAATATGTAAATCTTTTGTTTAATAAAAAAAAATTACATTGCTCTAATTATTTTGCAGCAAAGGTTGTTATTTGGTTCGCTGAATTTAAAAGGACTAAAATTAACCTTAAAGCTGGCCAAAGAAGCGGAGCCCGACAAATATTAGTCACTGCAGAAAACGTATGGACTACTAAAATGTTGGTGCAAAAATCACATATATGGAAATCGAGAAAATCCTAGGAATTAATTCGAGAAGCGTTCATACCATCCTACATCAACTTGTTGGAGTTAGGAAGTTTTGTTTTTCGTTGGATCCCTGGTTTGCTTTTCGAAAGCGAAAAGCAATCTCGTGGGGATCTGTGGAATTCATGTACGTTTTGATAATAGGGCATCGAAACGTATTTCAGAAATCATTAACATGAATTTATACAGTTGATAGTATCAGACGTTACTTTGCGAAAATTCATTGTTATTAAATTAGTATTAATTTACTTTGCAAGTACAATGTATCAACGGTATATACTTCTATACTTGCATAGGACCTCCCTCCCTCCCACAAAGGAAAACATGTATTGATGATAAATAAAAGTATATACCAACACAGATACCGTCATCAACACGTGTTTCGCTCCGAAACAGAGCATCCTCAGGGTGAGTAGCCTCTACAAGTGTTCACCGCAAAGTGAGCGCCTGCTACTGAACGCGGGCCTTTTATAACCAACTCGCCGACTGGGTATCTTTCCTTTTTGGGGTTGTAGTGGATCGTTGACGTGTTCTCTCTCAGCCGAACTGTACAGGTGATAGAGTAACACTTTAATTCGCTAACGGTCTGCAATCTCCTCTTCAGTGGCTCCAAGAAGTTATTAACAGCGTGGATAGCGGCCACACCCCGGAAACCACTTCGGCTCGTGGGCTAAACCTGGAGAGGGGTCTCGGTGACCTCCCGAGTTTGTGACCTGGCTCTAGCAATCTACCTCCGGTGGCAGGTCACCAAGGCAATTGTGTGAAGGCCTTAAGACTGCGATAGCGGTTTAATTTTCGTCAGTCAGAACACTGCAGTCGTTTATCCTCCGGTCGTAGCGAGTCTTCGCTCCATCGGTTCAAGAAGAAAACGAGCGAGAGGGTGCAACTGTGTTTTGCGCGCACACTTTTGCACCTTAATATATCCTGCGTATTTGACTGGGCTTGTTTTACGGATTCCGAGACGAAAAGGCCTGCGGCGATGGACAGAGGTAGAGAGGTCTGGCACCGATGCTTGCTGGTCTTTGTCTGATGTCTGCACGCAGGCGGCAAAAAGAGAGTGGTCGCTGTTGCACTGTATTGGAGTGACAGTGCACTTCGGCAGCACTCCTTGCGACAGAGCAGCTCTATTTAGAGAAGCACTGCTCTCCCCGCTCAGCCGGGGAGGGGACTAGAAAAGGTGTCCCAAAGAAATGCTCACTCCACCATTATAGGGAGGTAGTAACCACAGATACCTGTGCATCCCAATTCATTGTGGTCGATACACAAACAAGAAAAGTAAATGTTACATCCAAAAGAGCATGACATTTGGTGCATGAAATGTGCGCACTTTGTTAGATAGGCCCAACAATTTATGCCTAGAACGTAAAAGTGCCGTTGTAGCGCGCGAACTCAGACGGTATGATGTGACCGTAGCTGCACTAAGTGAAACCCACCTAGCTGATGAGGGGGAGCTTGTTGAGCAGGGCGGCGGCTATACCTTCTACTGGAAGGGCACTCCAGCTTCTGAGCTTAGGCGATCGGGAGTAGGCTTTGCAGTTAAAACCAAGCTAGCCTCTAAGTTGGTTGAATACCCGGTTGGGATATCTGATAGAGTGATGTTGAAATTCTTGAACATCATTAGTGCATACTCGCCTACACTAGACAAAAGCTACGACATAAAAGACAAATTTTATGAGGATTTGACTCTAGTTCTTTCTAACCTTCGACCACAAGAAAAAGTTCTGTTGTTGGGAAATTTTAATGCCCGAGTAGGACATGACTTTGCTGCTTGGCCTCGGGTGCTTGGACGTCATGGTGTTGGTAATATGAACAGTAATGGTCACCTGTTGCTCAGCCTATCTAATCTTGCCATTACAAATTCCATGTTTCGATTGCCCGCTAAACATAAAACCATCTGGATGCACCCTAGGTCCAAGCATTGGCATCTAATCGACTATGCTATAGTTCGGCAGAGGGATATTTCGGACGTTACATTGACTAGAGTAATGAGGGGTGCAAGCTGCTGGTCAGATCATCGATTAGTGATAACTAAGTTGCGTCTATGCCTCCAACCTCAGCGTAGAACTGGTAGGCTCCAATCCAAGGGCTTTCACTTGAAAAAGCTTGAGTCTGCCGAGGTGCGTAATAAATATGTAAATACTGTCGATGAGTGTACAGTAGATGTAAACCCTCGGTAAACATCAATCACACAGAATTGGTTGAGATTGGAAAACAGATAAAGCGCCTGAAGGAAGAGACGGTTCTGACCGATAAAATCTGCAGCCACGACGTTCATCATTACGTTTCAATCTACGTGGTCATCGGGTTGGTGTGCGTGGTGTGCGGCGTGGCGGCTCGCAGGTGGCTGCGCGCCTTCCGCCGGACCGCGCTGCAGCGGCCCGCCTGTGCGTCTAGCGCCGATGTTGGGGCGCTTGCGAGTGCTAGTGCTAGTGTCAGTGTTCAGTGCGCGGACATACAACGATTACACGGCGTTGAAAAACTAGATAAATCGACGTCGCCTATATTTAGAGAAACTGTTTTTATATTATCAGTGTTATTAGGGACTGTTAAGTTTCTTTAATTCAATTTTTATTGTTTGTAATCACCTTGTAATGTTCCATCATTATATAAATCATCTCATTTCTCACGCCCTGGAGTATGTACGGTCTTTGACCGCACATCGCTGACAGCGCTGTTTACCTGAGCGTGAGTTAGTGCACGTCACGTCGCCGGACGATCGGTTGTGCTCATTATCAATCAATTCATACATTCATTTTATTTAACATTCAATGAAGTTTTAAGTTACACTCAATTTATTTATATTAAACTATCAACGGTGTCCCTCGACAAATATAAAACTATGTATCTGCTTATTTTTATGTTTATTTTAATGTAAGTACAGTATTTAAAATTGCTAGAATATAATTATACAGTTTATTAGGTATGTATGAGTGTGTGTATGTGAGTGAGTGTGCATGTATGAGTGAGTGTGTGTAAGAATGAGTATGCAAGCCTGTGTTATCCCTCTATTAATATCATAATATTATTGTATGAAGACCTTCCTGAGTTTATTCATAGATTCATGTTTTTAACCAGTCTGTTACGATATTTTTACAATGATACTGATTTTTGTGGTAAATTTCAATTTTTTTGTTTATTTCGTTGTAAATAGAATAACTTTATATCGAACTATAATACGTGCCGAATAAAAACAAAAGCACAGAATTACACACATCACACCACCATCATAATTGATCTGAACTCTGACAATATAATTTAATGTAATATAGTACATTTCACTCAATAACGATTTGAATGTTCGATATTTGAATATCGATTAAACTATACAACGAGGCCTTCAGTTCAAATGGATGCGCCGACTCTGCCGTCACGCAAATTGTCAGCTTTAATGGCAACGCGTTAATTGAGGACAGCATTACTATAGTCATTCATGTTCATAGTTTTTGGGGTACTCAAAAAGGAGTCGAAATTTTACTGACAACGAAGGTTCTCATCGATATCATATAATAATAATCTCAGGATTTTTTTAGATGTAATATAAATTAAAGTTTAACAACAATCCCATCTGATGGTAAGTGTTGATGAAGTCTAAGATTTTAAACTTATTCACTTTCCTCGTGAAGATTCCTACATCGTAAGTTTGTAGGAACACCGACGCGGGCAAGTTTTTCTAGATTTTTCAATGCGCACAATGAATGACGACGCAAACAGCGCCGTCCGTATAGGTGGCACGTTCACTACGTAAGGATGGATACCCGCCGTACGTCGAGTTGTTCGATGGAGGAACGGCGATGGTGGAATTATTTCAAACAATCCTACGTAACCTTGCACCTGGGCTGAAGGATTTACGGATTGGTTTATATTTATATTATTAATGATGTTATTATCTTTCCGTGAAGCTTGACTGGCTAGCTACCACCCTCCAGCTTGAGTCAGCCATCAAACGACTCCTCGTGTTGCACCTGGGGGCTTGAGAGCCAGTACTTTCATTCTTTCTATCTTCCTTCTATATTTTCTAGTCAAAAACGCATCAGAGATAAGAAATGAAATGAAATAATATTTTGTTCGAAGTTGGTTTTTACAAACACTTTTCGAACGTCAAACTACGCCATCTCTTCCACAAATCCCTACTGTGAGTGGTCTCGGAAGAAGAAGCGGCAAGAAACTCCCGAGGAGTTTTTTTTCCTACTCACAGTTACAGAACGCACTTAAACTGGCTTAATATTAAACTCATGTCCAAGCAGTCTTATCCTGAAAGTAATCATCAAGTTTGTAATAACCTTTCCGTATAAGAACGCCTTTGAAGTGAGCTTTAAATTTACAATATGGCATTTCTGTCAATTTTAATGGAATTTTATTATAAATATTTACACATCTACCCATGAAAGAGCCACCAGTTTTGCTTAGTCTGAAATTTGGAACAATCAATTTAGCCTTACTCCTAATTAAACTCTTTGAACATTACTCTTCCTAAGAAAACTATCGGAGTATTTTTTAACGTACATAATATTATCTAAAATATATTGTGATGCTACAGTTAATATATCAATTTCTTTAAAGAGATCTCTAAGGGAATCCCTAGGCCTGAAGTTGTAAATGGCGCGTACTGCTCTTTTCTGTAATGTAAAAATATACTTAATATCTGCAGCTGAGCCCTACAACAACAGACCCTAAGACATCACACTGTGAAAGTAGCTAAAATAAGCTAATCTTGCTGTTTGTACGTCCGTTAAGAGCCTCACTTTCTTAACAGCGTAGGCCGCAGAGCTAAGTTTTCCTGACAAGATTTCAATATGAGGACTCCATTGTTGTCGTGAGTCTATAGTGATTCCAAGAAATGTGGTAGAATTCACTAGTTCAAGCACTTCCTTATTTAATACAATATGAGATGGTACTTGTCTAACATTTGGTAAAGTGAATTTAATACATTTTGTTTTCTTAGCGTTTAACACAAGGTAATAACATGTAGCACACAGTAACACAAGGTAATAACAATGTAATAACATGTAAACCAGTGTAACACTTGCGAAACATTATTATTTACATCGTCAAAACATTGTTTTTTCCTATCTACTTTAAAAAGTAAGGAGGTGTCATCAGCAAACAATACAGCTTTACACATATATGGCGATACATGATATGGAGTTCTTCAAAAAGAGTGTCCATCGACTTCTTCAAGGCCGGCAACGTATTTGCGGCTCCTTGAACGTTGCACGTGTCCATAGGCGACAGTGACCACTTACCACCAGGTGGACCGTATGCCTGTTTGCCCGCCTTTTACATAAAATAAAAACACAAGCCGCTAGTAAAATAAACAAGATCATTGATATATATTAAAAATAGTAGTGGTTCTAATATTGATCCTTGGGGGACCCCCATGGTAATGTTTGCCCCTGGGGATTATTTTCCATTGATAACTACTTTCTGAATACGCTTAGAAAGATAAGATTTTATAAGGCTAACTGATTCTGTGGAGACACCATAATGTCTAAATTTATTCATTAATATACTATGGTCGACGCAATACCTTTGGTCTTACTGGTGTCAGGCTGGCAACCCCGCGCCTATGCTCAAGGCTTCGCAGATTACATCTGGATCACCAATGAGCCACTTTGCACGCCTCTCCATCGAGTCCAATATTGTTAGATGATATTTGGCGGCACCAAATGTGACAACAGTACTCCACACATAGTCAAACCTGAGCTTTCTCCAGGGTTCAAGCTGATTCGCTGTAAAGTACCGCCGCATCTTCGCAAAATCCCTCAGTTTTTTTGCAACTGCTTCAGTCTTGGACTCGATGAACCATCCAAAGTTGAGCTTCGACGAAACTTCAACTCTCAACAATTGAAGACAATCAATGCATTAAAGAATACATACTGAAAAGTAGGAGCCAGGTTGAACGGGCTCCTCTTGGCGCTGAACAGACACGTCTGTGTTTTTGTGGCGTTGAATCTTACAAAGTTGGCATCGCTCATTCGGACACTGTCCGAAGTATGACATTCACACGTTCCACCATGGCCTCTCTTTCGAACTGTTTCGTCCGAGTGCTCGAGCGAAACTGTAAAATTGCGTAAACTTATAGACAGTGTTGCTACACTACACTTTTCTGGTCGCTGCCCTTTCACTCTGTATACATATATCTAACTAGATTTCCAGATTAGGTGTTCCAACTGATATTGTTACAGATCGTGATCGACAATTTGAAGGCCGACTATGTTAGTATCTAGCAAAAGCAAGGGCTGATAAAATACCACCATAAACAGCTTAAATCGTCTGTCATGTGTCGTACGGTTACCAGCTAGTCTACATTTAATGTTACTTAGCATATAATTTGTTTCTTTGAATCTATATTCATTATTATTTTGGTAATTTTGACATAGAGTATTATTGGATTATATAATTATTGGATCTGTGTATTACATTATTATTATTTGATACATTGAATGAATGGCAACCGGTTGACGAAATTTTAGGATTATTAGTATTATTATATCCGCATTATAAATTTTAATTAATTGATTTTAATTTGCACGCCTTAAGAGGCAGAACATAAGATAATATAATGTTTTGTGTACCACCTATGCTTGTACTATGTTTTGACAATAAATTATTTATTATTAGTATTTATTTTTCTTTTAGTTTTCTCAGCTTGCGCTGGCTCTTTCATTGTTATTTACGGGCTAAGCCAAGTAATAGACAAGGGGGATTTATAGATCTATGTAGATAAGTTTAAGCTAATGTTACATTATTTTCAGTCGTCAGTTTGTAAAAATTTTCGTACAATGCGGCAGGTGTTTAGTATGGCAGCTTTTTGTAAACGAGTGTAAGTGGTACTGGGTAAGTCGATAAGTTTAAGGCTGTGGTGAAGATGTTTTGGAATGACTCCTGTAGTTGATAATACTATTGGGACGATGAAGACATTATCTTGTTTCCATATTCTACTGACCTCGTCTTTAAGGTCCGTGTATTAATGGATCTTTTCAGCTATCGTCTTTAGCAAATTGTGGGTATTGGGAACAGCTATATCAATGAGGTAAGTCGTTTTGTTTACTTTGTCTTGCAGGGTTATATTCGGGCGGTTAAAGTGAATGGTTTTGTCTGTCAATGTTGCGCGATCAAATTACATTTTATGTGTATTATTTTCTAAAACGGGGCTTGGTTTGTACTTATAATATGGTATATATATAAAAGAGTAAAACGGGTTAAACACATTATAATATCGAAAGCACTTATTAACAAAGCAAAAGGTAAATATTTGTAAAACAAAGGAATTTGTAATATACTAACAGTATTTGTTTCGGTCAACATAAAATAATAACGAATGGAAATTAATTTAAAAGTTATACAGTTTAGGAATAGCAAAAATGTCCAATACTACTTTCCTAATCCTTTAAACAGCAATCTTGTGAGAATCACTTCGTGTCACTTGAATGGAGATTCAGAGCGTTGAACACATCAACGCAGGAGCAGCGCTTCGTGCGGTGTCTGACTCGCTTCTGAACCAATGAGTGGTTTTGCACGTGTTTTTATACTAGTTGATTGAGGGTGGGAGTGTTTTAATTTGCCTCTGCTCGTTGTTTTTGTTTTGTTATTGAGTACTACCCGGTGTTTTAACTTATAATGCGCCGATATATATGCTCTTCTGGATGAGATGATGTTTGAGTGCTAAATTTGGGTGTATTATATTAGCTATTTGGTTCTGTCTGTGTGTATAGTCTGTTTGTGCAAGGTAGGGGCATGCTCCAGTTATATGTTGAATATTTTCAGGGTGACTGTGACATTTTCGGCATTTGTCGTCTTTAACTGCTGGGTCTTTAATTATATATTTCCTGTAATTCTTTGCGTTAATCACCTGGTCCTGAATTGCAATCATAAAACCCTCAGTTTCTGGAAACAGTGTACCCGATGTGAACCACTTGTTGGAAGCTACGGTGTCTATGTGTGACTGTTCCAAATCGTGAGGGTGTCGTCCATGTAATACTTTTTTCTTCCTGGTTTCTATCCTAGGTTTCTCTGATTCATCGTCCCTGCTCAGGTTACATTCTTCGGCCAGATGTAGCGGGGTGTAGTTTGAATCATTAGAGACTATTGATTTGTGTATATTACTTGTAGTAGCTTTATGATGAAAAAACAGTCTAAGGTTAATAATTTGGTTTTGCCAGAGTTGGTGTATATTTATGAAGCCCCTGCTTCCGCTTTGTATTTCTTTCTATTGCTGATATTGGGTTAGTTATATTTTGTCAATAAGGTTCTAGTTTTTATATCAATGTTGTTAATATCAATTTGTAGTCCCTGTAATGATGCCCAATGAGTAAGTTAAAATTGGTTGTTGTTGTTGTCGTCATCGTCGTCGTCGTATTATTATTATTAGTATTATTATTATTAGTATTATTATTATTAGTATTATTATTATTAGTATTATTATTATTAGTATTATTATTATTAGTATTATTATTATTATTTACTGGCACTTGCACTTACCACCAACAGAGAAAACAAGTGATTAACCACAAAACTACCGTCAGATTCACCCAACATATCTTTTTATACTACAGCAAGACTATTGACCGTACATCCAAAAGTGTCCTCAGCGGTAAAGAGATTTTTAAATGGAAGAATCTGTAACACATTACAAAAAAATATGTTACACGTTTTCAAATACTGTAATATTACATTAAAAGGATGACGAGTTCTAATATAATATGTCTGCAAGTACTACAGCGCATTCCTACCACCGGAAGTTGCATTTCCCGATCAGAGCACCGCGACCGGTAAGGAACCGCACTTAATTGAGGTAACCTCATACCGTGAGGCACCGCGCTACGCAGGATATCGACTTTATAAGATACTACCGGAGAACAAGGTTCTCACGACCCGCGCCACTTGCACCCACTGTGAGTTAATTTGTTGGGAAACCTATACAATATACTATATACTATAATAACTTGACAGGGATCGCTGGTATACTCTTTTTGGTATTTATTATATCCGCTTTTATATCCTTTTTTTAAAGGGTATAAACTTATGTCGTTCTAAATAAGTTAAATAATTGACTTCATCTGTAAACAAACAAAAGACATAGTCGACTAAGAATCCATTTCTAAACAGCTCAAGTCAAAGAGACAAATAATATTAACGATCGTAACGCAATAATAAGTTATTCCATTGTGCCTCATACCCTAATTCGGATAACAGCGTACAGCGTAGGGCATAGTATCATTGTAGAGTGTAGCATTTCGTAGTTACATAGAACGTAGCGTTTTGTAGCAACAGCGTACTTTATCAACATTAAGCCAGAAAGCTCTCAACTCGTCTCCGAACATCCCACATAGAATTGAAATAATATGTACATATTACTGACTATTTATATACAAAATATGATACAATTTTGATTGCTTAATAAATCGTTCATCAATATCGTCGTAAGTTAGTAGTCGTGTTCCCTTCGAAAGAATAAACCAGTTTAGCTTTTGTTTATATATCAACTAAGAAATTATTTATTATTAATCCTTCATATGTATGATTTAAGGTAGTGTGTAAAAATGTAATCTTATTAATTATTACATTATACAAATTACAGTGTTACCCACTGAGTTCTAGGCATTATAAAGTAGCCAGTAATAAGAGAAAAGCGCTCAAATTACGGTTGATATATTTTAATCCTTTAAGGAGTTTCATTTCTTGTCTCCGGGACACATCATCACACCGAGAGATAGTCAACGATGGACTGATTTTGCAATGCTAATGTTACCACAGTACATATCTTTGAACTCGGCACAATTATTGCTATCCGATTAGTAGTTCTAATTTTTATTTTAGAATCCATCATCAGATGCTCGAAATATTTAAAAATGCCGTGCCGTCTCCTACACACTCAAAAACCATCAAAATGCATTCATAGCCAATGGACTTATGGTTGAAAATACATAAAAAATACATACACACAAACATAGGACTCCATCCTTTTTAGTTAATAAATTAATTGTACACTGACTGAGAAACTAAGGGTAGTGTCACGCCTACGTGTATTTTCAAGGCAGGCTTACGAGAGGAGGGTGGCTTAAGAGTACATTGGCTGGAGGCAGGTTACGTGTGCTACTGTGCTTGTGATCTTGTGTGGCTTACGACCGAACGTATTATGTCATAATTTTTGCAGTACGGTCTTGTTTGTATTTTATTATTAATGTGCAAGTAATAAAATTATATAAGGTCAAAATGCTTACGTCACTGTTTTTAAAAATGTATATAGATCGATGTTTGGAGCATTTTATAAGGTCATTAATTTCAATCCACGCAAGAAGCTGAATCGTTGTTGGAATCACCGTGTCGTAACAGATAAGCAAGAAAATGTCGAAATTAAACTAATACAATACGCGTAGCAGTAAGCGCGATTCTTGCGAAACTGACTGAGCGGGCGGCGCGGCGCGGCGAACGGCAAGTGACGCGGGGAGCGGGGCGAGACGGTGGCGCGGCGAGGGTGAGGGCGCGGCGCCTCGTCAGTCGCTCTGAGGTGAGCGCAGCGATTTGTCGATTGTGTGCACTTCCGCGAACCGCGCGGTGCGTTACCATGAATTGATAGTGTCACGGTACGGGCCCGGACCCTCCCTAGTGTTCCTCCGGTGTCATTCTCGCTCTGGTGCTGGACTCGTAACCCGCCAAATTTGTATCGACGGTGACCGAACAAATTGACGGCGCCTTCGCGCGCTCGGCGAGTTACGAAATAGTGAAATAGTGAAAGAATATGTAAATATGGTTTTATTTAAAAATATATCGTTCAAATTGTTGACGGCTCGAGTAATGCTGTTACGTACGTCCAATATGCATGCAGCCTAGTGCTATTGATGAGCACTGCCTGCATCAGGCTCGACTGTGAACCATTTTCTTTAAAATGTATATTGGTTAGCTTTATATGATTTATTGCATATTATTAAATACATCATTCAGTATAATCAGTGACTGCAACACGCCATGACCGTATAATCTTATGAATGATATGGTGGTTGACCACTACACTCCAGTAAGCCTAACGTTATTAGTTATTATTATTATTATTATTATTATAAAGTAACTTAAGCTTAACAACAATGTTAATTCAATTTAATCACCAACACTATGATGATCGCCTCACACACTCACTACACAGCTCCTCGCACTGCAACTACGATGTACTAGTCCTCACAAGACGAGTCCTTTCTGTAACAAGGTTTCCAAGGCATGGCATGTCAGTGCCACCGATGTGACTTGCTGATTCAAGTATTTTTTGCGAATTGCAGCTGTATTTTACGTCACATGTTGAATAAAATGCGACCCATGTCTGAATTTACGGATTAGGTATTGATCACCAAAATCAATATGTACCTCTGTGAGTGATATTCCCGGAAATTCAATCAAAGAGTATTCAGAAGCCAATGTAACAAAATAACAGACGCGAATCGCTTTGTTATTAAAGGTATTATTTGCAATTTAAGTAAATTGGATATTCGCAATGACAACTGCAATGACACATATAACAAATCACTTTTACTGAATTATTTAATAAATAATAAAACCTCGGTCTTATTTTATGATTGTTATGTTAAACTCGCGCAAATAATTTATAAATAAATTACGTTTCTAAATAATTTTAGTCGACATCGTGACTCTAGCAATAGTTTACGAAGAAAACACCAAATCAAAATTCGATCAAAGCCATGGCCTCCACACTGAAGCCAGCTTCGTACAAGCCAATAATTTGGCCGAAATCATGGATCGAGTTTGAAAATTTTCGCTATTTTTGGAAATCTCCCAAAATGATCTTATACCATAATTTTAAAATTCGTTTTACTTTGAGTGAGTGAATTTATAGTTATAGCCAATCAATGTAGGTGATTGTTTACAACTATGAAACACCAACAATAAGTAAATATCAATTCAAAATTAATTAAAAATCTACATCATCATATTTATTACTTTTTTTAAGTACCTGATCCCACCCGCTTAGCTAAACAAACTATGACTGAAACTTATAAACAATTGTAAAAAATTAAATAATAAACACATTCTGATAAATTAGGCAATGAATAACATTAGCAATAGCGAAAAATGTGTTATTTATAGATTTTATCGCCTTCTGGTTCTGATAATGTAAGAATGTATGACCCCTGGGCAAGTGATGTAAATTAATAATTCGGTTTGTTATGGGCACGTAAATCCTAAAAGTCTTTCAGTCTACTTAGAAAAATAATCGTATGTATACACAGCCTATTTTATTTTTATGACTTACCAACGATTGTTAAATTTACTCTCAATTTTTAAATCTAGACACAATAGAAGTTATTGCTAAGTGCACAATCAATTAAAGGTAAATACAGCATGCAATGAATCATAGCAAACAACAATATCAACATTATAATGGCATTTTTAATAGCTTAATTAGGAATGTAATTTAGCAAAAGCTTATCGGAATGTTGAATTTTAAAGACTGTTCTGGAACTACCAAGTTGTTTGATTCTTGACTTAATCTAGCAATCATAGAGTTCATGCCTAATATACACTATATTACTCTGAGATTATTTTATATAATTCTGATTTATATTCTTTGACTACAACAAAAAAGCAGCTATTTGACAAATATGATTGTAATCAATTAAGAATATTTCTTATGAACAAGTTTTTCGGCAAGCTTTGAGTGTAAAAAATCTGTGTGTGAGGATGTATGTGTAACTGATTTTCCGCACAATTTTTTACAAAAACTGGAGGTACGCTATCATGATGCCTCTTGCATTAGAAATATCAAGAGCTTGTAGAGTTTTTAAAATAATTTCTTGTGATATGTTTAAATTACCGATACAAAAACTATTCGCTTGGATATATGACATTTTATAATTTTATAATTTTAAGAATAAATTGGCAAATAAATTACAAATGGACTTTGTTAACAACTGGTTCTGGTATAGAGGCTATAATCATAACATGCTTCGGTACATTCCTAAAGTACGGTAAGTCTACGTCCACGCACGATCTATCCAACGCATTAGCCATGTATATATTATTACTATGACTAGTTACCTATGTTCTGAAACTTCTGCAGTTCTTTAGAAGTATTTAACAAAATTTAGATTGCTCGATTTAAAAGTTATAGATAATTTTACTAGTGAGTCATCCTTGCGTCGACTCGGAAAAATTAATGCTTCGATTTTTATATATTTACCTGAGTAGCATCAACACTATTTAGTTTTGTTTACATAATTCTACTTGATGGTAAATGGTGATGAAGTCTAAGATATTCAACGCACTAATTTATAAAAGCGAATTCACTCTCCTCTTGAAGACTCCTATACCCACACATAATAGTTAGGCGAGATATTGCAACTGACTGGCAAATAGAAAGAACGACAAAAAAAACAATGCCACTAAACCTTCGGCAGTGTGCACACAACATTTTCATAAAATAATATAATTAAGTACATGTAATGTGTCGTTAATACAGTTTTATTTATATTGTAGACAGAGATACCGGTATACGAACGTCGACGTTAGGTACTAGCAGTGAACATTGTATTATTACTATTGAAACATAATTTCGTACACATATACATATTTAGATATTCTAGCTCCGCTACAATACGACACAAACCATTTCACGCACGACTAAATATGATATTCTAACGCCTCTAAACATGCAAATAAAATTGGTTACAGGAAAAATATTAAAATTATTTTAGGTTAGCTCAACATTTTTGTAAAAGAAATTTAAAATATTAATCGGACTATCATAATCTCAGGCTTCGGTGAACCACATAACGCCATGTAGTAACCAGTTGAAATAGCCATAAGTCATTTTAGGTTCTAAGTTTGAATCACTGCTGCCTATATATTTTTTCCATCCAATTTTCAAACTATGGACACAAGGAACACTTATTAACTTTGACTGAAAGACAAATTTTGAATTAATCTGAAATACAAATATTGAATCTACATTGCTATTTTATTTAGTTAATTAAATTAGCTCATAGATACTGTTATTAGTGAACGACCGAAGCTTCGTTTTCCGTGTGTTGGCTAGCAGGATTGTGTTAATTTGATGTCCTGAAAGTCACGAGTGATGAATTATAAGTCCTTAAAGACTCAGGACAAAAGACTTAAGGCCCTCGCTATATAGTAGCCATTGGGCCCTTAATGGGTTGATACTGACCACGCTAACCGGGCTTCGATGTTTGCAGCGACGCGGGCGGGGAGCGGGGCGGCGGGGGCGGCGTGGCGGCGGAGCGGCAGCGGCCGCGATGCGCTGACGCGATGTACGCGCCGCCATGTGCGCCCGCTCGCTGCCCGCCCGCGCGGTGCGGCTGCTGTTGCTGGCACTACTTCTCGCGGGTGTGTCCTCTGTCTCCACGTACTTTCGACACACATTGCAAGACATACTTAAGAATAATTTATGTCATTCAGTTGCAATTTTACTGTTGAATTTATTCTCTGGATTGCTAGTTTAAATTATGCATACAAAGAGTAGCAGGAGACAAATTGTTTATTTTTCTTTAATAATAATGTCCCAGATACCATCAGATACAGAGCCAAGTGACCTCTGTCATCAAAGGGGTTAGCCTCAGTTCAGTTCAAAATCAATAGACCCTAATAAGTTACTATTATCACCCTCGCAACCCGTACATAGTTTTTTGGTCTGCTGCATCTTCACTATATTCGTAGCAAGCACAACATCGTCACAGGAGCAGCGATAGAGCTCAACAACGCCGCCACAAGCAACAACAGGAATATCTCAAGTAACACTGTTCCTTTAGTTTATTTGAAAAACAAAGAAAAATGGAAAAAATACTCATTCGGCAAAATAAGTAAAGTATTACGTAAAAAAAAAACAAAATCAATTTCTCTAAAGAGTTAACCACTCGTAAAAATCATGAGTATATTATCTGGTCCTTCGAACCGTATAATCCATAGGTCACTGGCTCAAATCCGGCTTGAAGGACTAAAAAACTATGTACGGGTTGCGAGGATGATAAAACAAAACTTCCCGCAGTGAGTGTTGTTCGTACACTAAATTTATACAGATAAAATATAAATACATTAGCGCGTTAAGGTGCAAGCGCTGCACTTTTGCTTATAATGCATATGTATACATTAGTATATGTACGGTGTCCCGTACAGTATCTACAAGTTAGAAAATTTAATAATATTCCGGTAAAAGTAATCATAAAGAGCTCACGGAACAGTCTGGATAAAAAGTTGAACTAGAAACAATACAAACCCATTCGGCACGTGTAGGGTGCGGCTGCAACCCGGACGCCAAGCGGCTCTACGACGACCTGCTCAGCAACTACAATAAGCTGGTGCGGCCCGTTCTCAACGTCAGCGACGCCCTTACCGTGCGCATCAAGCTCAAGCTGAGCCAGCTTATCGACGTGGTATGTTCTTATACAAAGCAACAGAGCTCAAACGTAGATTGTTTAGAAGACACTTATATGAGCATACATAAATCATCGTAATTAACCCATAACTTTCAAACTGCTCAGTTGGGTTTTATCCTAACATGAGATACTTGCATCCGACATAACATTAACCTTGTACGATACACTTTATACACACTGCAAATACTACTACATGCTTGTTTACCACAACAAATTAAATATGAAAATTATTTTTTACAGAACCTGAAGAATCAAATCATGACCACAAACCTGTGGGTGGAACAGGTCAGTGTCTCTATGTAAAACGACAAAATAAAAATATTACAGTCGAAACCATTCATTAAATACAGATATGTACAATATATACATACATAGTCGTATTTCATAAGATTACGCCCCTTAATTTATCTCACTGCAAAACGCGGGTCGCCTCTTACAATGAGATAAGACCATATTCCGCCACGCTGGCCAACTACAGATTGGCAAACTTCACGCACCTTTAAGAATATTATGGAAATCCTCCAGGTATGGAGGTTTCCTCATGATGTTTTCCTACACTGAAACAAGTGAACAAGTAGTAGAAACAAATGAGATGAGAATAAGAAATTGAGTAAATAAGAAACCTATTGACATAGAGATATCGACATACGATGTAGACAAAAATTAGGAAATATAAACAGCGAAATTACTATATACAATATGCATTGTCTGGTTGTCCCCTAGAGCTGGTACGACTACAAGTTGTCATGGGAGCCGCGCGAGTACGGCGGCGTGGAGATGTTGCATGTGCCCTCCGACCACATTTGGCGGCCCGACATCGTGCTCTACAACAAGTACTTATCACTTCATGTGACGGACGCTACTATTAGCTAAAAGTAAAGATTTGCGAGAACTTACGACTCGATAGTTCATGGCACCGATTTAACCTTTCGACGTTTATAAAAAAATTAATTCTCAATACCCAATATTTTATTGAAATTGAACTGAAAATATTATTGAAACGAAAGAATAAATATTCTTTTTCTCTTCTTCCTTTCTACTATTCGATCTGAGCTAAATATCTTACCACGTACATATAAGTGCACTTTATGAACATCCGAGGATTGCACTGTAATCTCTCCTCAGTTCGCCTGCCACCTAGAGACCGAAATGCTTCACTTCCTGACGGAGATGCAGATTTGATGTCCGTCAAGTAGAGCATACCTTGACTACCTTAGTGCTAGTGTCTATGTATATGTATGTCCGCAACCCCATCTACTGGTAACGTCTCTTGAAGACCGCCGTCTAGGTTTTGATCGACACGGAAATCAATCAGGTCCTGTATTGTTGTGTCTGCCAATCGCAGAACGATAACCAGGAGATGGCTCAATTATTTCAATATCTCAGTGGGGCCCCAATGAAGATTTTCATCGACAAGGATGTCATGGAACACGCAGTAGGCACTGCATAGCTGGTTCCTCTGGCAGACTTTAATGCTTGTAATTTTGACTGGCAAAGCATGGAAAAGGCCACACCAGAAGCGTGAAGAGAGTGAAATTTAGCCATATTGTTAGGCCTCTCCTAATATGCTATTTATATTTGGGAATAGACATTCGAGAAAAACGGAGAGGCACTTTCTTTGACGTTTGTGGCCTTCGATAAGGTTTGGTACGCTAGCCTTTTGAGCAAGCTTTCAACTTACGGTATATCCCTTAGTCTGATCGGGTACGTAAATTACTTTCTGAGTTCACAATCAGTGACAACTAATGCCGAATTTCCTAGTGGTCTGTGCTCTCCGTAACTTTACTCCTACTGCATGTAAACGATCTGCTCATACATGATGTCTATAGGTATGCAGGTTACAGCACTTCACTCCGAGACAATTTTTAGCCTTGTAGCAGCTGTGTGAAATACCTCACAAAACAGTAATAACGATTATCATGTCATTTTAGAGACAGAGTACCATAAGAGCTACATAATAGTGCGGGCCGCATTCTCTCAATGCGTTGAACATCGAGCCGTCTTTTATTCCCCAGTCGTCTCTTGACTGACTGAACAGGATATGTCGTCCACGCCGTGTCACGGCCCGTTGATTACTCGTGCGCCTGAATTCTCATACTTACCAATGCAGCCGGCTGCGACTCTTATGTGGGACCCAGTATAGATCTAGGTTCCTATCCACTAAAATACACTTGAGGTTGGCTTTGGCCTTGTGACCTCTAAATCTTCATCGGATGCGAACCCTTGGAGAAAAAGGGTGCTAGCGGTGCAAACTAGGGAGCTTCGTTTGGAAGTCAACACTGGTGTTGGTTGGGTACTTTTGTCGTCGTGTAGATGAGCACTATCGAAAGTGACGAGTACTTCTGACTCTTTATGGGCTGCCAATGATGCCAATTATAGGTCAGATGAAAGCTTGTTCGAGGGATCCAAAAGGGTTCCGAGGATTCCGCTGCTCGCTTAATTAAAAGGATAGAGTGCCCTCTGAGACTTATAAAATGTCTTAGAGAAGCCCGTAATGAGTTTCTACCTGGTGAGGGCTCACGCGTCGCGTTCTGAGCAATATTTATACTCTCTCCCAAGAGGGGGGCGACGCGACAAGAACATAAAGAAGACGGAAGCGCTACGGAACGATCGTTCATTTCCTACGTGTACTGCAATTGATCGTGATAGTTTTCCCTTGTATATCCGTTCCCATCTGATTATAATGTGGATGAATTTAAATCAAGAGTAAATAGATTTTTTTAAGCAAGTGTGCTTTACCATCTTAGGCTACATCGCCACTTATCATCCAGTGGAATTGTAGTCAAACATTAGACTTATAATAATGTGTGTGAACGCTTTTATGTGTTTTCAACTTCTGTTATGATGATTGTTTTGTTGTATAGCAAATAATAGAAAAATTACTAATTAAGCATGCACATTTAGTGCGGACGGAAACTTCGAAGTAACGCTGGCGACGAAAGCGACGCTCAACTACACAGGCCGAGTGGAGTGGCACCCGCCTGCCATCTACAAGTCCTCGTGCGAGATCGATGTCGAGTACTTCCCATTTGACCAACAAACCTGCGTCATGAAGTTCGGCTCCTGGACCTACGACGGTTTCCAGGTCACTCGCGTGATATCCTTTTACTATATATGAATTTATATTTAAAATTGAAAATGTATGTATGTAATGAATGCTGTGTATGTATGTAAATTTAATATATATTTATTATATTTAACCACTCGATAAACGAGTAGATGAGCCACCGAGTAATTGGTCACCGTTGCCCATGGACATAATTAACAACAAAGGCACCACCGACGTGTTGTTGACCGAAAACGAAGCAGAGATCGGCGTAATTACTGACTGTGCGACACTGCAACCGAAACACGTATGAAACATTTTAATTTTAGAAGGAGGATGATAGCCGGCCAGGCGGTCGAAATACCCACCCTACCACTATGCAACTACCGTCGAGATTTAACTGGGTGATACAAACAGTCACCATTGCCTCGTCCTTTGTCCCGCAGGGTGTGCCACGCGCGGATGACGGCTTGAGCTCGAGAGTGGATGGAGTCCCTTACACCACAAATTAATATATGTATATTTTAAATTATGACGATATTCAAGAAGTATTTTTTATCTATAATGTTTCAAAAGTTACTATTTTATTGTAAGTCTATCTTATCATAATATTAAATAAGAATTAAACTGTGAAATGTGATTATAGCTTCGGTAAACGATTATTTATTACGTTTTGTTCCACAATATCTCCACATTTTTTTCAACTGAGATCCACGTTGGGTGAGATGTATACGTTAGTTTTTTTACCGTCTGGAAAAACAATTGCTATAGGTCAACGAAATAGAAGCCTATGGCACTGTTACTTTTATTTTTATATAAAAATAATAATTGAAATTAAATAAAATTAAATTAAATTAATATCTAAATAATATATAATATGTAATATATAATATAAAATAAATTAAATTGATATCTCAAAATCATAATCACCCTACTATAGGCGCAAAAGTTTATAACGAACTCATTGCAAATTACGTATCTATCTCGATTAACCGCCGGGGAACACAACTACAGCATGTCAAAAAGTCCTAATCCTTAAAATATTAAGGAAAAATCTAAAGCTCGAATAGCAACTCTGTATCTTTGTTAAAATATTCAAATTTTTTAACAGTTGATTTTCGGTCATGCAAGATCGCCGGCGCCGCCCACGGATTAAACGTAGGCCCTTCATATTTTTACTGTTGCATACGAGCTCTCCGTGTACGATGGTTTCTTTTCTTGTATACTTATGAATATGATAAATCTTAATAAACGTAATGTTAATAGACAAATATTCTAGTGTATGTCAGAACTAATTTACAACATGTTGGTATCCAGACGGTAAAAAAATCATCCAGTATACCTATGGTCACAAGGTATCATGTCACATCGTTGAGGATACTCGTATCACACACGACACCTATGAAATGTCGCTTAATTTATTTTGCTACGAGTCTTACGATTTCTCGGCGACAGTTTAGGATCAAAATGCTACACGAACCTTAATAGGATGTTTTCTATAGGATTGTCGTAGTATGTGAGGTATCGTAACGGACGTAGTATGAAGGTAATTTTTTGACGACAGGTCGACTTGCGGCACATAGACGAGGTGAGCGGCACCAACGTGGTGGAGCTGGGGGTGGACCTGAGCGAGTTCTACACGTCTGTCGAGTGGGACATCCTGGAGGTACCGGCCGTTAGGTTCGTTAACGGTTACACTACTAATTAAAGCAAACAAAAAATATTAAAGAAAAAAAAATACTTCATAAAAAGCAATCGTAGAAAAAGGTAGAATAGGTATATAATAGTTCAATGTACCAGTCGCACTCACATTCCACCTCAGCTTATGTATATACAAGACATATATACCAATTGCATGTATGTATAGAATGACTCGTAATATAGGTCGCCGAGGCTGTCTTTTTTGGGAACGGGTTGCAAGTCGGTATGCTTCCACGACTTGTGCACAACCTGGGATATCTTGAGAGAGAGGCGGAGGGATAGACGAGTCAACACAGGAGACAAGTGGAATACATACACCTTTAGAAGAATTCGGAATAGCGGGAATTTTATTAGGATTACTACCTTTTTTCACGCATAGGTACCGCAAGGTTTTGTGAACCGCCTTGTTCGTTATGGGGATCTCGGGCATAGAGATGCCGCAATGAAGTATTTGTGGTAGCATGTTTTTGCTGGCATTTAGAATCGAACGTTCGGAAAACAGAAACGTGAACCTGAAAGTCATCTGGAGGCAGTATGGGCTGACAGAAATTAGTCTTGTCCTTTTTAGTGAGAGAAAAAAAAAAACAAAATATCTACTGCCAGATGGGTAATTACAGAGTTTTGCGATGATATGTTGGATGCAATTAAGGTTAACCTTGTGTAAAACCTTTTGTTGAAGATGCGAAGAAATGCCGCATCTCGTGCCAATATGTTATAAATAAATAAATAAATGTTGACTATAATGAAATACTTGATGGCTACCGAGGAAATCGTGTTCAGGAGGGGAGTATGACGGCACAGATTTCACCAGGTAGTGATCAAAGGTATCCAATGGGGACGAGACCTGCACGTGTCTGGCTCGATTGTCACCGGAAAGTACTGGCAATTGGCTGTGAGATCATCGACATCAAGCACCCTAGTCGTTTGCTTTACTACTTGAAAGAGACCAAGCGTCAACCAACGACCAAGCTTTTCATTTTTGTTCTTTTATTTGGAGTGAAAAGAATGGGGAATGCTAATTGAACGAGGCGATGTGTAGGTAAACCCGTGGCAAAGTCAGAGTCGTCGTGCTATTGAGCCCTTAGCTTGGCTGGCCTCAGACAGTCCTCTCCCTCTGGATATCGGCACTTGGCCCCTCCTCCGGTCGCCCACAGGTATGTTGGAGCCCCACCCTGGGATTTTTAGTATGTGCGGGAGCCACCTTTTATTGAGCTCTCTTACTGACTACGGTCGGCAAATGGTGTAGCTTGCGTATTATTTTGGATCAATTAATAATTAATTTGGATCGAATCATTACTAATATCGACACGAAATACACGATTTTAATGTACACGTAAACTATATAATTTCATCGCTTATTACAACTGTTATCAATAAAAAGCAATGTAAGGTAACATTTTAAGATAGATTAAATTTATAAATGTGCAAAGACAAAAGTCAGTGTTCAACAACCGAAATGCACACTTGCGATACAAGCGACACTTGAGAACACATAATTTGTTCTTTATTGTTTTGTGTTGTTTTGTTCTCTATTGTTTTTAGTTAACGTGAATGTTATATGTCATTTGACGAGTAATTTCATAATAATTAAAAATAAACCATTACCCCACATAGATTATGCTGTATAAATAAACCCCTTATAGACTGTGCTGACGCCTGCTATCTGAATGTCACAGGAGCAATTAAACAAACTTGAGCACTTGCAAAACCTTTACACTGGTTTTTTTTTTCTGTATACGTAAATTTATCCATGTCTCTCAATTTCGCAAAGATCTTAAGTGGCTCCCCATTCATTTTCAAAGAAACTCTAGGATTTTGTGCCACCTCTTTAACATTCTCCGCTGTCCTACTGCTCCATCCTATTTGCGAGAGCGCTTTAGCTTTGCTCGTCCTTCACTTGCTCATTGTAGATCCCACCCTCAAATCTTTACTCAAGTTCCCTCCACATAAGAGTTCTTTCTACTCCCACTCCTTTTCCGTGCTTGCAGTGAGACTGTGGAACTCGCTCCCGCCTAACATTAGAGATAGTAAAACTATCTCCGTATTTAAAAAACATGTCAAAGAGCACTATATTTCCTTAGCTGCGTAAATTATTTGGTTTAATCTGTTTATAATGTCTTGTTTGGTTTACACTTTTTTTTTGTACAATACTACTATCATTTCTTCATCGGTATTTCTAGTTTTATTATATGTATTTATTTATGTATGTATGTATTTATGTAGGTATATATGTATGATTGTTTTTACGCATGTATTTATATATTATTATTATTTAATTCTAATATACTGTATTTCGTATAAGCAGTTCCTTTGTACCATCCTTACTTGATGTCTTATCGGTACAATATTTTCTTATTTTGTCAAAGTAGGTATGATTTTATATACCGTATTTAGAACTTAGGCAGTGGCTGGTTTAACGGTTCATGATGATGGGCATTTCGATATCGTTTATTAAACTTCAAGGCTTCAAACTATCTCATTATGTGAGAACGAACACGTATTGATCCTCAACGACGGGACATTTTATGATGAAAACGAAGATCAGAAGACCAGATGTCGATGCTGCCTGATATCTTATAAGAAAATTAGTTTTTTAGTTAATTTCATACAAATTAATTAACAATACACCAAATTGGCTGTTCGTTATAAGACCCAAACCTAGAAAATCAGCAAAAATAAAAGACGTAAACAAATCTCGATTTTTTTTATTTAATTAATTTAAGATCCGGTCGATGACGGTCGATTGCTGAAAACCATCTAACCGAGTTTCGACGTTCCAATGTTAATTTGAACACAAGTACTAACAAGTAACTACTTCGAGCCCACGTCCATCGCAACCAACCACAAAATGCATTCAATACTAATATTTTTTCATTCCAATTTCAGAAACGAAAAATTCTACACGTGCTGTGACGAGCCATATCTAGATATAACTTTTAATATAACGATGAGAAGAAAGACATTATTTTACACGGTGAACTTAATAATCCCGTGCACGGGCATATCGTTCCTGACGGTGCTGGTGTTCTATCTGCCGTCGGACAGCGGCGAGAAGGTGTCGCTATCTATCTCCATCCTGCTGTCGCTCACGGTGTTCTTTCTGCTACTGGCGGAGATCATCCCGCCCACGTCGCTTGTGGTGCCGCTGCTCGGCAAGTTCGTGCTCTTCACCATGATCCTCGACACTTTCAGGTGACAAAACAGTCATATCTACTCCAATCACTACTGACACCGATCGATTGATCGATCACTGAATTGATAAGCAGCTATTCAATCCTAATTTTTACTAGATATACACTGTCAATCGAAGGACCCGAAACAGTATACCATCAGTTTGTTATTTAAATTCAAAGTAAAACTATAAGACAGATATATCTGAACTCTTTATAAGGAGCGCTATGATATCAGGTTCTCTATAGATTTAAAATAGCGTATATCGGCGTTGCGTTCGACTTCTCCTCACGGTGATCACTTACCGTTAAGTGACCTCTGTCTACGGACATATTTAATTGACATCTATATGTTTAAATCACCTAATTATAATTGTTGAATCTCTGATGCTGAATGTTCGCAGCATATGCGTAACGGTGGTGGTGCTGAACGTGCACTTCCGGTCGCCGCAGACGCACACGATGGCGCCGTGGGTGCGCCGCGTGTTCGTGCACGTGCTGCCGCGGCTGCTCAACATGCGCCGCCCGCACTACCGCCTCGACCCGCACCGGAGCCGCTTGTGAGTCACCACACGACCACGTCCGCACGTTTCAAAATTAAAATAATAACATACGAGCACGTTTACAAACGCACATACGTATCTACGACAGTGCCGGCATAGTGACGAGCGAGGGCTGGAGCGGCATCACGTGTGGCGCGGCCGACGGTGAATCGCCGGTGTGCGGCGACGCGGAGGGCGCGGCCGTCAGCGCGGGGGGCGCGGGTTGTCGGCTGCACGACGCACCCGCGCTGTGCGATGCGTTGCGCCGCTGGCACCGCTGCCCCGAGCTGCACAAAGCCATCGACGGCATCAACTACATCGCCGACCAAACCCGCAAGGAGGAGGAGTCCACTAGGGTGACTATAGCATTGCTGACCCCTACGATGTCATCACAAACAGGATTACTATAAAATCGTATTATTGTACGGGGTTTTACTATAAAGTAGATAAATTTTGAAAGCAATAAATTATTGAAAACTGGATGCTCGAAATCGTTTAAATACATCCAACAAATTTCATCAACACCAGTTTAACCGTTGAGGTAAACTCAGTCAAAAGTTTAGCACACATATTAACTTTGTATTGAATGGTGCAAAATAAATTAAATCGTAGACATCCGTGAATATGAGTGAATTTTATTATTTAAAAAAGGCTGTATTGAAAAACATGCTGTTTTTATGCGTGGTGTCTCCACGATCACTATAATGTAATGAAATGTATAGCAGTCTAGGTCTAGGTATCTAGGTAGGTATCCACCTGCTAATCCTTTCTGTTATTTACTGAGTACAATCTTAAATCCTAAGATGTAATATTAAAAAACGTTTCGGTCTCTCGGTATCATATACGCAACCTACAAATTCAGTCTCTGTGCCTTTGCACTTGTATAACTTTTATTTGTAAAAAAAAATGTGCAGTTCGAGAATAGAATATTCACCTTTGAGATATGAAAACAACGCATCTGAGTATTTCAGGTGAAGGAGGACTGGAAGTACGTGGCCATGGTGCTGGATCGGCTGTTCCTGTGGATATTCACGCTGGCCGTGGTGGTGGGCTCGGCCGGCATCATCCTGCAGGCGCCCACGTTGTACGACCAGCGCGCGCCCATCGACGTGCGCCTGTCCGAGATCGCATACACCGCCACGCGCCCGCGTCACCACTCCCTCCCGCCGCGCTAAGACGCACCGACTGCCACCTACTAATTATATTATTTATTGTATATAAAATTGTATTATTATTATAAATAGTTTTTACGACAAACGAAGTGATCGAAGATAATTCGAATTTCTTTTGATAGAAACGAAATAAATCGATTGTTTACATTCTTGTGTTTTCTTTTATATATTTTTATTAACAAAATCCACAGCTCTTAATTAGACAATAGTTCAACTTATATATCAATACTTACAGCTAATTACGGATTTACAACTTTTAATTAAAAATGATATTATACGACTGTCATAACTTCTTATTAGTTATCTACATATTAAATACAATTGAATTTAATATTCCTATATCGTCATCGGAATGTGCTTTTGAGTGTACTTGCAAATGTGTGTATACATGAATGTATGTCATGTAATGCAAATATACAATAATAGTTATTTATGAAACTGTTGTATGATAAGGGGTATTAAAACACGAATGTGTGTTTATCACACGAGGCGAAGCCGGCACGCCCCGTGCACGTGCCGTGCGTGACGCCCCCCGCGTCACTTTAGCGCACCCCACGCCTGATTTTTTTTTTCGTAAGATTTACCTCCAGCTGATGCTTAGAATGCAAATCTGTATTTTTCCACTGTTTGATAAGGAAAATGGTGGTTTTTGTATTATTATGTTTATGTTTTGCTTGAATGTTTAGTCTTTTATTAATTACGGAGTAATTATATTTCTAAAGAGTATTTCTTAAATCATGGGTTTATATTTATTTGAGATGAGGTGCTGTTAAAGTCCTTTAATGAGTTTATGATTTTTGTGATATAATTTTCGAATGAATTTATGGAGCTGTTTCTTTATCAGTTCTTTAATTTTATATGGGTTTACATTAAGGTTATTGCAAATGATTTCATGATCAAGCCGTATTGATGAAAACCTACAGCATTCTCTAATTAAGTGATCTAATGTTTGTACTTCTATATAGTTACAGGGACATTTATTACATTGAGAAATTTTGAAACGTTCTAGGTATTGCTTGCTAAATCTGTGGCCAGTAAGAAATTGAGTCAGTTGGAAGGTAGGTTTTGTGACGGTAAATAGCTTGTTAATATCTTCAATATTGGGACACAATGGTTTGATGTGTAAGCCTTTGTCTGAGGAATTGTATTCATTTTCAAGTAGTGTTTTTCTGTCTATTTTTAGTCTGTGTTTTATGTAACTTATAGGAAATTGTATGTAGTCTGGTTTTTTGTGTAGGTACCCCGCTTCTTTTGCGTCCTTATCGGCCTCTTCATTTCCCTGCAAACCCGAATGTGCTGTGACCGAAATAAATTTAATTGATGTATTTCTTTCAGTTATTTTTATTACATTTTTATGAATATGACTTACAATGGAGTTAGTATTGTTTGTATCTTTAATTGCTTGTAGGCTAGAGAAACTGTCAGAGAAAATAACTGTATTCTGATTGTTATCTGTGCTCAGTATTCAGTCAGTTGCTTCTCTAATAGCAAGAAGCTCTGCCTGAAATACTGAGCAGCTACCGTGTAGTTTAAGTTTTTTGTGTATTTCGAGGCTATCGGGTTTGTAAACTACAAATGCAGCGCCAACTTTTCCTTCTCCATCACTACTGCCATCGGTAAATATTTTGTATGTGTTAGAAAAACAATGACTATTTATTTCATCTTCTGTTACTGCAGTTTCAGTACAAATTTTACGGCGTAGGGCGGGATGCAGAAGCTGTGATATAGGAGTTGGTTTTTCTAATAGAACATCATCGGGTGCCAGTAATCTTTGTATTTTCTATGTGTGTTATTTCCTGTATTTTAACGTGTAGAGCAATAGCAGCTACTGATGAAACCGTTTTAAATCCCCGTATTACTCTAAGCGCGAATCGTCTCTAAAAAGTTTGGAGGCTAATTCTTACATGTTTATACTGTTTTGCCGAACTCCATAAGCTTGCCGCATATGTAATAGTTGGTTCTATTATATGGTGGTAAAGTGTTCTTATGTTCTCTGAATGGATGCCCCACGTTGGTCTGATGAATTTACTAAGATTTTTGTATAATTTATGACATTTGTTGAGTATATAGTGTACGTGTTTGATAAATTTTAAATTTTGATCAACGATGATTCCTAATAGTTTGAATTCATCTTTAAAAACTAGTTTGTTATTATTTAAAATAAGTTTAGTACTTTTGGAGTTGGGTGTGAAAGAAATTAATTGTGTTTTTTGTGGGCTGAATTCAAGTTTGTTATTGTTGCTCCATTCAGAGATAATTTTAAGTGCTTGATTGGTGTCAAATTCAAGATCCGCTTTCCTCCTATTATTTACAATGAGTAGTAAATCGTCTGCGAATGCCTGTAAATGGCAACTTTCACGGAGTGGTAAATTGAGAAGATCATCTAGTATGAGATTCCAAAACAATGGACCGCAGACAAAACCCTGAATGCATCCTTTTGTCATAATTTTTGTTACCGACGCATCTGCGTAGTTTAAAGTAACTGTTTTATTTTCTACGTAGTTCTGAACTAATTTATAAATATTTTGTGGACAGTTGACGTATAGTAGTCTACCAAAAAATGCCGGCCACCATGCATTGTCAAAAGCTGCTTTAATATCGAGTGACACAGCCAATACGAGTTTTTTATCTTTTTTATGTTGTTTCATGTGGTTGATTGCATCGTGCAGTGCATGTATGGTGGACGTTTGTTATTTAAAACCATATTGTTTTTTACATGTAGCATTGGTAGCATTGAGAAAGTGTGTCAGTCTTTGGGATATCAGTTTTTCGAACAATTTTCCAAATACATTCAATAATCCTATGGGTCTGTAAGAAGATGGAATTGTATAATCCGTTTTGTTAGACTTTGGTATCGTTTTAACAACTGCATGTTTCCAAGAAGACGGAAAATGAGAAAGAGCAAGGCATCTGTTTAAAATTTGAGTAAGAAAACTTGGATATTCTCTAGAGAACTGGGTACATATTTTTGCTGTGAGGTGATCGATACCTGGGGCTTCCTCTGGGCTCATGGAGTTAAGACAATCCAGCACTTCCTTTACTGTAAAGGGAGGTTCATCTGGAGTGTTGGGAATCTGTTTAATTTTATTTCTGAGCTGTTTCTGGTATTCTAAAGTGTCCGGCGTGTCGTCTGGATAGAATGAGTTTAATAAAAGTTTTGCAGTTGTATGGCTATTGGAAGTGTACTGGTCTTCAGATATACGTAATGTCATGGGAGGAAATCTTGGTGATGCGGTTTTGATAAGTCTATTTGTTATTGACCATACGTTTTCTTTGCCCTGTTTATTACAAAAATCTTTGAAATTCTGTATAGATGTCGATTTGAGAGCGTCTGAGTATTCGGTTTTTATCCGATTTCTTTCGGCCACAGCCTCTTCAATAGGTTTATTGCGCTTTTTGAGCGTGCTTAGAAGATGGTGATTTTTAATGACTGATTTCTTAAGCTTTTCTAGGTTATAATTCCACCGTGGGTTGCGAAAAACTTCTTGCCCTTGCGGGGTAGGGTTTTATCGTAGACTTTCTGTAAAAGTTTAGTTATTTTTATTATAGTTTCATCTATATCTCGAGGCAGCATGTTTTCTATGTCTATGTTCTCGAAATTGCTGTTCATTTCTTCTTGGAATTTTTTTTTAGTATTGTCGCGATATACAGAATTCGTTTTAGGGTATTTAATTTGCGACGAATTTATTGTCAGCTTGAAATCGATGGCGTTATGTTCAGAAGAAGGGCATTCATCTAAATTAACGCGCCAATTTAAATTAATGCGTAAATGCATTTCCCAGCGTTAAAAAAAAAAAAGGTTAGGTTCCCCCCCGGAGGCCGCCACCTTGTCGTGGTGGGGGGGCTTGCGTGTCCTAGTAATCCCTGAGGCTATACGGCAGAGTTACTCATACCGGAAGTCGCAGGGTGAAGGACCAGACTAAGAGCGGCCCACGGAGTAGGTTCCTCCGGGTGTCCCTCTGTTGAGCGGAGGGCGCAACGGACGGGAACATGCGGGGGCAGTAGAGCGCTCACGGTGCTCGAGAGCACTCTAGGCGAAGGCGGCCCGCTTAGGCGGGTCAACCGTCGGGGCGTCACGGTTGTATGCGCGAGCGATCCCGTGGCGCCCCATGAAGACGATGAGGGCCCCGCTGGGTTTTAGTGGGTATTCTGGCACGTAACGGACGTACCAGCGAGTCCCATATACCCGCCGCCTCACCGCGGCGGGATGCGTAAATACATTTCCCAGCGTTAAAAAAAAAAAAGGTTAGGTTAGATTCCTTAATTGCCTCACTTAATTTTAAGGACTCTAGCGGGCGTTATATTAGGTTCCTTCATCTGAAGAAGAGCCCTCGCTATGTGATACGGGCGACTCATCTCAGGTATGTTTCGTTGGAGAAATATTTTCATAGTATTTTATATGATTATTCTTTTCGTATTAAGTTTTATTAAGATTTTCTAAACATAACATAGATGTATTTATTAATAGATATGTATATATAACTTTCTTTTTTTTTTCTTTGGGATATTTATTTATTTCAGTACATATATAGAATGATGCATATATAAAAATATAAGCATGACATTTTTATTAATGTGAATTGTGGATTTCAAGTATTATTGAATATTTTTAGATTATTCACAATGATACTTCCAAAATTGAGAAACGATTTGAAGCACGACTCTTTTTCTAACAAAGCAGACAAGTTATATGGTTCAACATCGTGTATATTGCATAGTATTTCGTGGTCCAGTCTATTTCGAGAAAATCTAGGACACTCTTTTAAGAGATGTTCTATTGTTTGTATTGTGTTGCTATCACACAGACATTTGTTTTTAAATATTGCAGATGATAACCATGCCCTGTTAAAATTTGTGTAAGAGCAAACTTAGGTTTGCTATATTTGTATATGTTCTTAATTATATGTATGTCGGGACACCACAGACGAGTGTGAGCACCCTTTGAGGCAGTTTTGTATCTATCATCTGTCTCTTTCGTTGTTTCTGTTTTACATAGCTCAATGGGAATTTTGCATAGTCTAACGGTTTGTCTTCACTAGCTGCAGCTTTGCTGCTTGATCTGCAATTTCGTTACCTAGTAAGCCAACATGAGATTTAACCCATACGAATTTGATAGTGATATTACTCATTTGTTGCATTTTAAAAATGTATCTGTGTATTGACAAAACTTGAACATTTGTACTATTTCTATTTTCAATTTCCATTAGTGCAGATTTGGAATCGGAAAATATAGCAATATCGTTTAGTTTATTTTCAATGCAATGTTTACAGGATTGTTGTATTGCAAAAATTTCTGCTTGATAAACAGAACAACAATTATACAATTTAAACTTTTTAGTTTCGATATTTCCATTGGGATGGTATATTACATAAGCTGCTCCAACAAGATTATCATATTTGCTACCGTCTGTATATATAGCCGTTGTATTTGGGTTAGGTTAGGTTTTTTTTTGTAAAGGCGTGTCATAAGATTTTCGCGAGTTGATACGAAAATCCTATAGCCGTTATGTTTTAGGTTATAATGTTTATTGTTTTTTGCATTTTGGATAATGGTTTACAGTTTAGGCTTATATATATATATATATTTATTATTATTTGTTTTTAATTAATATTTGATAATGTTTCAATTTCGTGATTTCAGGCTTTGTTAAAGTGTTTTAAGGCGTTAACAATTATTCCAATTAAGTTTACGAAGGAGTATATGCAATTTTCGTTTGTTACTAAATCTTTTATTTCATAAGGGTTTATATTATGATTGTTACAAATTGTTTCATAATTGAGTCTCTGAAGTGAAAATCTGGGGCAATACTTTATCAAGTGTTCCATTGTTTGTATATCTATATCATTACAAGGACATTTGTTGGAGGTTGAGAGTTTAAATCGTTCCAGGTATTCTCTATGATATCCGTGGCCAGTTAGGAATAGAGTAAAGTGAAAGGTTGGTTCAACAAGGGAGAATAATTTGTCGTCGTCATCTGTAGTTGGGCACAGAGACTTTGTGTGTAATCCTTTTGTTGCAGTTTTATAAGAATTTTCTATTTGGATTTTTCTGTCTAATTTTAGTTTATGCTTAACGAAACTGATAGGAAATTTATTGTAGTCAGGTGATTTGTGCATATATGCGGCTTCCTTTGCTGCTTTGTCTGCTTCTTCACTTTACTTTCTTTACTGAGCAAGCCCGAATGTGCCCTAATCCAAACAATCTGTAATGAAACGTTCCTGTCCTGAAGTTGCTTTATATTTTTGTGTATATTGGTAACTAGTGAATTAGTATTATTCTTATCTTTGATGGCTTCTAAGCTCGCCTGACTGTCAGAGAAGATAGCAATAGCAACGTCATATATTCCCTTATCAAATGCCCATTTAGTGGCTTCTTTAATGGCCAAAAGTTCGGCCTGAAAAACTGAGCAACTGCTATGAAGTTTTAATTTCTTGGTTACTTTATCATTGTTTGGTTTGTGAACAACAAATGCAGCTCCTACTTTCCCTTCGCCGTTACTACTCCCATCTGTGAAAATTTTGAAGGTGGTTTCTGTACATTTTTCGTCAATTTCTTCTTGTGTAACCGCTGTGTGAGTTGTAATTTCAGTTCACAACGATGAATGAAGTAGGTGAGATACTGAAGTAAGGACGTCTAGGTGTATGTCGTCGGGTAGATAGTCAGTGGTACCGGTAATTCTGGTAGCTTCAATGGTTGCAATTTCTTTTACTTTAATATGAAGAGGGGTTAACTGTGCCAATGCGATAGCTGCAACAGAGGAAACTGTTCGGAATCCACGTATAATTTTAAGTGCAAAACTTCTTTGGAAAGATTGTAGGCTGTCTCGTACATGTTTAAATTTTATTGCAGAGCTCCAAACGCTCGCAGCATATGTAATCGTCGGTTCTATGACGTTGTACCATACAAGGTGCGGACATTTTCTGTGTGAATACCCCATGTGGGTGTTACAAATTTGCAGAGATTTTTGAACAATTTGAACGTTTTATTCAGGATATAATTTACATGTTTAATGAATTTTAAATTTTTATCTATTATTACTCCTAATATTTTAAACTCTTCTGAAAATGTTAGTTTAATGTCACTTAATTGAATATTTATATTTTTACATTTGGGTGTGAAAGTTATAATTTGGGTTTTTTACCGGACTAAATTTAAGTTTTATTTTGTTTCCCCAATCGGATATTAATTTGAGGGCTTGATTTGTAATGAATTCAAGATCAAACTTCTTTGTGCTGCTCGCTACAAGAAGGATGTCATCAGCGAAGGCCTTAATGTGACAACCATCAGGAAGCGGCATGCTGAGTAAGTCATCAAGTATTAGGTTCCAAAACATCGGGCCGCAGACAGAGCCCTGAATGCAGCCCTTTGTCATAGTTTTAGTTGCGGAGGCATCGGAGAAGTTGAGCGTTACAGTCCTATCCCGCACATAGTCTTGTATTATTTTATATAGGTTTTTAGGGCATTTAATGTTGTGTAACCTTTCAAAGAGGGCTGGCCACCATGCATTATCAAAGGCCGCTTGTATGTCAAGAGACACGGCTAGAACTAGTTTCTTTTCCTGCATGGCCTGCCTTATCGTATTGATTGCTGCGTGGAGTGCTTGAACTGTAGAAGACTGTTCTTTAAATCCATATTGTTTAGGGCTCGAGGTATGTGTTTTGTTTAGGAAGTACGTGAGTCTTTTCGTGATTAGTTTCTCCAGCAGTTTTCCAAAGATATTTAGCAGACCGATAGGTCTAAAAGATGAGGCGCTTGTAAGATCTGTTTTATGGGGTTTCGGGATGGTTCTTACAAAAGCGTGTTTCCAGGGCGTTGGAAAGTGCGATATAGTGAGACATCTATTAAGGATTTTAGCAAAATGATTTATGTAATTCTTTGTGAATCGGTAACAGATATCTGATGTTAGATGGTCTATTCCGGGAGCTTTATTTGGATTCATAGATTTAAGGCAGTCTAAAATCTCACTTTCGGTAAACGGTGGTTCATCTGATGTATCTGGTTGTTGTTCTGCTAACAGTCTTGTTTGTTTTTGGTATTCTAACGTATCAGGAGTGTCGTCGGGGTAAAATTTATTAAGTAAAACTTTGGCTGTCGAGAAACTGTTATTAGAGAATTGGTCATCGGATATTTTTAAAGTTGAAGGAGGTAAATTAATTTTTGAAGTTTTTATTAATCGGTTTGTTAGGGACCACACATCCTCTTTCCCCTGACGGTTGCAAAATTCTTTGAAGCTGGATGTTGAAGTTGACTTGAGGGCTGATACATATTCCTCCTTCAGTTTTTCTCTTTCAGCCAGAGCTGACTCAAGTGGTTCCCCGCGTTTCTTAAGTTTGCTAATAAGATGGTGATGTTTGATGACAAGCTTCTTCAATCTCTCCAAATCCTCGCTCCACCATGGGTTACGATTTATTTTCTTTCCTTTGCGGGGAAGGTTGTTGTCGCAAACGGTTTGTAATTTTTTGGTAATGTTCACTATTATGGAATCTATTTCATCAGGATGTAACTCGTCTATTTTTACGTTATCAAATAAACCTTTCATCTCGTCCTTTAGTGCTTTATCAAAACAGTTCCAGTTTTTAATATGACTGGTATTATATCTATATGTGCTGCGAGTTTTTGGATGTCTAATTTGTAATTTCTTAAGTGTAAAATCGAACGTGATAGCATTGTGTTCTGAGGAGGGGCAAGCATTTAAATTTACCTTCCAATTTTTAATATTATCTAATAGATTATGACTTGCAACAGTCAGGTCAATGATGGAGGATCGATGGGTATTATGCGTTATTGTTTCAAATGCAGGAATGGAACCTATGTTACAGATGGCTAGATCATTATTTAAGAATAGATTTGCGACCTCTCTGCCTCTTTTATTGTTTGTTCTGGATCCCCAGAGTGTGTGCCATCCATTAACATCCCCTGCTACTAAGTGTGCTCCATTTTTATTATTGTGTAAGAGACTCTCCAGCCTGCCCAATGCATTAAATTCATCGGTTTCCGGTTCGACGTAAGTGCATGTTAAAATTATTTTGCGGGTTTTAGTGATAAGTTGGACGACGCAAAGATTTGATGTTGCATACTCTGAGATACCTAAAGTGGCGCCGATATTATCTTTGATGAAAATGCATGCCTTGACTCTTTGATTATTTGCGAATTGATATAACGTATATCCTGACATATTTTTGACTATTTGTTGATTACCTACATACGGTTCAGTGACGAAAGCAACTGAGTATTCATTGGAACTAAAATATTGAGTAAATTCATGATGGCATAGTGATGATCTTCCTACATTACACTGAACTACTTTAAGTTCGTGCCTATCCATAGTTAACACGGTTGGATATCCTTTCTTTCATAGAAATAAATTGTGGACACGTGGTAGACGTGGCAGACTGTGTCGTTGTTTATATTGTATTTTTTGTTTACGGAGTCACAATTGTGGCACCTGAGTTTTGAGCTATCTTTTTGATCCGGACAATTTTTGTATTCATGACCAGACTGGGCACAATAGGAGCAGTATGCAGTTTCAGAAGTGCAGGAGGCCTTTGTGTGACCGTATCGTAGACACTTGTAGCACTGTTTAAGCGGGCAAAGATTTTCGGTGTGGATGCGGTGATGGTTAATGTTGAGTTTTCCTAATTTGGTTGCAGCTTTCCAAATTCTCGGTGAAACTATAAGGGCTGCGTTATAGAGAGCAGGTTTCCTATTGTTTCTGAGAAAAGCAACTCTGATTTCCTTGTCTTGAGAGTTAAGCTCTTTTATAGAAGTGTTTTGATTTGTTATTAGAGTTGGGAGTTCTTCCGAAGGTGTATCTTTATGTATGCCTTTCAAAATTATCATAGGCTTTAGGTTTTTAGCAGGTTCCGCCTCTAGGTTCTCTGAAGGGTTTCGTCTCGTTGCTGATTTGTATCAAATTCAACACGCAGTTTATTATTTGAAATGGGTATGATTTTTGCAGGAGTGTAAGTGTTATTTTTAAATGAAATATGTTTTTGGAAAGACTCTTTCACTTCAGTGCGACTTGGGGTCTGGTTCTTTGATTTGATAATAATTACTGGTTTAGTGTTACGTTTGATGTCGTTATGCTGAATAGTTTTGCTCTCAGTGACTGATGCGTATGACTTCTTTGTTTGTGTAACTGTAGGTGGAATCTTAGAAAGCTCTGTTTGTATAAATTTTTGAAGGTCGTTCTTGATAACGGACGAGAGATCCTGATAACCTGAGGCCTTGCTTGCAAGATTGTCTATGTTATGTGCTTCCTCAACTATTTTCTTTTATGTCTGCAGCTGTGACACTTTTATTAGCAGTAACGGTGTTAATTATAATTTTTGGGCGATTTTGAATGTCTAGAATAATATTGGCCAACGTATTTAAATTTTGAGAATCCATTTACATGTACTTAAATAATTGAAATAAACAATAACTCGGAGAATATTGACTATAGGCTATGTGATAAGGGTATATATTTAACGTCGGGAAGGAGTTCTAACGGTATTTGTAATAAAAGTCCAGTTAGACCGGTATGCGATACGGTCTTGCCCAGTCGCAGGACGTTAGTCTTATGAAAAGGGTGGGTGGGCAGGACAATGTTTCGATTTTTTTTTTTTTGCTCAAAATCGGCTCGAATCGCGACTAACGAATGCGGGGGACGAAGAGAAGAGGAAATCGAGTGATATCAACAATTAAAAATGGTAAGTTTGGAAGTTATAGGGGGACAAACGAAGAAAAATTAAATATTTTAATGAAAACGGAAAAACGTCTCTGTAATGGTAAGTTATTGACGGATTTTAATGAAAATTACTTTAAAACGTGCGGATTAATTATATCTATTTGCTGCGAAAAAAAAAATCAAAGACATGCAATGTATTTTAGAAAATATTAAAAATTTTCAATGTGAAAATAACGAATTTTTATTAAACAACTAAAAAGTGATATAAAACGGAAACTAATAGATGAAATCGAATGTAATATACTTTAAAATATAGGTACTAATTACATGTAACTGCTTATAATGAAATTGTAATGATCTATAACGAAATTTGGTGGATATGAAGAACTTTGATGTTAAAAATAATAAATTTATATGAAAAAACTAGAAAACTATGTGAAATTTAAAATAATCAATGGAATTCAATGAAATTAGTATTAAATGATAGGGTCTAATGAACTTTAATTTAAAATAAATTTATATGAATGTAGCTTAAGGGGTCTCGAAGTTATTAAGTAACTTTGGAATGTGGTTAGGCTAGGTTAGGTTAGGTTTTTTTTTTGTGATATAAGAATTTATATCTTCTTATATCATTCTGTTGTTATATTCTTATTTCTTATTTTTGATCGGAGCCCTCGCTAATGTATACGGGCGACTTTATGTCTTTTTAGTTTGGTTTAAGTTAATGTTTTAGCTAATATATATATATATATATATATATATAATATGATATATTTTTGAATTTATTTATTTTAACCATGAATTAATGTTAAATTTACTTTTTTTTTTATTTAAGGAGAAGTATAAATATATACGTATGGAGACATACATATATATTTATATATAAATATGCATAGGTATATATTTACACTTATATACGTGACTTCTTTACTTAAACTTATATTTTTATTTATTATTATAGTGTATGTTTATTAAATTCTTTAAGTGTTTTGACTATATACTTAACATGCGCCAGAAAGGACTTCAAACAACTTTCTTTCATTAGGATGTCATCTATGTTATATGGGTTTCGTATATCCAAGAAATTACACATCGACAGGTGTTCGTTTCTGGTTGATGTATATCGTGGGCAATATTCAAGAAGATGTTGGATTGATTGGGGTGATGATCCATCGCATGGGCATGCATCAGAGCTTTTAATTTTGAATTTTTGTAGATATGTTAGATGATATCCGTGTCCGGTTAATATTTGTGTTAGTTCGAACGAGGGAGAGATTGCTGAGTATAATTTTTCTATTGTTTCTAGGTTGGGGAAGATCTTTTTGGTGTGTTGGCCTTTTGGTCCTGTGTTGTATATTACATTAGATTGTTCTTTATTTGTTATTTTGATATGCTGTTTTATGTAGCTTAATGGAAATTTTGTGAAGTCGTAAGATGAGTGCGATGATGCTGCTGCTTTTGCTGCTCTGTCTGCTTCCTCGTTGCCCGAGAGGCCGACGTGCGACTTTACCCAAATGAGCGTCATTTTCGCGTATGTCCTGATTGTTTTAAAATATTTATGAATTGATACTACAGTAGGGTTATTACTATCTTTATTGCTTATTTCTTTAACGCTAGACAGTGAATCTGTTAGTATTGCAAAATTTGATATGCTGTTTTCTATTGACCATTTACAGGCTCTATCTATAGCTAGCAGCTCCGCTTGATAAACCGAACAACTGGAATGGAGTTTGAATTTCTTGGTTACTATTGTTCCATCGGGCATGTGAACAACAAAAGCTGCACCAAACTTGTTTTCACTGTGCTTACTTCCGTCGGTATATATTTTAGTTGTGTTAGGCTGGCAATGTGCCTCTATTTCTTCTTTGCTTATGGCGTGTTCAAATTGTATAGGTCTTCTCTCTGCAGGATGAAGTAAATCGCAATTACGTATGGGTTTTTCTATTTCGATGTCATTTGGTAATAGAGGGGTCACTCCCGTTGCTTTTGCCATTTCAAGGGAGGCTACTTCTTGAATTTTCAGGTGGATGGGTGTGAGTCTCGCAAGGGCGATAGCAGCAGTTGCCGATACGATCCTGAAAGCTTTGATAATTTGGATAGCGAATCCCCTTTGGAATGATCTCAGTTGATTTTTAACAGATACGTAATTAATAACTGTGCCCCAAATACTTGCTGCATATGTGACTGCAGGTTCTATAACCTGTTTATATATTATTCTGATGTTTTCTGGTTGCGCTCCCCAGGTTGGTCTAATAAATTTTGAAAGTTTATTATATATATTGGAGGATTTTTTAATAATGTATTTGATATGTTTGATGAATTTCAGGTTTTTGTCTATAATTATTCCAAGCAGTTTTATTTCATCTATGTATTTTAATTCCGTTCCATTGATTTTTATCTTCGCTGTTTTGGATTTAGGAGTAAAAGCTATCAATTGTGTTTTCTCGGGGCCAAACGTGAGTTTGGCTTGTTCCCCCCACTCTGTAATTATCTGTAATGCTTTATTCGTGGCTATTTCTAGATCCGCTGGTTTACGGTTTTGAACTATCAGCAGGACATCGTCTGCAAAAGCCTGTAGATGGCAGCTTTCTGGAAGCTTTACTTCAAACAAATCATCCAATATAAGGTTCCAGAATAGAGGACCACACACCGATCCTTGTATGCATCCTCTGCTCATTGTTTTACTTGTAGTGGTATCGGCATAATTGAGTGAAACTTTTCGATCCTGAATGTAATTTAATATGATGGAGTATAAATTCTTTGGACAATTTGCTATCCGGAGTCTTTTTAATAGTAGTGGCCACCAGGCGTTATCGAATGCTGCACGAATGTCCAGTGATACTGCTACAACCACTTGATTTGACTTCTTTGCCTCGGAGACGGTAGAGATAGCTGTCCTCAGAGCATCGATGGTAGATGTCTGTTCCTTGAATCCAAACTGTAGGGGGTTGTTAAAATTGATTTTGTCCAAATAATACGTCAACCTATTGCAAATTAATTTTTCTAATAGTTTTCCAAACACATTTATTAGACCTATAGGACGATATGATGCGGTGACGGTGTATTCGGCTTTATTAGGTTTTGGCAAAATTATTACGTGGGCGGTTTTCCAAATTTTTGGAAAGTATGCTAATTTTAGGCATCTGTTCATGATACTAGTAATTAATGTCTTGTAATTATTGGAAAATTCTAAACAAATATCAGCTGTTAGATGATCAGTACCCGGGGCCTTACTGTTGTTCATGGATTTAAGGTGCCCTAATGTTTCCACTTCGGTGAAAGGCGTATCATTTATGGTGTTTGGGATATCTGCCATCGTTCGTCTCAGGTATTTTTGTTGGTCTGTGGTATCTGTGGTGTCGTCGGGATAGAATTTGTTGAGAAGTGTTTGAACTGTGTCTTTAGAAGTTTTGGTATGTTTTGCATTTCCATTTGATACAGTTAAGCATGGTTTAGGTTGTGGCGTATTTTTTAAGAGTCTGTTTGTGAGCGACCATACGTTCCTCGCTCCTAGATCGCCGGGTTTGCCCTTAGCAGTACGCTGTACTGGCCCGGGCCAGTGCATCCCATTTCCTTCTTATAGGACACGCTTGGTCGAATGCGTTATGACTTACTGTTGTAAGCTTGGCCCGGCTACAGTTACAGCACACCGGTTCCAGACCCACCCGGCGATCCGGACATTCTGCAGCCTTGTGAGGTCCACTACAGTGGCTACACCTTTCCAGTGTTTCTGCGCATAGGCGCCGGGTATGCCCATAGCCTAGGCACATCGAACACTGGACCAACGGTGATTGGTCATCTACCCAAACTCGTTGCAGATCAATATGCAGGCGTCCTGCTGTTGTTAGGTTCTGCCAAACTTTTGAGGATACCTGCATAACCGCATGGATGGTATGGGGATTTCTTGCCTTCCTCCTGTATTTGACCATGAGTCTGATGTCCTGCTCATCAATGCCATCAAGGAGGTGAGAGTTTTGGTTCTTAATTGCGTTCACCAACTCTTCGTTTGTATGAAGTGCTAGCACGTCCTTTATCACCACAAGTGGGTCTTTACTTTCAGCCTCCTTTACATTTAAGTTCTTTTTCTTTACTGCTTCACTTACCCTTCTAATATCTTCCTTATTGTGGCATCCTATGACTACCTTTTGGTCCCTAGCTTTTCGTAGCCTATCTACGCGGATGCCACTGTTTTTCGCATCTACTGCGTCCCTTATTTTTGTTATTAACTCGTTTCCGGTGTTTTCTTTATTATCTGATGTAATTATGATGGTATGAAGGGGCGCTGTGTTTTCCGGTCTTGGTCTTTTTGTTGTTTCCGCGTAGGTAGGCCGCGGCATTGACTGGGCCTCGAGGTCGCTTTTCAAGTCGGAGATAGTTTTGATTAGCTCCATGGTCTCGGCTTTAAGGGAGACCTGTTCGTGTTCCGGTGGTATTTGGATCTGCTTAATGTCCGTGGTTAAATTTGTAGTGTGTTTTTTTAGTTCTATTATTGCTTCATTGTGTTCTCGTATGTTTTTGAGAATTCTATTTGTTCCAAAGTAGGGCCCTGTGTCTGCGTCTCTTTATTCTCTTTTTCCCCTGTATAGGTTAGGTCCACTGTCTGCTTTATTTCAGCAGTGTTTACCGCCTCCTTCACCAGCTGATAGAGTCTGTCCGTGGCTTGCGAGACCCCCATCTTAATCTCAGCTTTGACGTTACGAGACTCTCCCAATAAGGTTTTTGCTCTGATCAGGCAGGCTTTGGCCTCTGCTATTTTATTGGGGTATTTCGGTTGTTGGGGTGGGGTCTTTTCCACTTTTGAAGATGTTCTGTGGCTGGCTATTTGATTTCCCTGTTTGGGCTGCGTCATCTTTTTTGTTAGGTCCGTTTTTTGTACGCCCACTTCCACCCGGCCGGTCTCCCACTCACCAATGCTTCGCCTAACATCTAGTTTTTGTTCAGTAGTACCCGCCTTCTCCGTTTTTTCTGGTGTTGTATGTGTGGCGGATTCGGCGTTGGTGATGGTGCTCTTAATAGGTGTACGGCACGCGGCAAACATGTTATTGGGGATTCGTCCAATTTAATAAGATAAAAATTTTTTATTGCAAAAGCAATCTGTATATGATTGTCACGTTCCAATAAAATAAAGTTGGATAGACAACAAGTAAATAAATTATTATGAATTTCTGAACACTTAAAGTAATTAATTTAACAAAACAGTGTTATATAAACGCGAGTAGTAGAATTTAGTAGGGCTCCTGTCCTACTAGTCTATTATGAGAGCTGGAAAGTGTAAAGGGCTTTTCCAGCTAATTTAGAATATCTTACTTTGTGTCAAAGTTTACACTTTGTCTCCGTTATATTATACCTCCAACTCCAAAGATAATCCTGTCGTTCGAAGTTGTCCGTCTAAAACGATGTTAAAACTATAGCTCAATTATTTTGGGTTATCAATTCGCCAACTTAAGTCCAGCGCAAGACAGTCAGGAAGTATATGGAACTCTTGTCTGCTTAAACTTATGCCACCTCTTTCTTATCCAGTACTATACAGTGCCGCCTCTGTATTGTCAAATATAGTGTCGCCTTAGTGCTGGTTATATGTTTATTTATTTAATATAGGATAGAATGATACTAAGTATATTTTGGTGACGAGACGGCTCGGATCAGGGTTCAGGCTCAGAGAACCCTGATCCATCGGTGGAAGGA